>CM039505.1:21927880-22196386 GCA_022432975.1 Begonia masoniana | reverse complement strand
CAAGTTAGATGTCCGGCCTACCGCCACTGACATGTTTTAATGTCAGGGGGAGGGTTTTTTTTTTTTTTTTACTCTCTGGTGAATGCCTGCACGCTAATCGAGTGATGCCTATAGTGTGGGTCAGTGGGAACGTGAATCTACCTGCTGATCGCATTACCATTTTTTTTTTTTTTTTTTTTTTTTTTTTAACAATTGTTTTTCTGGTATTGTTACGACAGCATGGGAAAGAGGTTTGCCACCTTTCTCTAGGAAATTCCAATCTCAAAAGATTGGAGGAAAGAGTGGAAATAAGAACCAAGCAAGTACCTATGAACTTGAATGGCAATTGTTGGAGGCGCATTCCACTCAGGTGATAAACAACTGAGGCAACCAAGTGCAGGTCGTCGACTCTTCCCTCTTGAAGAGAACTTCAATTCATTTCATTTTCATCAAAGGTTCAACAACCATTACAAGAGCTAAAAGGAAGCTTAAATAGGCGAGGAGTAATCGGAAGAAGAAAAGAAAAAGAAAGCTCAAAGCCGTTGGAAATTGTCAGCCAAAAATATAGCCATTGGTAGTTTGGCCCGGTCATGTGCTCCTGTGCTGGCGCGCGCTGTCGGTGCCGCACGCTGCCCTTCGTGCCCAGATGCGTGCCTTGATGCTCGGCGTATGGTCGACTCCTTGCGCGCGCTGGCTACTGTGCTTGTAACACCCGAGAATTTTTCCTCACCATGAATTACCTTAGATTAAATTATGTTATGGGAGCCTAACATTTATCATAGAGTTTTCCTAAGCACTTGATTTAGAAAGAGGAGGTTTGGAGAGAAACCAATAGAATAGTGTAGTTGTTTTTTTAATTTAAAGGAAGGAAATTTGATGGAAGAATATAGGAAAGAGTGAGTATTCCATGTGAGGGAGAAGAGGAATGATTGGGGGGGGGGGGGGGGTTGATTTATAAAATTACAAATTTTGGGTGGTTAATTTTGAAAAGGGTAGTGAGGGTTTTAAAAGGTGAAAGAATAAAGGAAGTAAAAGACAAAACCCTTGTCTTCCACCCTTTCCTCTCCCACGATTTTTAGCAGCCATTGGAGAGCTTCTCCTCCTTTCTTCCTTCAATTTTTATCAAGGTTTAAGGTAAGTTCTTAGTGGGTTTTGTAATTTGTGTTTAACCCTAGTGATTTTAGATGTTTTGAGTGAGTTTTTGGTGAGTTTGGATGAGTTGTGGAAACCCTAATAGGGGATTCCAAATTTGATTGTTCCTTGATGAGTTTTTATTGTTATTTTGGAGGTTTAGACCTTAGATAGAGTTGTATAGGTGATTATATAGAAAGATTAGGAGTTTGGTTGATTTTGTTGAAAATAGGTTTTGCAACAAAGGTAACCGATTCTGTTTGATGAAGAATCTGATCAGTCATGTTGTTTAGTTTTGTAAAATGGATTGAAGCATTGGATAGTAGACATGTAGAGGTTTACAGAATGTATTAGATCGTTTAAAATCCGATGAAAAACGAGTGAGTTATGACCGATTGAAGATTAGGCAAGGAAAATGGGGGGATTTCGGGATTTTGAGTGTATGTTTTTAGAGTTAATTTAGTTTGTTGCTAGAGTTAGAGTAGGCATCCCTTCGAATTTCTTGGATGATTATTAAGTTATTTTCCATTAATATGTTAGGTTAACGAATGAGCAGTTGACATAGCCGAAGTGAGCGCATACGTTACGGAGATCCAGGTAAGTAGTTGTAACGCCCCCGAACCCACCCTGGCTCAGTGCGCTACTTGGCTCACTCTAACCCCGATGAAAACAACGTTAATTTAAAATAATTTTCATAAACCCCCAAAACATCAAATAAAACTGACATTTGCGGAATTTAAAACTAAATCTCCCGAAGCTCTCTTATGTTAGACCTAGCTGCCTAGACTAACTAATTCCCTTACTCCTAACCTTTAAGCACCACGACATCCTTCCCGAAAATTTCGGCAAAGTAACACCTGAAAATGGCGCCTCCAAAATGCTAGATACCTGCAAACAAATAAAACCCAACCAATCCAGAATATTCTTACTCAACTATCCAGCATACGAAATCTCCAAATAACAGTAAAGAAAGAACTATACTACTAACATCCCTAAGTGAAGAAAATTCACATTATAGGGCGACACATCACCCTTAACTATGACTATATACAACAAATACAAATAGCTATACAATAACTCTTAAAACATCAACCAAAAAGAAAGTTACGCATTCCCATCATGTCTACAAATAAACATTTACAATAACTACTAAAAGACAAAGCCCACATTCCCCGAAGACCATGGTAGAGACACCCCGACAACTGTCTGCACCGGCATGCCCCGTGTGCCACCGACTGCCGCCTAATCCTGGCTTCCTCGTCTAGCTCACCTGTAACCGCGTCGTTACCTACACTACAGAACACACACACACAAGTAAGCTTACGCTTAGCAAGTAGGGAATAACAAAGATAAACATACACAATACACAACCCACACAACCCTAACACACGTCTAAATCTAGCTCTCAAGAGGTATTTCTATCTGAGTCTCGCTCCCCAAGATGGCACTAACCCATCACCTAGTCCACATGCATTGTAACGATCCCAGTTGGAGTAGCCACGTAATTCATGACCTTCTTAATCAGTTAATTTTTACTTTCTGCACCTTGTTCACTTTTAGTATTGTTATTTTCTTTTTATACTTAGGACTTAAAACTTGACTCGCAGACCACAGATCATCTGACAAAACTAAACCATCCAAAACTCCACTCTTTCACTAATCTAACAACTCATTAGTTCACAGAATCGAGCAACTATGCTCGGTTATCAGATCCATGACATAATCGGGCAGAGAAGAAATGCCCTCAGATCACTCGACGTGATTCTGCTCGGGCTGCATGGCTTTGCATGCAACGGCTGATAGGGTACACATCATCCGATCTATCACGTGCACTTCGCGTGACTCATTAAACATCACACGACATTAGAAATTCACTACATCGCCCGATCGCTAGACGACAAAATAACGTTTACATCATCCGGTGACTCAAATACACTACATCTAACGGTCGCTAGACGACAAAATAATATTTACATCATCCGGTGACTCAAATACACTACATCTACCGATCACTAGAAGACAAAATAACATTTATATCATCCGGTGACTCAAATACACTACATCTACCGGTCACTAGACGACAAAATAACGTTTACATCATCCGGTGAGTAAAATACTCGACATCATCCGGTGAGTAAAATACTCGGCATCATCCGGTGGGTAAAATACTCGACATCATCCGGTGACGTCAGCCGGATGATACACTCATCCAACTCTTATCATTCAGCAGTAAAACACAATAATAATCAAACAACTACAGCCAAAAGGGAATGTCTCGACTCTCACAAATTTCAACTTGATAGACATAAACCTTAAACGAATAAATGTCATAGACTTGTTCAGGATACGTAAGCGGAAGACTCATATAAAACAGAATATCCTAGGTTCTTACAATCATCCTCAAACTCAGAAGTTGAATCAGACAATTTCAGGTCCAAATTAAAATATGATCCTATCCTACTTAGGCATCAGTTTTTCTCATAAGTCTTACTGACATAAAATTAACATAACCACGGGTCATAATCGCCATCCAGCCACAGGATTGCACCCTGAACACCTTTCAGCAACCAAACTTGACATCCTCATTAACTTTGGAATCCTCACCTGATATCTCGTCACCTATATCATAAGATTTAAACAATAAGCCTAATGCTTAGTAAAGAATGCAACTAACATGTATTCGTAAATGCACAGTTGAGAGAAAATCATAATCGTATTCTTTTCATGCTCCTTTCTTGTTCTTTATTCGTATTCTTGTTCATCACTTTCATCATATGGATTAAGGGAGGATTTGTGCCGTGAAAGGGGGATTGACATTGATTTTGATCATATTCCCTTTCGGGTCGTTTTCATGGTCCCTCTTTGAATTGTGGCTTGCGTCAATCCGCCCCCAACACTCGCTTAATCCAGTTGCATAAGTTTCATTTTCATTCTCATATCTTGTTCATGGAAAATACATGCTCATAAATCATTTTCATATGCTTGAGAAATAAATCATGATGCATGACATGAATGATCTTAAATCATCAGACTACGGAAATATCATACTAGACAGTTGACTTCATAGACTCTATCAGAACATCACATAATATGGTTCTCAAACATCCGTAAATCATCCAAGTACAAACCATCTTACTAACTTAAAACAAACATCAAACACATAACTAATTTAGTACCCTTAAGATGTAGGGCCCTAATGGCCGGGAATCTTAATACATTCACTTACCTGGCTTCCTTAGCAAAATCGTGCACTACACTTCAAACCTCTTCACCTGACATCATTTCACATCTCAGAGTCAATATAGATCCTAAATATTCTGAAATCAAAGCTAGAACAGTCCTAACTAAATGTTATCCTAGAATCTGTAGTTAAAGTCATTCTCGAATCCCTTAGTCTAGTTCTCTGTGTGCAGTCTGAAATCCTAAAACTGAAACAGCTAGGTTCAACTAACGATTAATCTGAGTCGGTGTGATAAATGTCTAGAATCGATTCTGAATGACATTGCTAAATCCAGAATATAAATGGTACTAATGTTACTCGGCCATTGGAGAACCAAACTACAACACCAAGCTGGAAACAGAGCCTAACAAATAACTGACAATTACATTGTCTAACCCATACCTTGAGCGTAGAGTATCTGAGAAAAGGCAAAGGAACCGGTCGTCGGAGGAAGGATGACTGGCAGGCAGAGAGCGAGAGCTCGGGAGAGAAAATCGCTGAAGGGAGAATGTCGGCTACAGTGAGGTTTAAGGTTTCCATTTCAAATTTATATCAACTAAGTTCCTCTTTAATTACCACAATGCCATCACACAAATAGAATCCAATAAGCATTGGCATTGAAATTAACTAAATAAAAGGTCGAGTAAAGAGGTGACCGTTGCTTCCATTAAGAAAATCATCTGGCTGAAAATGTCGGGTGTTACATCCACCCCTCCTTAAACAAAATTTTCGTCCCTGAAAATTGATCCAGCGAAGAGCTCCGGATATTTGTCCAACATATCTTGCCGTCGTTCCCATGTGGCTTCTTCAATTCCATGATTTGTCCATAAGAGCCTAACCAACGGAATTTTGTTATTCCTCAGAGTTTTTACAGCAGATTCCAAAATTTGCACTGGCTTCTCCTCATACATTAGTGTTGGCTCAATTTCGACATCCACTGACTTAACAACTTGTGTAGGATCTCGTATGCATTTTCTCAACATTGACACATGAAAGACATTGTGAACTTTATCCAGTGATAGGGGCAATTTTAGTCTATAAGCTGTGCTGCCGATCCTCTCCAAGACAGGGAATGGTCCAACAAATCGCGGATTAAGTTTTCCTTTCTTACCAAATCTTAAAACTCCTTTAAATGGTGAAATTTTTAGAAAAACTTCATCTCCAATAGAGAACACTAGGTCTCTTCTCCTTTGGTCTGCATAACTTTTCTGTCGGCTTTGTGCATCGATCATTCTTTTCCTAATAATGGCAATCTTGTTTGACATCTGTTGCAAGATCTCGGGACCAAGGAGTTTTGCTTCACCGACCTCATCCCAGTACAAAGGTGACCTGCACTTTCTGCCATAAAGTGCTTTATAAGGTGCCATTCCAATGGTGGACTGGTAACTATTGTTATAAGAAAACTCAATCAAGGGTAGGTATCGACTCCATGATGTCTGAAATTCTAACACACAAGCTTTCAACATATCTTCAAGTATCTGAATAGTCCTCTCAGATTGACCATCGGTTTGAGGGTGAAAAGTAGTGCTGAAGGATAACTTTGTTCCTAATGTGACTTACAAACTTTGCCAAAATCTTGAGGTGAATCGAGGATCACGATCGGAGACAATAGATAGGGGAATCCCATGCAATCTGATAATTTCTTGAATGTATAGGTTAGCAAGCTGGTCCATTGAAAATGTCATTCTTACTGGTATAAAGTGTGCTGATTTTGTCATTCTGTCTACCTCAACCCAAATACTATCATGTCCTTTGATTGTCTTTGGTAATCCTACTACAAAATCCATGACAATGTTTTCCCATTTCCATTCAGGGATCGGTAAGGGTTGAAGAGTACCTCCTCGGCGTTGGTGTTATGCTTTAACTTGCTGGCATACCATGCATGACGCAACAAACTTAGCCACATCTCTCTTTAAATTTGGCCACCAATAATGTAACTTCAAGTCTCGATACATCTTGGTGCTACCAGGATGTACAGAGAAGGGAGACGAGTGAGCCTCGGTCAAGATCAACTTACGTAATTCCTCTTCGCATGAAATATACCATCGATTCCTAAATTTCAAAATACCATCATTAGAGAGGCTAAACTCAGGAGAGACGTCTTTTAACTTACTCATCATACTATCATTCTCCTTCGAATCCTTTTGTTGTGCCTCCTTGATCCTGTCCAAAATAGTTGATCGAATAGATAAATCAGCAAGTAAGGTTGACAACTCTGGAACTATTTCCAACTCAAACTTCTGAACTTCCTTCCATAATGGTACAGACATGGTTGATACCGCGGGTTGCATTGTTGTTTACATTCTGCTTAATGCATCAGCCACAACATTGGCCTTACCCGAGTGATATTTAATTTCGAAGTCATAATCCTTTACAAACTCCAACCAACGTCTTTGTCTCATGTTTAATTCCTTTTGGGTGAAAAGGTACTTCAGGCTTTTATGGTCAGAAAACACCTCACACTGTTGACCATATAAATAGTGTCTCCAAATCTTTAACGCAAAAACAACTGCGGCTAGCTCTAAATCGTGAGTGGGGTAATTCTGTTCATAACTCTTCAGCTGCCTAGAGGCATACGCCACGACCTTTCCTTCTTGCATCAAAACGCACCCCAGTCCAACTTTGGAAGCATCACAATAGACACTGTACTTTCCTCCTTCAACTGGGAGTGTCAAAAGAGGGGCTGTCATTAACTTCAGCTTAAGTGTTTGGAAGCCTTCGTCACAAGCTTCAGTCCAAGAGTACTTGGTGTCCTTCTTAGTCAAACTGGTCAAAGGCTTAGCTATCATAGAAAATCCTTCAATAAACTTCCTATAATAGCCTGCCAAACCAAGAAAACTATGGACTTCACTGACATTCCTTGGCCGTGGCCAGTCCTTAACAGCCTGAATCTTGGTTGGACCTACTTATATACCTTCAGCAGAGATGACATGGCCTAAGAAGTTAATCTTACCCAACAAGAACTCACACTTGGACAACTTGGCATAAAGTTGTTGCTGTTTCAGGGTTGTCAAAACTACTCTTAAGTGTTCTTCGTGGTCAGCTTCAGTCTGTGAGTATATAAGAATATCATCTATGAATACAATCACAAACTTATCCAAATATTCACGAAACACTCGGTTCATCAAATCCATAAAAGGTGCAGGATCATTGGTTAGCCCAAACGACATTACAAGGAATTCATAATGTCCATAGCGGGTCCTGAAGGCTGTCTTTGGTATATCTTCCTCCTTAACCTTCAGTTGGTAGTACCCCGAACGCAAGTCAATCTTTGAAAACACTTTAGCTCTTTGTAATAGGTCAAACAAGTCGTCAATTCGAGGCAAGGGGTATTTGTTCTTAATTGTTAACTTATTCAATTCTCTGTAGTCAATGCACATCCTTAAGGAACCATCTTTCTTCTTAACAAATAGTACAGGTGCACCCCAGGGAGAACTACTAGAGCGTATAAATCCCTTGTCCACTAATTCTTGCAGTTGAACTTTTAATTCCTTCAGCTCAACAGGTGCCATACGGTAAGGATTCTTAGACACAGGTAATGCCTTGGGATAAGTATCAATCACAAACTCTATTTCTCTATCAGGTTGTAATCCTGGCAAATCATCCAAGAATACTTCAGGGAACTCTCGGACTATAGAAATATCTTGTAATTCTATCTTATTTTTCACCCGAGTATCCATTAAACTGGCTAAGTAACTTTCACAGCCACCTCTCAACATCCGTTGAGTCTCTAGTGAGGATATAATCGGTATCTTACTTATTTTTGGTATAGCTTGGAAGGTGTACTGATCTCCATTTGGGGGTCGAAACTCAACTAATCCTGACCTACAATTTATCGTGGCATAATGCCTGGATAACCAATCCATTCCTAATATAACTTCATATCCCTTCATGTCAATTACAATTAGTTCCACATATAACTTCTTATCTCCTAAGGACACAATATCACCTTTCATTATCTGCTCAGAATACAAGGACTTTCCCGATGGTAACATCACACTATATGGCCTATTAGCTGGTAAGTATTCTAGCTTATGCTTACGCGCAAATAAGGTTGCAATAAATGAGTGTGTGGCTCCCGTGTCTATAAGTGTATAAGCAGAAATACCACAGATCATAATTGTACCTGTTATGACCGTATGCTGAATGGCATCTTCATCTTCCATCATAGCAAAGACTCGGGGCATTACTCTTGCTCGATTTGGATCAGGTGGCATGGGGCAATCTCTGACTATATGTCCAACCTTGTCACATCTGTAGCAATGGCCAGAGTGCAGCTTGCACTCGCCATGGTGGTTCTTCTGGCAGTTGGAGCATAGAGGGGCTAATGGTCGTTTTCCTTTTCCTTGATCATCATTTGGATTGAAGGGTCTCTTTATACCTTGCTGTTGTTGTTGTGGTCCCTTGTTCTGTTGCGGTTGCCATCCTTTGTTCTGACGTGGTGGCGGCTGAGCCTCTTTAGTAAACTTCCTTGATGGTTCGCGCTGCGCATAAGTCGATATCTCAGCCTCTTCCAGTTCTAGAGTCTTAGCTGTCACTTCGGCATAAGGTACATTATGTATTCCAGCAGTCTTTACTCTCATATACAGACTTGGTTTCAGTCCTTGAACAAATTGGTGGATCTTATCCTCATCATCTTCTAGCAGCCTGGGTGCAAACCGAGATAAAGCCTCAAACTTACATATGTAATCTGTCACAGAGCCAAACTGACGTAAACTCATGAACTCCTTCTTCTTGTTGGCTCGAATAGTCCTATTAAAATACTTGTCGAAGAAAGCAGTCTTAAACATTTCCCAGGTCATAGCTCCTGCATTAACGGTGCTCTGGATTGAATCCAACCAATGTCTTGCATCCAATTCAGGGTGGAAGATGGCATATGTCACCCTGTCCCCTTCCTCAACCTTTGCATACTTGAACATGTCTTCCATCTTCCGAATCCATTTCTCAGCATAAACAGGATCCGAAACTCGACCATTGAATGTCGGGGGTCAAAGTCGGTGAAAACGCTCACCACCATGATCATGAGTTGCATTAGTACTAGAATTCGCTTGTTCTTCTCTAGCAGCCATCAGCTGTTCGATCTGGAGAGATTGGCGCATAACCAACTCTGTTAACTGAGCAATGACATTGCTATCCTCATTAGCCTCTCTTTGCTGACCTCTTACCATTTTGAGATTCCTAAACAAATATTCATAAATGCATCTTAACATAATGACATTACCTAAAAACGTAAATACTTACAGTTGCTGGAGTGTACTCAGGTGGCAATTTGTGCTGGGAAGCAGTCTGCAGAATCGATTTTAGAACCCGGTTTTCCTTTGATACCATAATTGAAACGATCCCAGTTGGAGTCGCCACGTAATTCATGAACTTCTTAATCAGTTAATTCTTACTTTCTGCACCTTGTTCACTTTTAGTATTGTTTTTTTTTTATACTTAGGACTTAAAACTTGACTCGCAGACCACAGATCATCTGACAAAACTAAACCATCCAAAACTCCACTCTTTCACTAATCTAACAACTCATTAGTTCACAGAATCGAGCGACTATGCTTCGTTATCAGATCCATGACATAATCGGGCAGAGAAGAAATGACCTCAGATCACTCGACGTGATTCTGCTTGGGCTGCATGGCTTTTCATGCAACGGCTGATAGGGTACACATCATCCGATCTATCACGTGCACTTCGCGTGACTCATTAAACATCACACGACATAAGAAATACACTACATCGCCCGATCGCTAGACGACAAAATAACGTTTACATCATCCGGCGACTCAAATACACTACATCTACCGGTCACTAGACGACAAAATAACGTTTACATCATCCGGTGACTCAAATACACTACATCTACCGGTCACTAGAAGACAAAATAACGTTTACATCATCCGGTGACTCAAATACACTACATCTACCGGTCACTAGATGACAAAATAATGTTTACATCATCCGGTGAATAAAATACTCGACATCATCCGGTGAGTAAAATACTCGACATCATCCGGTGGGTAAAATACTTGACATCATCCGGTGACGTCAGCCGGATGATACACTCATCCAACTCTCATCATTCAGCAGTAAAACACAATAATCATCAAACAACTACAGCCAACGGGGAATGTCTAGACTCTCACAAATTTCAACTTGATAGACATAAACCTTAAACGAATAAATGTCATAGACTTGTTCAGGATACGTAAGCGGAAGACTCATATAAAACAGAATATCCTAGGTTCTTACAATCATCCTCAAACTCAGAAGTTGAATCAGACAATTTCAGGTCCAAATTAAAATATGATCCTATCCTACTTAGGCATCAGTTTTTCTCAGAAGTCTTACTGACATAAAATGAACATAACCACGGGTCATAATCGCCATCCAGCCACAGGATTGCACCCTGAACACCTTTCAGCAACCAAACTCGACATCCTCATTAACTTTGGAATCCTCACCTGATATCTCGTCACCTACATCATAAGATTTAAACTATAAGCCTAATGCTTAGTAAGGAATGCAACTAACATGTATTCGTAAATGCACAGTTGAGAGAAAATCATAATCGTATTTTGTCATGCTCCTTTCTTGTTCTTTATTCGTATTCTTGTTCATCACTTTCATCATATGGATTAAGGGAGGATTTGTGCCGTGAAAGGGGGATTGACAGTGATTTTGATCATATTCCCTTTCCGGTCGTTTTCATGGTCCCTCTTTGGACTGTGGCTTGCGTCAATCCGCCCTCAACCCTCGCTTAATCCGGTTGCATAAGTTTAATTTTCATTCTAATATCTTGTTCATGGAAAATACATGCTCATAAATCATTTTCATATGCTTGAGAAATAAATCATGATGCATGACATGAATGATCTTAAATCATTAGACTATGGAAATATCATACTAGACAGTTGACTTCATAGACTCTATCAGAACATCACATAATATGGTTCTCAAACATCCGTAAATCATCCAAGTACAAACCATATTACTAACTTAAAACAAACATTAAACACATAACTAATTTAGTACCCTTAAGATGTAGGGCCCTAATGGTCGGGAATCTTAATACATTCACTTACCTGGCTTCCTTAGCAAAATCGTGCACTACACTTCAAACCTCTTCACCTGACATCATTTCACATCTCAGAGTCAATATAGATCCTAAATATTCTGAAATCAAAGCTAGAACAGTCCTAACTAAATTTTATCCTTGAATCTGTATTTAAAGTCATTCCTGAATCCCTTAGTCTAGTTCTCTGTGTGCAGTCTGAAATCCTAAAATCGAAACAACTAGGTTCAACTAACGATTAATCTGAGTCGGTGTGATAAATGTCTAGAATCGATTTGGAATGACATTACTAAATCCAGAATATAAATGGTACTAATGTTACTCGGCCATTGGAGAACCAAACTCCAACACCAAGCTGGAAACAGAGCCTAACAAATAACTGACAACTACATTGTCTAACCCATACCTTGAGCGTAGAGTAGCTGAGAAAAGGCAAAGGAACCGGTCGTCGGAGGAAGGATGACTGGCAGGCAGAGAGCGAGAGCTCGGGAGAGAAAATTGCTGAAGGGAGAATGTCGGCTACAGTGAGGTTTAAGATTTCCATTTCAAATTTATATCAACTAAATTCCTCTTTAATTACCAAACTGCCATCACACAAATAGAATCCAATAAGCTTTGACATTAAAATTAACTAAATAAAAGGTCGAGTAAAGAGGTGATCGTTGATTCCATTAAGAAAATCACCTGGCTGAAAATGTCGGGTGTTACATGCATATCCATCTGAGTCTCGCTCCCAAGATGGCCCTGCATATCCATCCGAGTCTCGCTCCCAAGATGGCCCTAACCCTCCGAGTCTCGCTCCCAAGAGGACACTACCCAATCACATTTGAGTCTCACTCCGAAGATGCGTATCCATCCGAGTCTCGCTCCCAAGATGGCCCTAACCCTCCGAGTCTCGCTCCCAAGAGGACACTACCCCATCACATCTGAGTCTCGCTCACAAGTTGCGTATCCATTTGAGTCTCGCTCCCAAGATAGCCCTAACCCTCCGAGTCTCACTCCCAAGAGGATACTACCCAATCACATCTGAGTCTCGCTCCCCAAGATGCGTATCCATCCGAGTCTCGCTCCCAAGATGGCCCTAACCCTCCGAGTCTCGCTCGTAAGAGGATACTACCCAATCACATCTGAGTCTCGCTCCCTAAGATGTGTATCCATCCGAGTCTCGCTCTCAAGATTGCCGTAACCCTCCGAGTCTCTCTCCTAAGAGGATACTACCCAATCACATCAGAGTCTCGCTCCCTAAGATGCGTATCCATCTGAGTCTCGCTCTCAACATTGCCCTAACCCTCCGAGTCTCGCTCCCAATAGGATACTACCCAATCACATTTGAGTCTCGCTCCCCAAGATGTGTATCCATCCGAGTCTCGCTCCCAAGATGGCCCTAACCCTCCGAGTCTCGCTCCCAAGAGGATACTGCCCAATCACATCTGAGTCTCGCTCCTCAAGATGTGTATCCATACGAGTCTCGCTCCCAAGATTTCCCTAACCCTCCGAGTCTCGCTCCCAAGAGGATACTACCCAATCACATCTGAGTCTCGCTCCCAAGATGGCCCTACACTATTCCCCTTACCTTTCAAGCTCTCACTACCCCTTTTTACATTTCTAACTCAACGCCACACAAACCAATACAAGACAAAGCAATCACCGAACACAAAGCAATCACCAAACAAAATAAAGAACAAAGCATCCACTCAAACTAAATACAATACAAAGCAACGAAATAACCAACCAAACAAAGCAATACTCTAACACCAAATGAAATAAACAACCAAACAACAACCAAATAAAGCAAACAAACAATTCCCTACCATTCCATGTTGTTGGCCCGAAGGCAAAACACAAGCATTCCATTACTTACCTGGCATCCTAGCTCACTGAGGATGCTCGGTTCCCTGACCACCTATGGCTTGACCTACAACAAATATTCAAACTTCATTAACATCAAGCCTACATTCACCAATTACTCTCAAACTACTATTTCTTGCCTAATCCAACTAAAACGTAACTAAACGGGCCACTAATTTTGGTTCGGTAAAAACCGACCCGAAACTTCAAACGTGCATAACTTTTGCGTCGATTATCGAAATCAAACGATTCCAGCAACCACGTACTCCTCTAATAACCTATTTTAACCTGCCAAAAGGAATTTGAAAACACATGACCGTAGCTAGGTCAAAACTAGCAAAACCCGAACTGTCCTAAGCCGGGAATTTTTCCCTTTTTGGTTTTTCATCAATTTTCGCCTAATTCCTCACCAATCTACCACCCACACGGTCACGACCCTATCACTGTACCCAATTCCCCGTACATATTTTTTTTTTATTTTATCCGTATACTTTAAATAAACTCTAAGCGGAACATAAACCGAAATCGAAACCCGAATCGAAATCGGAAATTGAAATCAAATCTTTAAATCACTTAAAACATAACTTAAAGAAATTAAAACAATTAAATAAAATAATTGAAATAAAATACAATCGGCAAGCAGGGCAAAAAAGGGATTTTTATCCCTATATGTAGTGGCGATCAGTTGCCCATAAAGGGGGCGACTGATCGCCCCTTCGGCGATTGCAACAGGCGACCATTTGCCTGTTGCGAATCGCCACGCTCTCTGAATTTCTCCAGAGAGCGGCGACCAAGGGGGGCGAATGATCCCCTCCTCAGGCGATCATTCGCCACCCTCCCTGGAAATCCAATTCCAGGGAGCGCCCCTCCCTGTTTCTCCTTTTTGTTTCTCTTCACACTCCTTTCCATTCTTTCCTCTTTGTCTACTTGCATAACATTTCAATTAAAACATCACTTAACCATCTTCTCAACTATACATTCCTACACTAAATCATTCAATTTCCGTATCCAAAACAACGACTCAAAACACATGTTTAAAACGAAATACAGTTCCCTGAAAACGAACTGCGTGGATACGTTTAAAACCTAAACAAATCCTCTTGTTTTGAAATCACCCAAACAGTTATAAAATCTGTTTCCAAAACATTTCAAAACGTCTATACATAAACCTATCCAGATCCAAACATCCTATGATGTTCCATCTATACACCCATCAATCAAAATCATCCAAAAAACCCCAAAATCTATACATACATACATCCCCACGGGTCAGGTAAGCGTCGACTGCGCCAACACACCACCGCGAGCCATCATCCGTCAACTGTGTCACTCCTCGGGTGGAGGGATCTCATCCTCACCTGTTTTCTCGTAATCACCTACACCATACAGACACCTATGAGATAAAAATCTTAGCAAGCTCTCATAAATGCAATCCATGATGTGCGTATGAGTTCATAATCATGCATCATTTTCTTTAATTTACTTTACTCTGTGGGTGTCACCGAGATCTCTTCCCACTAACCGAAGAGAGCACATCCTGCGGTCGGACTACTCTTTCCAGCTAGAGGGGGGGGGTACACGCTTACAACACGTACAGCCGTGCCTGAGCTCCATCTCGCGTGACCTGTAACTATATGAGTACGTGTTAGATGTGGTATTGCGACAGACCCGTAAGTCGATCTACACAATAGATCAATAGCCCCTCTCCAGGCCACATCGCCATTTTCTTTAAAACATCGTGAGAAAATTCATTTTCATGCTTTATAAAACCCGTGATGCTTGAACAGTTCAATATGACATGAAGTAAACATACATGATTTGTACCATCGAGACAATAAAGCAATTAAAAGCATAACCTATACAGAACTAATCCTAACTACCCAACCAAAACAATTTAAACCTACACATCTCCGAAACACCTCGAGATGACTTCGACGTACGGTGTAGGCCAATCGACCAGAGAAGATCACGAGAACTTACCTCGTGTTCAAAGAAACTCAAGCTCCGTCCACTAGCGTTGTTTGTCTGAAGCAAAACACAACGATCGACGTTAAAACGAGTTTAAGCTTCTAAATGTCCAAATTGACAAAACCTTAACTAAAGAAATTCCCTAAAGCTTTAATTCAATTCATCGAGCTATTTCATCGAGCAATTACGCGCTCGGCACCTCAAATCCTAATTTACGAGTTTTTTTTTCTAAATCTCGAAATTTCACCAAATCGAACATTTATCCTAAATCAATTTGATTCGTCCAATAACGTCCAATACGTTCAATATTTACTTAATCACGGCAAATCTATAAATTTCGAACCCTAAATCTCGATTTTTAACGTAAACCCTAACGAAAACCCTCACGCTAAACTTCATGAAAATTGGAAACCAACGCTCAAAAACCATAGATTCATACCTAGGGTAGCGAGAGGAGGAGAAAACACGAAGAATGGAAGTCGAACGGAGGAGAAACGGAAGTCAGAAGTTGAGAGTTCGCCGTAGGGAGAGGAGAAGCTCTCTGTAACTTTCGTGAAAGCCAGAGAAAGAATGAAGAATGAAGAAGAAAAGGGTTAAGTGGTTTTAAATAATATAAACTTTGTAAATTACTATTTCGCCCTTCCTTTGTTTTTATATTCGTTTCGTCCTTCGTTTCGTTAATCGGCTAACTATTCGGTTGCACCAAAACTCCTTATTTCACCAATAAGTCCAACTTATTATTCGAGATTTATTAAAACTGTCCGTACGCAAATCGGACCTCGTTTAATATTTTTACTAAAACGTCCTTTACATTACGAAAAGCGTAATTACTCGAAGTATAGCATTACTTCTCCGAAAATTGCTGTAAATTTCTCAAAATCTATATTAATAATTAGGATTCTAATGACGCTTTCTTTTCGTAAACGAGCTTGATTTGACATATTTACCAAAATGCCAATATATATGTAATAATATTAAACCGTACAGCCAGATATTACACACACCCTCAATTAGCATAAACAACCAAAATCCCGAAGACTACACACACAAAACCGAAATGCCCAAATTTGAAGTTCACTGATTTTTGCTCAAATTGAGCTCCTCACAGCTCGGCGACCATTGCTGGTCCAAGGGTTAGCAAACCCATGCCGAGAACACCTAAAATCGGCTGGTGATCGGAGCTCAAACTCGCTCCTCACCCTCGGCCACGAACAGAACAGAAACAGGTGAAGAGGAAGACTTACCGTTCGGTTCTGTGCGCGACGAAAGCCGGAACTGGCAGCCTTGGAGTCGCTGACGTCGTCTGGCCAAAAATCATTGGGAATCGTCGGTGGTCTTGATCGGCGATCGGCGTTCCTCTCTTCCCTCTCCCCTGTTCTTCGCGCTCGTCGCTCGCTCGAACAACAGAATGACTTCAGCCATTCTATTGTTTTATTATTTATTTTTAATTAATAATAATAATAATAATAATAATAATAACATTAATAAATCATTATTTACCGTTTTGCCCTCCCGTGTTTTCGACTATTTCAAATTTCGTTAAATCTCGTTCTTAATTTATAACTCACGGCTTAATTTCACTGGAAATACCCGAACCGAAATTAAGAAACCATTTAGTGCCGCCAAATTTATTCACTTTTCTTTTAAATTAATTAAAACAACCTATTTGATTATTTTTTTATTTTCTCTCCAATTTTTCTTAAAAAAAAAAATCTCAGGTGTTACAATCGACCCTCCTTACAAAAATTTTGTCCTCAAAATTTGTGGCCTTGTTATTTCTCAATGTACTCATCTCAACTACCAAATACCCTTACTCACCTATCAGATACTACATGCCTCAAGTTCCGACTTCACCTAACTCTATAAGCTCTAACCCGAATACTCACACGTTTACTAACTGTAATCTAATCCATACCCTCAAACCCTTCTAATTGAATTCTCAACTCGATCTTTTTCTCTAGCTAAGTTCATATAATTCCTCACTTTCTGTCTATTAAACACGCACAAACCCCTACGACTCTCTATGCTACCACAATCAAGAAATCCTAAGATACTAATGAGTACAATTCTTACCTCAAGTTTTACTTACCTCTATAAATTCTTAGATCAGGACTAACTCGTTTCTAACTCTTCATACAATACTCTAAATGGTGTACAACATATCCTTAATGCCCACTGTCTTCACCCTCTTGAAGACTCTCAACTTAAATCCTATTAGTTAACATCGTTTGGCTGAAATACCTATAGTATAATCCATAGACATGTATCCATCAAACAATCTCAAACCTCCAAAGTCATCTCAATAGCGTAACACTTCTTACACCTATTCCTCATTCTAACATCATTCACATATTCCGAATCCTCACTACCTAAATTAATTCACTATACACTCGAAGTACTAACTGAGTTTCATTCACTCCAAATTGTCAACTCTCCACAACTCTAAGTTGGGTCATTCAAAACTATACACCCCAATGCTCAATAATCCCTACAATTATTGACTTCACTACATTTTTCTACATCTCCCAAAGTTTTCATTTTCCTAACTTTGCTCCCTATAGCTTGAGTATACTTTCAAACTTTTCCAACTTAAGTCCAACTCTAACTTCTCTACTCCAATGTTCATCAACACTGACATAAACATCTTAATACCGTAACACTAAGAACTCAGTACATAAACATCTTACCCTAAATCCATAAGTTTTAACTTTCTTTCTACTCTACCATCTCTCTCCTAACTGATCACTTCTATCTCTTACACTTACTTATATCAGCCAATCAAGACAATTTATACCTAGAACAAGCATGACATTTCATTAATTATTCCAACACAACCCTCATACTCAAAGCTCTCATCTCTTAAACCTATCAACTCTTCCTCAAAGTATATTCTGAATCTTCGTACTTACATTCACTATACTCAATTTGTCTAACTCCTAATTCAGTCATTACCAAATACTCAAATTCTTAAGTCTAAACTAACACTTTCCCGACTTTACACTCGACACCCGAAATGATATTTACGACCTTCGTGCCCTTCCTATCCAATATTCGCCATTAGAATTTACTAATATCCTCACTTACCTCCCTCTTCACCCACTAACAAAGTTCAAACGTATAACTTAGTCTAACTTTCATAACTATATACTCTTACACATTTTATTAACTTTAACTTAATCACTCCTCACCTATCCTTTCAAACTTTTACAATTTAATTCTCATTATCCTTTAAGTTCTTCAACTTCATACGAGGGCTAACTCTCTTATCCTAACTCTCTCTCTTAGTTAGCTAATCTCTCTCATATGTCCGTCCAAAATCTAGAATTTAATCTCATCGTTCTTCTACCTTACATCTCCCAACCTCTACTAATACTCGAGTTCATATTCACCTCTCACGCTTAAGTTCGCCAACTCTTAAGTTTGTCAACTCTAGTCTAATCTATTTACGACATTAGCAGTTTCGACTTCGTTACATACGAGTCAAACCCTCAAAAATTTCTAACTTAACATTATCCCTAAGTTACTCAAATACTTTTCGTGCAAGTTCTCGTTCCTCTTATTCGAAATTCTCTAATTCCTCAGATCATACACTACGAAATACTTAAGATATAGACCTCAGATTCGAAGACCTCAGATTCTAACCTTTCCCTAAATTTACTCGTAAAATCTCTGTGTGAGACCTTTCTTTCCTTCTTATTCGTTAGTTCCCATCTAAATACTCTCACTCTTTGTAAATCTAACTATTCTACATTTTGTTATTTCCATATATTCACGTAAACATACTAATGGTACCTCGACGATCTAAGGTATCTACCGATAAATTTCATTCTCAATTTCAAACTTCTATCTAGTTCATCTTATCCTAATACTTTCTCGTACTCCCAAGGGTTTGCTAACTGGAATTCTAATCTTATCCTTAAAGGTAACAATCTTAGGCGTACCATTCCTACAAACACCTAGGTTAGTTATGGTTATGCATATCGCCTTACATTCAACCCAACATGTTCGCATTCTTTTAACACTAAGATCTAACTCATACCTTTCCTAATGACTATCATATCTACCCGGACTATCATGTCGACCCGGACGAACATTTTCATGTAACTCGGATCGACCCTACCCTTTTTCCCACATTCCTAGGGTATCAAACTTACTCTCATCCTAAGATTCTCTAATCTCTGTTTCACTATCTCCAATAAAATGCCTAGCTATTTGAACTATCGATTACTACGTCTATGAATTGACTTAAGGGATCCACCAAAGTTGTCTCGGTACATTCGGGATTTTCTAGTCCACTACAATCATAAAACAAACAGGGGTTACACCAATCTAATCTGAAATATAAACTAACTAAAAGTAAAGAAATACTTACAGTCGGCGAAACACGTTGCATGGCGGCCGGTATTGTCGGGAAATCTTTTGAACGACTCGACCATTTATGCTCTGATACCATCTTGTAACGGCCCCGAACCCACCATGGCTCAGTACGCTACTTGGCTCACTCTAACCCCGATGAAAACAACGTTAATTTAAAATAATTTTCATAAACCCCCAAAACATCAAATAAAACTGACATTTGCAGAATTTAAAACTAAATCTCTCGAAGCTCTCTTATGTTAGACCTAGCTGCCTAGACTCACTAATTCCCTTACTCATAACCTTTAAGCACCACGGCGTCTTTTCCGAAAATTTCGGCAAAGTAACGCCTGAAAATGGCGCCTCCAAAATGCTAGATACCTGCAAACGAATAAAACCCAACCAATCCAGAATATTCTTACTCAACTATCCACTCAACTATCCAGCATATGAAATCTCCAAATAACAGTAAAGAAAGAACTATACTACTAACATCCCTAAGTGAAGAAAATTCACAGTACAGGGCGACGCATCACCCTTAACTATGACTATATACAACAAATACAAATAGCTATACAATAACTCTCAAAACATCAACCAAAAAGAAAGTTCCGCATTCTCATCATGTCTACAAATAAACATTTACAATAACTACTAAAAGACAAAGCCCACATTCCCCGAAGACCATGGTCGAGATGCCCCGACAACTGCCTGCACCGGCGTGCCCTGTGTGCCACCGACTGCCGCCTAATCCTGGCTTCTTCGTCTAGCTCACCGGTAACTGCGTCGTTACCTACACCACAGAACATACACACACATGTAAGCTTACGCTTAGCAAGTAGGGAATAACAAAGATAAACATACACAATACATAACCAACACAACCCTAACACACGTCTAAATCTAGCTCTCAAGAGGTATTTCTATCTGAGTCTCGCTCCCCAAGATGGCACTAACCCATCACCTAGTCCACATGCATATCCATCCGAGTCTCGCTCCCAAGATGGCCCTGCATATCCATCCGAGTCTCGCTCCCAAGATGGCCCTAAGCCTCTGAGTCTCGCTCCCAAGAGGACACTACACAATCACATCTGAGTCTCGCTCCCAAGATGCGTATCCATCCGAGTCTCACTCCAAAGATGGCCCTAACCCTCCGAGTCTCGCTCCCAAGAGGACACTAGTCCATCACATCTGAGTTTCGCTCCCAAGATGCGTATCCATCCGAGTCTCACTCCCAAGATGGCCCTAACCCTCCGAGTCTCGATCCCAAGAGGATACTACCCAATCACATCTGAGTCTCGCTCCCCAAAAATGCGTATCCATCCGAGTCTTGCTCCCATGATGGCCCTAACCCTCCGAGTCTCGCTCCCAAGAGGATACTACCCAATCACATCTGAGTCTCGCTCCCCAAGATGCGTATCCATCCGAGTCTCGCTCCTAAGATGGCCCTAACCCTCCGAGTCTCGCTCCCAAGAGGATACTACCAAATCACATCTGAGTCTCACTCCCCAAGATTCGTATACATCCGAGTCTCGCTCCCAAGATGGCCCTAACCCTCCGAGTCTCGCTCCCAAGAGGATACTACCCAATCACATCTGAGTCTCGCTCCCCAAGATGCGTATCCATCCGAGTCTCGCTCCCAAGATGGCCCTAACCCTCCGAGTCTCGCTCCCAAGAGGATACTACCCAATCACATCTGAGTCTCACTCCCAAGATGCGTATCCATTTGAGTCTCGCTCCCAAGATGGCCCTACACTACTCCCCTTACCTTTCAAGCTCTCACTACCCCTTTTTACATTTCTAACTCAACGCCACACAAATCAATACAAGACAAAGCAATCACCGAACAGAAAGCAATCACTGAACAAAATAAAGAACAAAGCATCCACTCAAACAAAATACAATACAAAGCAACGAAATAACCAACCAAACAAAGCAATACTCAAACACCAAATGAAATAAACAACCAAACAACAACCAAATAAAGCAAACAAACAATTCCCTACCGTTCCATGGTGTAGGCCCGAAGGCAAAAAACAAGCATTCCACTACTTACCTGACGTCCTATCCCACTGAGGATGCTCGGTTCCCTGACCACCTACGGCTTGACCTACAACAAATATTCAAACTTCATTAAAATCAAGCCTACATTCCCCAATTACTCTCAAACTACTATTTCTAGCCTAATCCAACTCAAACCTAACTAAACAGGCCACTAATTTGGGTTCGGTAAAAACCGACCCGAAATTTCAAACGTGCATAACTTTTGCGTCGATTATCGGAATCAAACAATTCCAATGACCACGTACTCCTCTAATAACCTTATTTAACCTGCCAAAAGGAATTTGAAAACAAACGACCGTATCTAGGTCAAAACTGGCAAAACCCGAACTGCCCTAAGCCAGGAATTTTCCCCTTTCTGGTTTTTCATCAATTTTCGCCTAATTCCTCACCAATCGACCACCCATACCCTCAATTAGCATAAACAACCAAAATCCCGAAGACTACACACACAAAACCAAAATGCCCAAATTTAGAGATCACTGATTTTCGCTTAAATTGAGCTCCTCACAGCTCGGCGACCATTGCTGGTCCAAGGGTCGGCAAACCCATGCCGAGAACACCTAAAATCGGCCGGTGATCGGAGCTCAAACTCGCTCCTCACCCTCGGCCACGAACAGAACTGAAATAGGGAAGAGGAAGACTTACCGTTCGGTTCTGTGCGCGACGACGACCGGAACTGGCAGCCTTGGAGTCGCCGACGTCGTCTGGCCAGAAATCGTTGGGAATCATCGGCGGTCTTGATCGGCGATCGCCGTTCCTCCCTTCCTTCTCCCCTGTTCTTCGCGCTCGTCGCTCGCTCGAACAACAGAATGGCTTCGGCCATTCTATTGTTTTATTATTTATTTTTAATTAATTAATAATAATAATAATAATAATAACATTAATAAATCATTATTTATCGTTTTGCCCTCCCGTGTTTTCGACAATTTCGAATTTCGTTAAATCTCATTCTTAATTTATAACTCACGGCTTAATTTCACTGGTAATACCCGAACCGAAATTAAGAAACCATTTAGTGCCGCCAAATTTATTCACTTTTCTTTTAAATTAATTAAAACAACCTATTTGATTATTTTTTTCTTTTCTCTCCAATTTTTCTTAAAAAAAAATCTAAGGTGTTACAGTAGTGGATGTTTGTGTTTTTCCTTCGGGCCTACACTATTGAAAGGTAGGCTTTGTTTGATTGTTTGTTTTGGTTGTGTTGTTTTGTTGTTGAGCATATGAGTTGACATGCATCATGTTTTTGAACTACGAAAAATGAGTTTTTAGCATGGTTACGAAATGTGAGTATGAAACGTAAAAAGATAACAAAAGTTGCAACGTGGTCTTGAGTAGAGCCGCCTCGTTGAGTGATAGTGCTGGTGTCTAGCACCTCGAGAGGGCCTCTACAATAGATGCACTAGTGCAAATACGTAATGTGTCGTGAGTGTGAACGCTTCGTCGTTAACGTGCTAGTGAGAAAGCACTAGAGGGTTCTATGATCGATGTGGGAGGAGATCGTTGTATGGCCGTCCCGTGCGTGGATAAAATATGTGCCTGCAATCTTGCTCTATTGGGTCAAGGCGTGGCCATCCTAGACGGTGATAGGATGGGTGCCTGCTTGATCCACACGGAAAAGTGAAAAAGAAATAAAACAAAAACGAAATGATACAACCTTGAGTGTAGAAACCACATGTGTTAGGGGTTGAGTTATACATTGGTTAAAATTCATTGTTCCCTATTTGCTAAGCATTAGACTTACGTTTTGTGTTCTATGGTGTAGGTGACGACGAGCTATCAGGTGAGCTCTATGAATGTGGCTAGGACTAGGACAGTAGTTGGTGATGCATTTTGTATGCTGGTGCGGGCAATTTTGTTGGGGGCGCCTTGACCATGGCGGGAAGGTGTGAGGTTTGGTAGATTTTTGGAAAGGATTTCTAGATTGTATATAGATTGGGGTACTTAGAACTCTTTTGATGTTTGAATTGGTATTTTGATGTATAAATAGGTGTTTTACAGATTTTGGTTTTAAACAATCAACCGCTATGTTGCTCGAATTTTTAAAAAGGAAAGTTGTTAGTTTTCACCAATTTTTTTATGCTTTCGTTGATGTTTTCGGGGTTTTAACGTGTCGAGGAGTTAAAAATATTGGAAGAGGATTTAGGTAAATTTTATAGGTGAAATGTAAGAGTGAGAAGTGAAGAAAATTGGAGAAAAGTGGAAAAGAGGAGAAAGAGGCGCGGAGGGCAAGGCTGGAGGCGCGTAGGTGGCATTGGGCGTGCGCAGCAGGCGCTGGAGGCGTAGGCGCGTAGTGCCCAGCCGATCGATCGGTGAGAGAGCCGATCGATCGGAATGTATTTTGTAAAATTGGCGATCGGGCAGAGAGGTTACCGATCGATTGGCACCCTGCCCTCTCTTGCGCGTGCCTGGTCGCGCAGTTTCGGCAAGCAGTGCACGCAATGCCAACGAGTGGTGCGTGCAGTGCGCACGTTGTCTGGGCGACGCACGCATCGAGCACACGTGCGGCACCCCTAGTGGCTCCAAATTAATTTTTTTTTAAATTTTTTATTTTCAAATACGTGTTAACCTGATCTTTTCCGACACTTTTTGTAAGTATTTTACGAACGTTTTTCAAATATTTTCAAGTGTTTGAGAAACCCAAAAACTGAATCAAAGTTTTATCAAAAAATGATTTAATCATCGTTTAATGCTTTGAAGTGTAGAGTCTTGTGGCATCCCGGTGGCCGGAGTGGGCTGGGGTTGGTACAGTGTGGTATGAGAGAGAGTGCATTAGTGACCTGAGTTAGGGAAAAAAAAACTCGGGGTTGCTACAGTGCTGGTCTTCCTATGCACGTGCTGCCCTTGTACTGTGCACACCCTGCTGCTTCCAACGCACTGCTGCTGCGTCTCAGTTCCATACTGCACGCGCCCATCTCTAGATCAACAGCTTCTCTTGTGAGCCAATCCTTGATCAATCAAGCTTTCCTAAAGATGAAATGCAAATATCCTAAACAATAATAACGCTATAAGTTTGCCCAATTACAATAAAAGAAAGCTAAAGTTTGCCAATTGCTAAGGTTTACTAAACATAATTTATGAGAAAAGCTTTGTTACATCATTTGTTAAAGGGAAGACAAATTCCCCCTTCAACGCATCCATTCCAAGCTTTTAAAGGTCTTTTTCCTACAAAACTCACAAAACAGTTAGATGCAAATTAGTTGGAATTCTTACCTTGGTTTGTACTCGTCGAGTAGGGATCGTAGGCACATCATCCTCTCCGGGTGATTGAGGATTTATCCATCAAATCTAGTGCTTGGTTCGTCCCGGAGTAGGTTTCTTTAAAGTGAGATCTAAGATCGTCTATTTGTTTCTCCAAACGTTTAAATTTTAATATAACTAACATATAGTCATCCATTAAAACATATAATTGAAATCCTCTTAGCCACAAACATTGTTTTTGATAACATAACCAAAATTTTGAAAGTTAGTTGGTCTCATATTGTAAAATAAAAACAATGATAAAGGTGAAAACATCATGATAACAAGTCTCATCTTCAAATTTTGTAAATACCATGCATTCGTTCAAAAATAAGTAAGAAACATGAAAGCATTCCAGAAACTTCATCCAAAAAGCAAGATAGTTAAATTCAATAATTAGACATATGCTTAAGGTATCATTTCCAAACTCACCAAACACTAGGTAATTTAATTCCAAAAATGGATATGCGAAGACATAGAATAAAAGATGAACTACTACACATGAGGAGTCCTCCTTTAAAGAAAGGTCACAATTATTAAACCAAAGAAAACATTCTTCCATACTATCAAAGCAATCTACTATCTATCCAATCCTAAATAACCATTCAATCAAAGTATTAGTCGATACATACCTTATTGCCGAGTTACTAACCATCTCTATTGTTATATTGTAGATGTCGCTCTCCATCAAAGATTTAAGAATCAATAAAGTTCTACAAGGGTTCTTTCCTATCTTAAGCCACGAAGACATAGCGGAAAAACATAATAAATTCTTTTCCAAAAGATAAAAATCAATTTCGGTTTGGTAAGAAAAAGAATCAAAGGAACTTCATCTACCTTTCCACTTATCCCAAAACAATTTTAATTTCATTTTATAAATGGTAGATCCATGCAAGATTTCAATTCGGTTATCATGCTATAGTCTTTAAATCGAAAATCATGAAATAATTAGGCAACCATAAAACATAGATAGGCAGCTGGTTCATATCATGAAGGAAAATATTATTTTCAACCTTGAACTCGTCATCCCTAAGCCAATGAACAACATATAAGATTGCCTCATGCAATGCTAAACTGAATAAGTCAACATTAAACTCAAGAAAAAGTTCAGCCATAACGTTACTTACAATTTTCTTTCTTTAAAAATAAGCGATTTTGAAATATACAAGTTTAATTCTAAGAACTAGTTTCAAACGATTCAAGAGTAAAACTATCTTTATGGATTTAATAGAATAATGCCATGCATAGATAAAGTAACAAAGATTCAAATTCATGAAGTTTGACAATTTACCAAGCATAATGTATGGGGTCTTTAATATTTTACCAAAAGAAATTTTTATATCTAAACACATTATTGTTACCATAAAACAAACATCACTATTTTCATGAATTTTCTTAACAAGGAAACTTGAAAATTCATAAAAAGGCTGGATTGAACTTCTATCTTTAAGCAAGTAGTAAATAATAACATGTTCACTAATGCCATGCCAACTTGGAAATTTAATACATAAAACATTATAGGCCAAATACCAACCAATTCTAAAAAACCAAGCAGTTATGGTGTTTGTTGGAAAAAATCTTGGGATTAGGTCTCTCAAAGTCTTTCTACAAAATTCATCCCTAAAGTTTAGTTTTAATAGGTTAGTATGTTTTTGTAACGATCCACCCCGTTCTACGAGTGAACCGTGCAGCCTAACATCAGGGACCGCCAGCCCAGACCTGTACGAGTCCAAACTGTACTCATGATCTTTTTCTAGCTTGCATGGAAATTCTTGCCCTCCCCTAGAGTCAAACCTGGGAACTAGCACATTAGCCCAGTTCATAAACTCTTGGTACCACTTGTCTCAAGTTGTACCAAGAGTCTATGAACTGGGCTAATGTGCTGGTTCCCAGGTTTGACTCTGGGGGAGGGTAAGAATTTCTCAAGTGGTACCAAGAGTCTATGAACTGTCCTAATGTGCTGGTTCCTAGGTTGGACTCTGGGAGAGTGCAAAAATTTCCATGCAAGCTGGAAAAAGATCATGAGTACAGTCTGGACTCGTACAAAGGGGTCTGGGCTGGCGGTCCCTGATATTGGGCCGCACGGTTCACTCAAACAAAGTGGTGGATCGTTACAGTTTTAGGGCTCTAAAAAGATTTCTATCCTTTTTAGTCCATGCAAAAGTAATGGGAAACTCAAGTTTCTCAAAATTATGAATTCTACTCTCAGTGTGGATTAAAAAAGGATCAAGGTAATTCTTATCTACTTGGTAGAACTCTTGTTGGATTTGGGGAAGGGGTACATATGCATACATTGCATAAGGGGTTTCCTCTTCAACATCAAACGGGTTAAGCAAATTGACAACCTCCTTAGTTCTCAAATTTTGGAAGTCTTCAGTTTTGGGTTCTATCTCTTGGGGTTCAATGGTTTCAATAGTCTCTAGCCTTTGCTCAATTTCAACCACAAAAAAGAGAATCCTCAAATAGCTTCTCAAATCCAAAATCCTCCTTGCATATAATTAGGTTAAAGGTTTTTAAAGCTTTCTCTTGCTCATCAACCTTTTGTTCACAAGAGTCATGGTCCATGGATTCTTGCACTTCCCTTGCTTCATCTAATTCAAGTAAAGGACCTTCCTCGAGAAAGTTGATTTCCTCTTCTATCAATTCATCCTCCTTGTCTTCTAAACTAATGGATTCTTCCACAAACTCTATTTGAGTTAGTGCTTGAAAAGATGGTGGTTCATGTGGGTTTGGTGATCTTAAATATGTTGGAGTGTTATCTACTTGCAAATGAGGAAGTTTTATTGTTCTAGGAAGGTTTGATATAATCCTAGGGTAATGGCATTGTCTTTGCCTAAAATGCCTTTGCATTAGTTTCTTCATCATTTTCCAAGTAATGGCTTCATCCTCACCCTTTCTCTCCTGTTGATACAGAAGTTCATCCCACCACTCTTTAGCATAACCGGTGAAGTTTTTAAAGGCCATTCTAATTTTTCCTTTTTTCGAGTAATGTCCCAAAATAAAATATTCTTCCACCTTTTCAACCATAAGAAATATTCATCCTCATTTATAGATCCTCTAAACTTAGGAAAATACACATCATAACTAAAAGGATCTCAGTTTCTATCTCTTCTCCTAGGATTTTCATCCCTCCTTCTAGGTGTGGTCTTTTTTGATGAGTCTCTATAGGTGTCATGCTCAAGTCCATTCATGACATGTTCAAGTTTGAGATTTATGTCATTGAGTTGTTTACTTAAGGTGTCAATCACCCCACAAAGACCATGGATTTGTCCTAGCATATTGGACTCTCCCCCTTGATGGTTGCAAACCTCAGTTTTGGGTATCTCTTTGCTCTGGTTCGGTTCTCGGTTTGGATGGTGAGGAGATCTAATAAGTGGCTCGGTCCATCCATCATCAAAAGTATTCCCTATTTTGAACCCTATGCCTAGGTGGTTCGAGTTTTTTCCTATGTGGAGGTTCTTGGAAGTCTAACTTATGGTTCGACATTTAAGCTCTAAAATTTAATCCAAAATCTATCACACAAAAGAAAATGACAATAAAACAATGCTCCTCGGATTTAAACCAATTTCTTGGCTGAAAGAGACTTCATATTTAGACAGAAAATTTCAGAATTCAAAATCAAAAGCTCAAAGCAAATAAACACTAAACAACCTAAAAACTTATCAAAACATATCATAAAACAGAAACTCTAAACAGAAACAGAAAAAGGAACGTATCAGCACATGAATAGAACGATAAGGTATTGTGAAGCTAAACAGGAAACAATATGGTAAAATGCTAAACTTCCTAATTATCCAACAGGAAAAACACCAACAGATTAACAAGCTCCAGCAAAACAACTATGTTGTATAAGAGTTAGAATCACAGTTCAAATGGACATGGAAAATCTGGCAGTGAAACAGAAACTAAATTTCACAAAACAGGAAACAAAACAACAGCAAAAATCAAACTAACACAAATAGTAGAAATATGAATATCTTAATAGGATAACATGAAGATTATCGTGAGAGTTCCTACCAGGTTAAGACATAGATCAACAAAAACTTGACAAAATAAACAACAAAATAGATGATAAATTACAGAATTCACGAGAAACAGAGAAAGAGAAACAAAACATTAGAGCAACATTTTGTTAACATCAAACATCCTTGCATGCTGATGAAGTAAACAGATTGATAGCTCAACCATACAAATAATTCAGATTAGCAAAGTAAAAACCGAAACAGAAACAACAATGACACATAACAGAAAACAGTGACGAACAGAGAAAACGAACAACAACGAGCCAGGTTTGGCTCTGATACAACATGACGCAAAAATGGGGTCCTAAAAAGAGCATGCAGAAGCAATATTAAGCATAAGAATTCAGTGCTCGATAAGCACTCAAAAATAGACACAAAACAACGTAAAACAGAAATTGTTAAACAGAGAAAGATGTGGAGAAAGAAATTGTTACCAAATGAATGAGGAAGTGGGCACGCTTGCAAATTCCTCAGAAAACGACGATGGAGTAAAATAAACAAAATGGAATGGAAAGAACTCAGTAGAACGGTCCTCGGCTGGTTCGAACGTAACAATGGTTTTTCTGGTATTGTTATGACAACATGGGGAAAGAGGTTTGCCACCTTTCTCTTGGGAATTCCAATCTCAAAAGAATGGAGGAAAGAGTGGAAATAAGAACCAAACAAGTACTTGTGAACTTGAATGGCAATTGTTGGAGGTGCACTCCACTCGGGTAATAAACAACCGAGGCAACCAGGTGAAGGTCGTTAACTCTTCCCTCTTGAAGACAACTTCAATTCATTTCATTTTCATCAAAGGTTCAACAACCATTACAAGAGCTCAAAGGAAGCTTAAATAGGCAGGGAATAATCGAAAGAAGAAAAGAAAAAGAAAGCTCAAAAGAGCCATTGGCGGTACGGCCCGGTCACGTGCCCAGATGCGTGCTCTGATGCTCGGTGCATGATTGGCTCCTCGCACGCACTGGCTACTACGCTAGTCTTCCTGTGCATGCGCTGCCCGTGTCCTATGCGTGCCCTACTGCTTCCCTCGTGCAGCTGCTGCTTCTCGGTTTTATGCTGGGCGTGCGCCCATCTATTGATCAACATCTTCTCTCGTGAGCCAATCCTTGATCAATCAAGCTTTCCTAAAACTAAAAAAATATGCAAATATCCTAAACAATAATAAGGCTATAAGTTTGCCCAATTACAATAAAAGAAAGTGTAACGACTCGTAATTCGGCCGTTACTAACTTGACATTTCGTAAAAACCTTGTAGAGAAAATTCTTTGAAAATACTATACATCTTCAAAAGGATTCAAGAATGTGTAAACTTCTTTTGTAAAACTTCGTAGATAGCGTGCGTAAAATTTTCTTAATTTTTTTTTTTTTTACTCGGCATTGTTCATGTGAACAATGCCAGGCCTGATCAATCGCCCATTCTAAGCGATCGATCGGCACCCTCTCGAGTGGAAACCAATTGTGCGCCCAAGGGAACCGATTCTTGGTCCTATAAGGGGCGATCGATCGGCACCCCTTTTAGCCGATCGCCCCTGCCTCCATTTTCAAGTGCCGATCAATCGGCTACTCTGGCCAATCAATCAGCCCTTCTTCTATTTCTTCTCCGCCTTCTTTCCTAAAAAATCAATCTGAGAACTCAAATGAAAATACAACTTTAAAATTAAAACCAAATCCCTCAAGTTTCCAACTAAAAATCAGTTGATTAAATCAAAACCAATCTTTACATCTTTCAACAAAACATGTCATCTCCATTAAAATCTGTCAAATTTCTTTACACGTAATTTAAAACAAAAAATGTCTATAAACTAACCCAAAACATTTACATGCCACCCACGGTCAAAAGATTCCAACCAACTCCCAATTTCACCACTGGAAATCCATCCATCAACCGCTTCTGTCTTCCTCTTTGACAGGTTCTGAAACTCACTGTTTAGCCCGTCACCTACATCACAAAATTCAAAATATAAGTCTAATACTCAATAAGCATGCTTAAGTGAATTAAAAACATATCTATGCATTCCTAACATATTCGTTTATAACATATTCGTTCATTTGTTGCATTATCGTACATGATTGTTGCAGTCTCTGTGACGATGGAGGGACGACCAATTCCTCCAAAGCATACATGATAATCTTTGTGACGATGGAGGGCGAATTAGTTTCTCCAAAGCGTGACAATGGGATCACTAGAACCTAACCAATGTTGTGATCTAAGTGCCAATGCAGGGGCGATCAATACCTCCAAAGCATTAATTCTCATAATCGTCAAAGGGAAAATTACTTCCTTCGAAGCATACATGATTATTCATTTCGTTTCGTTCGTACGTACATGTCATTTCGTGAAAACCATATGCATAAATCATTTTCGTGCATTTATTAAAACATGATGCATGACATGACATTCAAGCATAAAACATACACATAACACCCTAGCATTTCGTGATGTAGGCTTTAACGGCAAAGCGCATGCAAAGCATACTTATCTGAAGTCCTTAGCAATTTAATTCAACTTGATCAATTACTTTTTGTAACTTGAAAACCTAAAGCATATTAACTTTAAAATCAATATCTCCATTTATAACAACAAACTTCAATCATAACTATAACCTATAACATAATAACCTTAGCAACAATATCGTAATGCATATTCACCATTTTGATCATAAGTTCTAACCAATCCAACATATCCAATTTAAATGATTCCAACCAACTAATCAAGCAAGGTAGCTTTGAACCTACTTCAAATTCATAAATCTTCAAAAGAGGCGTAACATAAATTCAACATCCAATATGTAATGATATTGATCCAAATTGAAACAAATCCTAAAATCCACCATAGACAATTGCATAAAACCACTTAGCTCAATTTGGGCATCCAACCCAATTAGTTTTGAACCACTTACAAACCAACAAATAAATTCATGCATCAAATCTCGGATTTTGACCTATAATTTGGGCCTACTTCAAAATTCCATAACTTTTGATCTACTTATCCAAATGCAATGATTCCAAGGCTTATAGATTCATTACAGTGTCTATTATATCCTACTAAAATAGTTTTTCAATTGGACATCCATAGATTAGGCTAAAAGCATCGATTCCAAAACTATGCAGAAATTCTAATTTTTGCACAATTTAACAATTAATCCAACATGCATCGATCCTAACTATTTCCAACCACAAGTAGAGTCCAATATCAATATTAAGAAGAAACAAGCTGAAAATTGAGCATAATAATCTAAATTTTGTGAACCATAGACAACGTTCATCATAAATAGAATCTTAAATGTTCCTCTTTTACATTCAAATCTAAAGATTTACTAAACCCATAAGTAAAATCCTATAAAAACCTATCATACCTTCAAGATTTGAGAGGAGGAGATGAAATTTCATGGCATTCCCCTTCGGATGACTAACACAAGAGAGATAGAGATGCAAATCCCGTGAGTTTCTCTTCCAAAAATCCAAACGAGAGGGAGAGAAGAAGAAAGCTTGGCGCAGGAGAGGAAGAAGGCGGGAGGGAGAAGGGTGTTTGCTGGATAAGGTTTCTTTGTGGGAGGGAGGGGAAAAGGGGTATGTGCTGGAGAGGGGGAATCGTTATGGAGAGGGAGAGTTCTAAGGTTTTTGTTAGTTTTTTCCCCCTTTTTCTTTTGTCTTTCAATAATAAAAAAAAACTAACAAATGGGGAGGCTTCTTGGAGAAGCTAAGCATGGGTGAGGTGTCATCCTCCCATTGGCTCACTCTCACTTAACCTTCCTTCCTTCCGAAATTGCCCTCCCATTAATAGGGGTGGGCAGACCTAAACCCGACCTGAGCAACCGAACCGAACCGAGGTTTCGGTTCGGGTTCACTTATACTAGTTCGGGTTCGGTTTGTGTTAGGGTCGGGTTCACTTATACTAGTTCGGGTTCGGTTCGGTTGACAGTCAAACCCGAACCTAACCCGAAAAATCGAACTCTGAAGTTGCACAAATATTTGGGCTGGTGTCGGGATTGGAACTCAGGATCGATTTTTGGCTTAGGGCAGGCAGACGACGCCTCGGCGACGACAGACGACTCCTCTCCTCGACGACGACAGACGACTCCTCTCCTCGGTGACAAACTACCGACGACTCCTCGACGAAGCGACAGACGACTCCTCGGCGCTCCAGCGGCAGCGATAGCGACAGACGACTCCTCGGCGACAGACGGCTCCTTGGTGCTCCAACGAGCAACAGACGACAAGTATAGAGTAGGTATTCATAGAGATCAAAAAGTCTTCCTGTATACTTATATAGTTTGTGATCCGAAAATAAGTTCTGTAATTTCTACACTTTCTAGTTTAGGTTAAAGCTTTCTGGTTTAGGTTAAGCTCTTTAATGTCTATACTTTCTTGGGGGTTGACACTGTTTTTACTTTTAGACACATTTTAGTGTCTGAATCCACAATTCATATCTCTTTGACATACATTAAATTTGCATAATTTTAAAGTTAGTTGTCAACTTAATGTGTCAATTATCATGCAAAAGTGAAGTTAGAGATATACTTTCAATTGCAAACTAAGATTTGGTTCCTTACTAGAGAATAAGTTAGACTCATAGATAAGAATACAGTAAAGGATTACTAAAAAAAAGATTACTAAAATAAAAAGATTCATGTGGGAGACTCTTCGAAATTGTTGATCGAGAGCATTGTTTGTTGTTTAAAATTATAAGGTGTTTATTTATGTAATTGTTGCTTGCTGTGAGTCTGATTATTGATTGTGACATATTTGTGATATTGAATTGTTTGAATTTGTTTCGTTAATTGAATGATGAATATGATTGTTATTAATTGTTTTTTTAGGATGGAAACTAATGTGAATGATAGTAATCCGAAGAAAAGAAATAGATCCAATGCTTGGGATATCTTCACTTTGGATGAAAATTGTGATGAGAATGCACCTAAAGCTAGTTGTAACCACTGTGGTCATTCTGTACGAAATGGTACTTCAAATATGACCAGACATTGAAAGGTGTGTAAAAAGTATTTGTCAAAATTGGATGTCAAACAAACAACATTGCCTTTTTTAAAGAAGGAAAGTGGGGGACAATGTTCTAAAGTAGCAACATTTACTCAGGTAGGGGAGCGTAAAGTGATTGCTAGCATGCTAATTAAGGATGAATTGCCTATGAGAATGGTTGAATGGGAAGGATTTAAAGAATGTCTCCAATATTTTCAAAGTTCTTTTGTTATGCCTTCTCGTAGGACAGTAGCAAGAGATATTGAAGCTATATACAACAATGAGAAAAGACAGTTGAAAGAATTTATTAGTAGAAAAAGTCAAAGAGTGAGTTTAACTACTGATACTTGGACTTCGAATCAAAATATCAATTATATGGTTGTGACTGGTCATTTTATTGATGGTGATTGGAATTTGCATAAAAAAATTTTGAATTTTGTTCAAATAGAAAATCACAAAGGTGAAACCATTGGAAAATTACTTGAAGACTGTTTGTTGGGCTGGGGCATTGAGAATGTTTTGACCATTACTGTTGATAATGCATCATCTAATGATGTTGCAATTTCTTGTTTGGTTAAGACTTTGCGTAATTGGCAGAGTTCAGTTATTTTAGATGGAGAATTTATTCATGTTAGATGCTTTGCGCACATTTTAAATTTGATTGTTAATTGTAACACCCGAGATTTTTTAAGAAGGAAAAATTGGAGAGAAAATAAAATGATAAGGTAATTGTTTAATAAATAGGTTATTTTAATTAGTTTAAAAGAAAAGTGAAGTTTCTAATTTAAGTTCGGGTCCTAGTGAAATTAAGCTGGGGGTTATAATTTAAGAATGAGACTTAACGAAATTTGAAATGGTCGAAAGTACGGAAGGGCAAAATGGTATTATTGTTATTAATGTTATTATTATTATTATTATTTTATAAAAATAAAATCAACAGAATAGCCGAAGCTATTCTGTCGAGCCCCGAATGCGAGGAGCAGGGGAGAGGAGAGGGAGACGACGGCGACGAGTGACGTCCCTCCTCCGACAAACACCGGCGACTCCGGCGTTCTCCAGCCAGAAGACGGCGACGAGAGGTTCCGGCCTGTCTCTGCGCACGAACGGATGGTAAGGCTCGGTTTTCTCCCCTGTTTCGGTTCTGTTCAAGGCCGATGGTGACGAGCCAGAATTGGCTCCGATCACCGGCCGTTTTTGGGCGATTTTGGCATGAGATTGTCTGGTAGTGGGCTGGCAATAATCGCCTGGCCGTGAGGAGCCCAATTTGGGAGAAAATCAGTAAGCCCTCTTTGGGCATTTCGGTTTTTGGTGTGTGTAGCTCGGGATTTTGGTTAGATTATTCAAATTGAAGGTGTGGGTGGTTGATTGGTGAGCAATTGAGTGAGAATTAATGAAAAACCAAAATAGGGAAAATTACGGGTAAAGGGGCAGTTCGGGTTTTTGCCAATTTGACCTAGCTACGGTTGTTTGTTTTAAAATTCCTTGTGCCACTTTAAAATAGGTTATTAGTGGAGTTCGTGGCCGCTAGAATCGTTCAATTCCAATAACTGACGCAAAAGTTACGCTCGTTTGAAGTTTCGAGTCGGTTTTTACCGAACCCAAATTAGTCGCCTGTTTAGTTAGGTTTTAGTTAGATTAGGCTAGAAATAGTAGTTTGAGAGTAGTTGGTGAATGTAGGCTTGATTTTAATGAAATTTGCATATTTGTCGTAGGTCGAGCAGTAGGTGGACAGATAACCGAGAATCCTCATCGGGCTAGGACGCCAGGTAAGTAGAGGACATTTGTTTTGCCTTAGGGCCTACACCACGGAACGGTAGGATTTATTGTTTGATAGTTGTGTACTTTATATTGAGTTGTGTGAGAATGAATTGCTTATTGTGGTTTATATTGAGTAGTGTGGGAATTAATTGCTTGGTTATTGTTGTTTGGTGTTTGTTTGTTGTTGTTGTTGGTGTTAGTTTGGTTGTTGTTGTTTGGTGTTGTTTGTTCGTTGTTGTTTGGTGATTGTTTGGTCGTTGTGGTTATTTTATGTAGTGCATTGAGTGAGCATGAGTTGTGAGCACGGGTTTGATGATGAGTGAGCATGAGTTGTGAGCACGAGTTTGATGAGTGAGCATTAAAGGTAATGAGGCAATTAGGAATGCAAAGTGATCCTATGTAGAGTTGCTTCGCCGGGGAGTAGTGCTCGTGGAGCACCTCGGGAGGGCCTCTACAAGGGATGTGTTGTGTGAGTGATATTGTGTAGAGTTGCTTCGTCGGGGAGTAGTGCTCGTGGAGCACCTCAGGAAGTGTCGCCTCGCCGGGGAGTAGTGCTCGCGGAGCACCTCGGGAGGGTCTCTACAAGAGATGTGTGTGTTGTAGATTGTACAATGATATTGAGTAGAGTGGCTTCACTGGGGAGTAGTGCTCGTGGAGCACCTCGGGAAGGGTCGCCTCGCCAGGGAGTAGTGCTCGTGGAGCACCTCGGGAGGGTCCTCTACAGAGTGAACCGTGGTATTGAATAGAGTTGCCTCGCCGGGGAGTAATGCTCGTGGAGCACCTCAGGAGGGTCTCTATGAAAGATGCAAGGGTAAAAGATTAATAAATGGAGAATATAATTGAAACTAGCAGTGAGTGTAGAAGTTGCATTTTGTGTCGTGCTGTGTTAAAGAGTAAGGCATCCTCTCGGGTGCAGGCAACTAGTATTGTCTGGCCGTGTTGTCGTGTTGTGTTGAGTCGGGTTGTTGAGTTGCATAGTGGTGTTGTGGTGTTGTGTTGCGTTGTCGTGCTGTATTAAAGAATAAGGCATCGTTGATGCGGGCAAATCTGTGTTTTGTTTCGTGTCGTTGTGTTGTTTGGTTGTTTTGTTCAGCGTTGTGTGTAGCTTGCATTTTATCTAGTCGTATTTGTTAATTTCTACTTGCTAAGTGTAAGCTTACGTGTGCGTGTGTGTTCTGTGGTGTAGGTAACGACGCGGGTACAGGTGAGCTATGTGAGTCAACCAAGACTTGGGAGCAGTCGGAGATGCACGGGGCGTGCCGGTACGGGCAGTTGTCGGGGCGACTCCACCATGGTCTTCGGGAGATGTGGGACTTTGTATTTTGATAGCGTATTGTAGATGTCTATTGTTGTATATAGTTAAGTTAAGGGTTATGTGTCGCCCTATACTGCGGATTTTCTTCACTTAGGGATGTTAGTATTTTAGTTTACCTCTTTACTGCTATTTGGAGATTTTGTATGCTGGATAGTTGAGTATAGGTATTCTGGATTTGGTTGAGATTGGACTATGTGCAGGTACTTAGCATTTTGGAGGCGCCATTTTCAGGCGTTACTTTGCCGAAATTTTCGGGAAATACACCGTGGTGCATAGCGGTTAGGATTAAGGGAAATTAACGAGTCTAGGCTTATTTTAAATTATGTTTTAATGTGGGATTGGTTAGCAAAGTAGCGCACCGAACTAGGGTGGGTTCAGGGGCGTTACATTAATGATGGGTTGAAGGAACATCAACATTCAATTAGCAAGGTACGAAAAGCTGTCAAATATATCAAATCTTCCCCAGGAAGATTACAACATTTTAAGAATTGTGTTGACAGTTGCAAGATTGCATTTAAAGGAAATGTAACCCTGGATGTGTGTACTAGATGGAACTCTATGTATTTGATGCTAGATAATGCTGAGAAATATTCTTGGCTTTTGAAAAAATGAGAGAATGTGACAACATTTTCATATCAGACCTCGATGAAGAATGGCCTCTCACAAGCGAAGATTGGACAAATATTTGAGTATTTTGCAAGTTTCTGAAGGTTTTTTATGACTCAACTAATACTGTTTCAGCTTCATTACATGTTACATCTAATTTGTATGTTAGTGAAGTATGTCAGTTAAAGATGATGATTCAACAACATGCCATGGCTGACAATATGCTATTAAGGACAATGGCTTTAGGAATGCAGAATAAATTTGACAAGTATTGGGGCACTTATAAAAGGTTCAATATTCTTGTCTTCGTGGCGGTCCTTCTCGATCCAAGATGCAAGTCAAAACTATTAAAACATTATTTAAGTATCTTGTTTGGGACTGATAGAGTTACAGAGCTTATGAACAAAGTGGACAATGTAATGGAAAGACTATATTTGGATTTCAAAGGTGATTCAAATGACGGATGTCTAACTTCAAGGGTTGAGATTCCAAAGGCAACTAATATTGCAACCTCTAACTTCTTTGACAATTCTCTAGAGTTTGATACTTCTATTAATATGTCTGAAATTGATGAGTATATGACCGAGAAACTTGAAAAATACTCAGATAGTTTATATGTATTGACATGGTGGAAGTTGAATGGCCACAAATATCTGATTCTGAGCAAAATAGCCAAAGATGTTTTCGTCATTCCAATTTCGACCGTTGCTTCAGAGTCCGCATTCAGTTGTGGTGGTCGTATTGTGGACTCATCGCATACATCTTTATTGCCAACAACGGTGGAAGCTATTATTTGCACTCAAAGTTGGATCCGTTCTAAGTGTCCAACTTTGTCTGACAGTGATTATAAAACTATTGATGAAGGTACTTCATTTATTTTATATGAACTATTATATTGCAAATAATATTTTTATTCTTACTAGTCACTAGTTTCATATTATTGAATTTTTGTTGTAGAAATTGATGTTTTAACTCAAAGGAATGAAGAAAAAGAGAAAGATATTATCGAGTTATAGCTAAGGTACGATTAAGCAATTTGATCAATTTGTAAAGATTTTGCATGACGCTTTATCATTTTTGTTGTGCATTCTTAGAAAGCTGCGCTTAAGCCACTGGTTGTGTTTAAATGCCGACATGGTCTTACTAATCGTTTCTATTTCTTCATTTGTTTGAAGGTGGAGAATCGGCAGCAATATCTAGACAAAGCTGGTGTTTCTATTTCTCAAAAGTATTGCGACAAGATTTAGCTCAACCAAGACAAAGCTAGTGTTTCGATTTTTAAATTCAGATGATTTAGAGGTGACAACTAACCGGACTTATGGTTCCCTCTTAAGTGATCTTTCATTTATCAAGACATTTGCATCTGGAATTCTTGTTCCCAAATATTATATATGGGCTGCTGATGCTTCTGGTTATCTACTATCTCATACATCTGTTATTCAGTAGCCTTGTGGCGGCCATCTTTGGAGTTTCATATATCCTAAATCTGGGTGGATAAAAAATAATAAAGCTGTCTATATTTCTTTTCATTTTAGTTTGTGAGATGTTTAGTTATTGCCTTCTCAGGTTGTCTATATTCTAAGCAGTTTTCCTTTTGTACAGGGGGAATGTTGTTTTCTTCCAGCAGTGCCGTTGCAGTTGAAGAATTTTCTTACGATGTTCTTGGATTTGGATGGAATTACCAAAATTTTGATTGTTTGCTTTTGTCGCTTGAATTTTCACAGAATCTTAGCTCATTAATTTGTGTTTAGTAATGTTTAATTTTATTATTATGTAAGCATAAGTCTTTGTGAACGACACAATCCAATCGAGAAGTATGCGAATCGGAAAAGTAATCATATTATAATATTGAAAAACTAGAAACTCTAAGAGAAATAGAAGATATATAATATTATGTATTTATTTGATGTTTACTGTTTACAGGTGAACCGTCTTGACCCGAACCAAACCGAACCAAATTTTTTGGTTCGGGTCTGTTTTAATTTATTCAGGTTCAGGTTCGGGTTTGGGTTCGGGTTCAGAAATCGGAACCCAAAACCGAAAAGGGTGGTTCTGTTCGGTCCAAAACCGAACCGAACCGAAGATTGCCCACCCCTACCCATTAATCTAACTAAATCCTTAACCCATTTAGTTTGCCTCATTAACCCAATTACCTATTTAACCTTACAATAATATTTTTCACACTTGAAAAGATGTTAAATTTAGAACATAAATTGTCACACATTAAAGCAAATTATCCAATAAAGTTTTCAGGTGTTACAGAAAGCTAAAGTTTGCCAATTGCTAAGGTTTACTAAACATAATTTATGAGAAAAGCTTGGTTATATAATTTGTTAAAGGGAAGACAAATTCCCTCTTCAACGCATCTATTCCAAGCTTTTAAAGGCATTTTTCCTACAAAACTCACAAACCGGTTAGATGCAAATTAGTTAGAATACTTACCTTTGTTTGTGCTCGTCGAGTAGGGATCGTAAGCACTTCACCTCTTTGCCAAATCCTTCTAAGGATTAGAAAACAGAAGGTTGGGAAATCCTGGTTCGCTAGTTGAGCGTCCTTTCGTTCACCGAGGTCTCTTTTCAGAAAAGGTGCCTTAAGTTGCCTCCTGGGCCAGCACGAACGTTGGTTCGATTGCCACCATTCCTTTGATCTCTTCTGAGGAAGAGTCACAGGTGGGTTGTTCCATTTCCAGGTACGACGTCTTCCATTTTCCATCGCATTTTATTCTGTTTTCCGCTACCATTATATACTATTTGGGTTGCTTCCTCAGCTTCAACCAAGGGAGCACCAACCAATGCGTTTTATTCCTATTTAGCGAGAGATTTACAGGATCAAGGCGCGTCATCTGGTATCAGAGCCGAAGTGCTCCATTTGTGTTCTTTGTCTATTCTCTTTCTTTGATGTTTCTGTTATTCTGTTCTGTTTTCGTGAATTTTGTTTTCTATTTTCTCTCTCAATAGGTTGCATGCTTAATCTTTATATCATTCTGTTTGGTTAACTGAAGTGTGTCTCACTTGGTCAACATGTTCTGTTTCTGTTTTCTTATCGTGTATTACTTCTTTTTTTCTCTTGTTGTTATTTCAGTTTCTCTTATTTTCATTTCTATTTTTTTAGTTCCGATGGTATATCATGTAATCTTGTTTGTTTTTCTATTTAATAACTAGGACGTTTATCATTTGATCATCATGTTGTTTTGTTTAGAATTCAGCATGTTTACCATATGTTTGTTGACTGTTTTATTGTGATTTCCTTTATTTTTGTGTTCTGTTGAATTGTCTAGATTGTCCACGTTTAGGTGATCTTTTGTTTATGTTTTAGTTAGTTAATGTTCTGTTTAATTTTAGGATGTTTAGTATGTGAGTTCACTATTTTTAACGTGTTATTTTTGTGATGATTTTGTTAAACATTTTAGGTCTAATCTGAGAGTGTTATGCGCTGTTATTGCTGCGAGGTTTAGATTATATCATTCGGTAGGATTTTTTGTATCTAATCCTTGATCGATGCCCTGAAGGGGCGATCGATCGCTCAATTCGAGCGATCGATCCACAACCTCTCTGGTTGCCAATTTCTGAAGTCAATAGGGGGTGAAATCAATTGCTTAATGCTGGGGGATCGATTGGCTACTTTAAAATTTTTGGCAAAATCTTTTTTCCTTACACTTAGCCATTTTTCCTCTTTCTTCAACCTAAAATCATATACTCATTTCACAATTCATCTCAACATGTCATTCTAACACGCATCATAATATCATTTTTGTAAAACAACCAAAACAATAGAAAACCATGTGATTTTCATAAAATGTAGCGGAAGTCATTAAATAAGGTTAAACCCATTTTTCTTAACATATTTAAACCAAAAGCTAAATTTAAAACAAACTTTTAAAACTAATAAATCTGTGTTTTCCAAAAGTTCCAAAAACTATTTATCTATGCACATTTATCAAAATAACATGCGGACTAGCCCAAAGGTCAAAATCACCCTTAGCAGCTACAAGCACACACCATGGACGTCCTCTGTCAACTGTAATTTCAATCATCTCGAGACTCAATGTCGTTACCTGTAATATCTTCACCTACACCACAAAGTCAACTAATGAGCTTAATGCTCAGCAAGTGATATAAAAATGAAGATGCATGCTCATGTATGTTGTTCTTAAATCATGCAATTTTTGTCTATTCTTTCTTTTATTTCAATTGCTCTGAGTTATTGGGGTCATGACTCTAAAGGAAGAAGGCCTTACTAATTGTCCACCTAGCAGGACGACCAACTCACTCTAGGGAAAGTGGAATGACACTCTTTGGGGTCCACCTAGCAGGACAGCCAAATTCAGTTCCTTTACCCACAAATAACTATTTACATATTTTTCCTTTCTTTGTTCTTTTAATCTTTCTTGCATGAAAACATATGCATAAAATCATTTTCTATGATTTAGAAAAACCATGATGCTTGAATGTATGTCACATACATATCCTCAAATGCTATAAACATAACATAAAATAAACTGATAAACAAATCCATCAACAAACAATAAAGGATATCATAAATAAACTCTCACCTAGAAATCTTTATCCAAGCCAAAGTTCTAGAAATACTATAAATCTCTAATTTCATCAGTCTAGCCATCAACGTCCTAACTCTTTGTGGTCTAGGCCAATCGGCCAAAACGTATACAACATGTACTTACCTCGCGTCCTGAGCGCAAGATTAGGCAATTTGATCAACTGCCCTATTGATTTGCAAACCTATACAATTAAATCAAATAATGTACATCAAAATGTATCGAAATCCATTCAAATCATATATTGCCTACTATACTCATCCAATTGAGTAACTTCTAATTCCAATAGCTTCCCAAAGAAAGTGCTCATGAATACATGACTAAGTTAAACATCCATTCCTCATGGTTTTGAACATATTTCAACCAATTTGAACCATTCAAAACTCAAATCTCAGAATTCAACCTTAAAATTGACTTAACTTCATAATTCATATATTTTGATATACTAATCCGAATAATAAAATTCCAAAGGCTATGGACTCCTTAAAGAGACTATTTTAACATGCTCAATTCAATTTAACCAACAAAATCACTTACTAAACCGAAAATTGCAGAATTCCAAAATGCCCTGTAAAATCCACAACTTTTCACTATTCATCAACACTTTGATATTTTTCTCCATCTAATCCCACAACAACCATTATATCCAATTGAAATTTCAAACCAACAAGAAATAGGGAAATCCAAACAATTTTCGTGCATTACAATTAGGGTTTACCAATCCATACAAAGACTCAACAAAACTTCAACTTCACCCACATAAACTTAATCTTCTGTATAAACATAACTAACATCTAACTTACCTTGGGTTTTTCTTGCGAGAAATGAAGCTTTTGAGGGAGGGAAAATTTCAGCAATGGTGGAAGAAGTTTTCGTAGAGAAGAAGGTGTTATCCACCAATGAATCCTATTCATCATTTTATCCTCTTAACCAAACATTAAAAGTGTGTGTGAGTGTGTCAACATGGAAAGGTGAAATCCACTCATCCTTATCTTTTCCTATTTTCTTTCCCTTTTTAATCCAATGCCAAACACCCTAATTTATGTTCTAAGTTAGAGTTTTCAACCTTGTAGGAAAAATGTTTTCTCTTCATTCTTGTCTTTCTTTTCTCTCTTATCTCTTCAACGCAAAGGTAACCTATTTTCTCCTCCCACTTGACTTTTCTATTTCTTTAACAAATAAACTTGTTGAATAATTTCAATTTTACTATTCATTCTTAAATCCATTTAAAATAGCCTAAGTTATTCAATACTAAAAATTTAAAGCGTATGATAAATTTCTCGTGTGTTACATTCCACATTTCTTAATTAAAATTTTGTCCTCATAATTTGCTGACCAAAAAGTTTTGGATAATGGCTTAGCATATCCTGTCGCCTCTCCCAGGTTGCCTCCTCAACATTGTGGTTGTGCCATAAAACTTTCACCAGTAGAATTTCTTCATTGCGTAGTACTTTCACAGTTGATTCTAGAATTTGCACTAGCCTTTCTTCATAAGTCAACGTTGGCTGAATCTCGATATCCCTCTGCTCCACAATCTGGGAAGGATCACGTGTACATTTCTTCAACATAGACAAATGGAAAACGTTGTGGATCTCGTCCATAGAGGCTGGTAGTTGCAGCTTATAGGTTGTCTTTCCAATGCTTTGAGAAATTACAAATGGTCCAACATACCTCAGACTCAACTTGCCCTTTCTTCCAAATCTCATCACCCCTTTGAATGGTGAAATTTTTCAGAAATACCTTGTTATACATGTTGAACTCCAATTCCCTTCTCCTTTGATCAGCATAGCTATTCTTACGGCTTTGGATTGTTAAGATCCGTTGTCTAATGACTGCAACCTTCTTTGCAATTTGTTGCAAAACATCTAGACTAACCAATCTTGCTTCTCCGAAATGGTCCTAATATAAAGAAGATCTACACTTCCTTCCATAAAGTGCTTCGTAAAGGGCCATACAAATCGTAAACTAGAAGCTGTTATTTTATGAGAATTCCACTAAAGGTAGATACTTGCTCCATGAATTTTGGAATTCCAAAACACATGCTCTCAGCATATCTTCCAGAATATGAATCGTTCTTTCTGTCGGTCCACCTGTTTGAGGATGAAATGCTGTGCTAAAACTTAATTGAGTCCCCATAGCTTTATGTAAACTTTTCCAGAAATTTGAAGTAAATGTGGGATCTCTGTCTGATACAATAGAGGTTACAACTTCGTGCAGTCTAACAATTTCCTGAATAAACAGTTCGGCAAACTGATTCATAGAAAATGTCATCTTTACTGGAAGAAAGCTGGTCGACTTAGTTAATCGATTCACAATTACTCAAATTCTATCATATCCTTTCGTTGTTCTAGGCAGTCCAACAACTAAACCCATAAAAATCTACTCCCATTTCCAAATTGGGATCGATAAAGGTTGAACTGTTCCAGCTGGCCTATGATGTTCTGCTTTCACCTGTTGACAGACTATGCATGCCTCAACATATTTTGCCAAATCTCTCTTCATGTTCGGCCACCAAAAGTGTTGCCTCAAATCTCTGTACATTTTTGTACTTCTAGGATGTACAGAGAATATAGATGAATGTGCCTCTAATAGTATTTCCTTCTGCAGATCTTTGTCATTGGGAATGTACCACCTGTCCCTAAATTTTAGAATACCATCTTTAGAGTAATTAAAATGATGTGCCCCGTAGGCCCATTACCCGATCCCAGACCCGAGTCCACAATTTTACTAACACACTTGTCTCTTTTGTAGGTCATGGTTCGTGTGAAGACTTGGAGGACACCGTGGACGACTTGAAGTGGGAGATTAAAGCTGGGGACGTTGACCAACCAAAGCATCTACTCATGTGGAAAGACTAAAGAGGCACCTTAATGCTCACATGGGAATTTGTCTTTCCGAGCTTTGATATTTGTTGCTTTTTTTGAAATTTCGAACTTATTGGCAAATGTTGGCTTTCTTTTTTAAACTTTATTAGATGCATGTTAGGATTATATGCATGTTAGGATTATATGAATGATAGGATTAGTTTGTGGCTTGGTTTGGCCCATTGAAGTTGAAGACATGGCTCAAGGCCACATGATGACCCATTATTCCCCTTCCAAGCCCAAGTTCAAGCCCAAGCCCACCATTAGGTCTATATATTCATGGCATTGGTGTTTGTAACTTTTTTTGGTTGATTTATGAGCACCCACGGATTTCTCTCTTAATAGAAGAAGAAGCTTGGAGCAAGGAGCTTCCAAGTTAAGCTCAGTTGACAACAACTAAGGGGTTGCACCCCCGAACCATTCTTCTAGCTTGGTAGCTAGTTGGAGTGGATTTTGTCACCTTCTTCTCCACTCTTTTGAGAGTGGAAAACAGCAAGGAGTGGCCATAACCGATTCCTTGAATCGAGTTATCTTCCTTGGAAGAAACTCTTGCCGGAAGCTCCATTGAAGCACTCACCAGCCGATTCTCAGAAAACAGTCAATAAATCCTTCATCTTAACGAATCTGGACCATGATTTTCACTAGCACACACCTCACTCACTTCACAAGATTCACCTAAAATTTCATTAAATTTCGAGCAAGTTTGATATTTCTTTTACATTTTTCATTCTCGGATTTGTGTCACCATGAGCTAACGGTCATCTTTGAGTTCTTGCGTCCTATTTGTAGGTCAGAGCTCATCAGGTGGTATCAGAGCTTGGATAGCTCCCTTAGGGTGAGGGAAACCAGATCGGTTTGATTTTCCAAACCCATTTGGTTGCCCAAAACCGAGGCACCAAAACCGGGTGCTTGCTGTTCTTCATTTTTAGTTTGGTGTTCTTGCTGTTTTTTTTACCTTCTCTTTTAGTTTCTTCCAAAATCATTTACAGAACATTTTTGTTAATTGTCTGCAACTTGAGCATGGGTTTTTAAGTTTTCATTTCCACCATTTTCGTGCTATAAGTTTTTCCTTCCCTTTTTGGTTGAACAAACCCTAACAAACTTTGTACTTGCTGTTTTTCTTTCTCTTTTTGGTTTTGCTGACTTGGCTACTGAGTATCTTACTTTTCCAGCACTTAAGAACATGTTGTTATAATCACAGATCTGAGCATTAAGAAATATGTTTGATTAACATCATTTCGTGTTGCTGTTTAGTGGTTTAAGTTGCTGTTTAGTGGTTTAAGTTGCTGTTTGGTGTTATAGTTTAATGCTGTTGCATATTTTAATCCGAGCTTCATGTTATAATGATCTGTTGATGCAGTCTTAGTACATTATTCTGCTGAGAATATTTACCTTTTCATTTGAATTACATTGGTAAAGTAAAACGTTGCTAAAAGGAGTGAAAGGTAAGTAAAAGTGCATAACCTAAACTAGCCTCTACTTTTGGTGTTTGCTTTATGTCGCTTTCACTTTGTGTTTGGATGATATTTAAATTAATAAGGTTCTGATGGTAAGATATTTGCTTGTAATTGCATGTTTGGGAACATATGTATTAAGTTCACTAAGACGTTAAAGAGCATGTACGAATCGATTATCTTTGTTTAGTGGATTTAAAACTTGTTTGTTAGTGAATTTGACCTTTCCCCACTATAACGGCCATAACTTTGGCTACAAGTATCAGTTTTCGACGAGCCACCTGGCAAATCGAAGTTCTTTCAGAGCTCTACAAAGGTGTCATACTATGACACCCACGTTTTGACCCCAAAAAATGTCGTCTAAGCCATCAAAAATGCGTTTCAAAATTTTTAGGTCGAAATTCTAGTTAGGTTCCCCACCTTTACCTTCCCTAACGCCCGTGATCAACTTGAACCTAATTAATATTTCCTTCGTAAAACTTTAGTATTCACATGAATCGAGAGCTAAACCAAGATATGAATCAAGAACCGAACCGGGACAAGGACATTCCCCAACCCGAGACTCACACCCCACAAGAGGGAGAGTCTAGCATGCAAGGACAATTAGATGGACTTAGTGGAGAAGTTAACCATATAGGCCAACAACTTAAAGACTTAACCCTTAGCATGAAATACATAATGGAAGTCCTTAATACGAGAATTCCAAATGAAGTGACCCGAGAATCCCCACCTCGATTTAGACCCGGAAATCCTAGGAGACGATTTCAAGAACCATATCCCACCTCGGACGAAGAAAGACCTGAGTATCCTAGGAGAAAAACTCGCTTTATAAGGAGGAGGAAGAATGGACCTTAGATGAAGAAGAGACTTTTCGACCAAATAGACGAAAGGATCAAGAGGACCTTAGAAATGTCAAGCTACATATACCCCCATTTGACGGGACATGCGATGGAGATACCTTTCTTGAATGGACTGATAAGGTAGAGAAAGTTTTCGACTATTATGAGTACTCCGATAAAGTAAAGATATAGTTAGTATCCTTAGAGCTATCGGGATATGCGGCCCTCTGGTAGTCCAATATTAAGCTCCAAAGACGACGGATAGGAGATACCCCCATTACGACATGAAGAGCAATGAAGTCGCTCATGACTAAGAGGTTCATACCCACCCATTACCGTCAAGATCTATTCCTTCAAATCCAAAAACTACGACAAGGAACTCGATCCGTTGAGGCTTACCTAGCCGAATTTGAAACTCTAAGGATACGAGTAGATATGGAAGAACCTGAGGAGCAAGTTATTGCTAGATTCATTCGAGGCTTGAATAGAGACATAGGAGACACCGTTGAAATACACCCGGCAGAGTCCTTAGATGCAATAGTTCATATGGCCATGACGATTGAGCGACAGCTCAATAGAAAGAGGAAATCCAACCCTCCTAAGTTTACCCCCCACATTCCACCCAAAGTCACCCCTAAGTCACCGGCGCTAATCAAGCCCTTTGACAAGGCTGAAGGAAAGAAGCCTTTTAACCCTAGTTGGCCACTTAAAGAGTCCAGTAGTAAAACTTTAGTCGATAAAGCCAACCCACTTAGAGCGAGAGAAATCAAGTGTTATAACTGTAAAGGTCTAGGTCATTATATGGCTCAATGTCCGAATCAACGGGTGATAATTATCAAGAAAGATACGGGAGAAGTTGAGAGTGAGGATGACCACGAGGTAGGAGTAGTGGACAAAGATGTCGAGGAGAGTGACACTGAGGACGAAGTCGTGCGTGCTTCTGAGGGACCCTTGTTGATGGTTAGGAGACGCGTCCTTGTGACTAAGAATTCAGGAGAAGATTGCCAACGTGAGAATATCTTTCATAGTAGATGTGTTATCAAGGAAAAGATATGTTCTTTAATTATAGATGGAGGAAGTTGTGCCAACGTGGCATCTGAAGAGTTTGTTAAAAAGTTAGGATTAGAGACAATTACGCATCCCCACCCTTATAAGTTACGATGGTTAGATGATAGGGATGATGTTAAGGTCTCTCGACAAGTGAGAGTAGATTTTGCTATGGGAAAATATCAAGATTCTGTTTTATGCGATGTCGTGCTCATGAGTGTTAGCCACTTGTTTCTTGGGCGACCTTGGCAATTTGATCAAAGAGTGAACCACGATGGATATTCTAACTACTATTCCCTTAAGTTTGGTGGTAAAACAATTAAGTTAGCACCTTTGACCCCCGAGGAAATATCCAAAGACGATGCCGCTAGAAAAGAAGCGAAGAATAAAACAAATCTTTTTATGACTAGATCGGAGATAGAGGCATCGGTGCTTCGAGGAGATCCCATGATCCTTATACTATTTCGAGATAGAGTTATGGAGCTAGGAGTAATCCCTGACCCTGTAAAGAAGTTGCTCAATCAATTCCAAGATGTGTTTCCTGAGGAACTGCCCCAAGGATTACCACCTCTACGTGGTATAGAACATCAAATTGACCTCATACCCGGGGCCACACTACCTAATAGACCGGCCTATAGAATGAACCCCGAATAAACCAAGAAACTCCAAGATCAAGTTCAATATTTATTGGATAAAGGATACATACGAGAGTCAATGAGCCCATGTGCAGTTCCCTAACTTTTGGTACCCAAGAAAGACGGCACAATGAGGATGTGTGTTGATAGCCGAGCCGTGAATCAAATTACCGTAAAATATAGATACCTCATTCCTAGGCTGAAGGATATGTTGGATGAGCTCAGTGGAGCCTCAATATTTTCTAAGGTAGACCCTAAGAGCGGTTACCACCAAATTAGAATGAAAGAAGGTGACGAGTGGAAGACGACATTTAAGACTAAGTACAGGCTTTTTGAATGGATGGTGATGCCCTTCGGGTTATCTAACGCGCCCAGTACCTTCATGAGACTTATGCACCACGTGCTGAAAGATTTCCTAGAAAAATTTATTGTTGTCTATTTTGACGATATTTTGGTGTACAGTCTAGACCTCCCACAACACCTCAACCATCTTAGTGTACTTTTCCAAACCCGACGAAAAGCTCAATTATTTGGGAATTTAAGCAAATGCTCATTCACGCAAGATAAAGTTTATTTCCTAGGGTTTGTCATTTCTAAAGATGGCATGGAAGCCGATGTTGATAAGATCAAGGCAATTAAGGATTGGCCTACTCCCAACTCTTTAACCGAAGTACGTAGCTTCCATGGTTTGGCCTCTTTTTACTGGAGGTTCATAAAAGACTTTAGTTCAATAGTCTCACCACTCACTGATTGCACTAAGAAGGGAAAAGAGTTAACTTGGACCCCGGCTTGCCAAAAGAGCTTTGAGCTAATCAAGGACAAGCTATGTCACTCGCCAGTGTTAGCACTCCCCGATTTTAACAAGGTATTTGAAATTAAGAGTGATGCTTCCTTTGTTGGCATTGGAGCCGTGCTCATGCAAGAGGGAAAGCCCATTACATACTTTAGTGAGAAATTGAAAGGAGCCATGCTAAACTACTCCACGTACGATAAGGAATTTTATGCCGTTATTAGAGCATTGGCAGCACTACCTCTTGTCAAAAGAATTTGTTATCAATACTGATCATCAATCTTTACGACACATTAAGAGTCAACATAAGTTGAACAAGAGGCATGCTAAATGGGTAGAATTTTTGGAGAGGTTCCCATATATTATGAAGTATGTGAAAGGAGAAAATAATGTAGTCGCCGATGCACTTTAGAGGAAACGCATTCTCCTTACCAAGCTAGGGACTCGATTCTTTGGATTTGAATGGATCAAACATAATTATGAATCTGACCTTGACTTTGAATCTTATTACACCAAGTGCGAGGAAAAGGCTGAAGGAGAATATCGACTTATGGACGGCTATTTACTAAGGGCGGGAAAATTATGTATACCGCAAGGAAGCATGAGGCGAAGTCTTGTAAAAGAAGCCCATTGTGGAGGATTAGCGAGTCATTTCGGGGAGAGGAACACCCTCGATATGCTTAAGGAACACTTCTTTTGGCCATATATGAAAAGAGACGTGTACCGCATGGTGGAGACATGCGTCGTGTGCAAGAAAGCCAAGAGTAAGGTTCTACCACAAGGCTTGTATATGCCCTTACCCATTCCTTCGTACCCTTGGACTGAAGTTAGTATGGACTTCATTTTGGGATTGCCACGAACTTCTCGTAATAAGGATTCGATCATGGTTGTTGTGGATCGTTTCTCTAAGATAGCACATTTCATTCCTTGTGCAAAAACGGATGACGCCTTTTCTATAGCTGACCTATTTTTCAAAGAAATCGTTCGCCTACATGGTATACCGCATTCCATAGTGTCGGACCGGGACACTAAATTTTTGAGCTCCTTCTGGACCACTTTGTGGAAGAAGTTAGGGATGAAGCTGTGTTTTAGCACATCTTTCCACCCCCAAACTGATGGGCAGACGAAAGTTGTTAACAGGACCTTAGGCTCCCTCTTACGCAGTATTGTAGGTAAGAAACTATCCAGTTGGGATGTAGTCCTTCCCGGATTGGAATTTTCCTACAATCGCACCCTTCATTCCACTACTGAGCAAACGCCCTTTTGAGGTTGCCTATGGGTTTAACCCATGTACACCGTTGGACCTTGTTCCGTTACCCATTAATGAACTGGCCAACCCATCAGGAGCAAACAAGGCCGAACAAATTAAGAAATTACATGAGAACGTGCGTCAAGCCATCGAAAAGAGAAATGCGAGCGTGGCCAAACGAGTAAACAAAGGCCGAAAAGAGGTTATTTTCAATGAAGGAGACTTGGTTTGGTTGCACCTACGAAAAGATAGATTCCCCGACAAAAGAAAATCTAAGCTTCTTCCTCGTGCGGATGGACCCTTCAAGGTGTTGCAGCGGATCAATAACAACGTTTATAAGATTGAACTGCCTGGAGATTACGGAGTATCGGCAACATTCAATGTCATGGACCTATCACCCTATATAAGCGATGACGAAAACTCCGAGAGGCCTGACTTAAAGGATTTGAGGTCAAATCCTCAATCACCTGGGGAGGATGATGTGCCCCGTAGGCCCATTACCCGATCCCAGACCCGAGTCCACAATTTTACTAACACACTTGTCTCTTTTGCAGGTCATGATTCGTGTGAGGACTTGGAGGACACCGTGGATGACTTGAAGTGGGAGATTAAAGTTGGGGACGTTGACCAACCAAAGCATCTACTCATGTGGAAAGACTAAAGAGGCACCTTAATGCTCACATGGAAATTTGTCTTCCCGAGCTTTGATATTTGTTGCTTTTTTGAAATTTCGAACTTATTGGCAAACGTTGGCCTTCTTGTTTAAACTTTATTAGATGCATGTTAGGATTATATGGAAGTTAGGATTAGATGAATGATAGGATTAGTAGGTTGTAACGCCCTGAGTTTTCTAAACTCAGTTCATTACTCATAAACCCAAACATAACTAAGAAATTTTGGACCAAACTTAAAATTTCACTTGAAAGTCAAAACTCGATGTTCACTGAAACTACAACGTTAAAATTCACAGCGGAAAAATCATTTGAAAACAAGCAGAGATTAAACGGGGTTGTAAATCAATATTTGGAAATATCAATTGAAATAGTAGGATTTGGTTCGACCAAGACTTAAGCGTGGCAACGTGAAAATTGTAAAAGTCAAACGCATCTGCCGCTAGATAAGGTCAACAAAAAAAAAGAAATAAACTGAAGGCCAACGTTATACAGCCGATGACGTCAGCCGTAAGAATCACTCTTCCAACTCCAGCCGATGACGTCAGCTAGAAGAATCACTCTTCCAACTCCAGCCGATTGCAAAACAACAAGTTTTTGCTACTCGCATCTACCGATGACGTCAACCGGATGAATCTTCCATCCAGCCTCTGCCGATCACAAAAAGACAACTATACTTACTTACATCTTCTGGTAGATAAAATACTCGATATCATCCGGTTACAAAACGACAAAAGACTTTTACCTTCATCATCCGATGGATAAATTACTCGACATCATCCGGTTACAAAACGACAAATTTTCTACTTATATCTTCTGATGGCTTCCACTGAAGACATCATCCGATGACTTTACTGAAGACATCATCCGATGGCTTTTACTGAAGACGTCATCCGATGACTTTACTGAAGACATCTTCCGATAGTCAACAGAACAACAACTTTATATAGCAGCTCATCGAGCATTTTCTCTCTACATAAAGAAAGCTCTGACTACCAAAAGAATTTGAGCATTTTACTAAAAATCGTTCAAAACTATTTAAATCCTTGTATTACTCCAAACTTTAGTAAACACCACTATTAAATCCAACAGAGTATCATTATCAGAAAAGTCTCAAATTGAATTCAAACATCAAAACTACCACTGTCATAGAAACTCACAACATACTTGAATTGAATCATAGTTCACTAAACCTTCTCATCCACTGACACTAGTTAAACCACCCCATCAGTTGTCAGATTGTTACATAGATGCACTCCTCCAACCAGACTAGTCCTCAGCAAACTCAGTGAACACACCTGTTGACACTTGTTCACCTACATCACAAAACTCATCTATTAGCCTAATGCTAAGTAAGTAAAGCAATAATGAAATGTAATGCTGAAACATAAATTCCTAAATATGCAGTTTCTACTTTCTCATCTCAGTTGCATATGCATCGTTTCTGATCTGATCCCCCTGTGAAATTGGGAGTTGGATCACTTCTCCCAAAGTCATACATCCTCTCTCTTGATTAAGAGGTGGATTAGTTCCCTTAACAAACTGATCTAATCCCCCTGTGAAATTGGGGTTTGGATCATTTCCCCCAAAGTCATACATCCTCTCTCTTGGTTAAGGGGCAGATTAGTTCCCTTAACAACTGTTACAGTCTGTTCATTCCTTATCATGCCATTTCATGTAAATTTATTTTTGCATAAATTTTCAAAATATGATGCATGACATACAAACATTCAAACACACATAATCCTACTGTTTTGTGATGTAGGCCCGAAGGCACAAGCAAACTTTACTTACCTGGTCTCCTGGAAATTGCTCGGCTGTAAGCTACCTTAGAAGCTCGCTCACCTAAGTTCATAACAGAACATCAATCAAACCTTCGCTAAACTTTACCAAAAATTAACCAGAAGAACAAGGAAACCAGTTTGGAACTCTACTGCTTGCACATTCCCATTTATTCCCCAAGAACCCGAACCTACTCTCATCAACAACATCCTTGAAATCCTCACATTGTACTCCCTCGATTATCTAACTGCTAAAACGCAAGAGAATGAGGAAAACTTACTTAGGTTGAAAGAGAATCGAGCAAGGAAAATTGCCTAGAGAGCTTTGCTACTCGAGCTAAAAACCCGAAGAGGAAAAATATAAAATGGTGGCGGCTACAGTGCATTAAACCCAACCCTCTTTCCTTAAATAGGTTATCCACTTAAAATTTCTAATTACCCCTTATGCCCTTGCCTAGTCATCCATTAATTTAAAAGAATAGAGAATTAATTTGATAAAACCAAGTGTTACATTGGTGGCTTGGTATGACCCATTGAAGTTGAAGACATGGCTCAAGCCCACATGATGACCCATCATTCCCGTTCCAAGCCCAAGCCCAAGCCCACCATTAGGTCTATATATTCATGGCATTGGTGTTTGTAACTTTTTTTCGTTGATTTATGAGCACCCACAGATTTCTCTCTCAATAGAAGAAGAAGCTTGGAGCAAGGAGCTTCCAAGGTAAACTCGGTTGACAACAACCGAGGGGTTGCGCCCCCGAACCATTCTTCTAGCTTGGTAGCTAGTTTGAGTGGATTTTGCCACCTCCTTCTCCACTCTTTTGAGAGAGGAAAACAGCAAGGAGTGGCCATAACCGATTCCTTGAATCGAGTTATCTTCCTTGAAAGAAACTCTTGCCGGAAGCTCCATTGAAACACTCACCGGCCAATTCTCAGAAAACAGTCCATAAATCCTTCATCTTAACGAATCTAGACCACAATTTTCACCAACACACACCTCACTCACTTCACAAGATTCACCTAAAATTTCATTAAATTTCAAGCAAGTTTGATATTTCTTTTACATTTTTCATTCTTGGATTTACTCGGATTTGTGTCACCCGGAGCTAACGGTCATCTTCGAGTTCTTGCGTCCTATTTACAGGTCGGAGCTCATCATAAAATCTGTAGAACTATCAGATGCCTCTACAGATTGGTGGCTTATACATTTTGGATCCATCTGGGGTGCTTCTTTAATTATACCCAAAATTATTGGTTTATAGAAATTGTTGAAAGTAAGGCTGACAATTCAGAAACTATTTCCATGTCAAATCTTTGAATTTCTGATTTCAGCGTTACCGACATTGCTGACATCAAAGTTGGCATCAAGGTAGACTTTATGCTAAAAGCATCAGCTACCTTATTGACTTTTTCTGGGTGGTATTTTATCTCAAAATCATAATCTTTTACAAATTCCAACCATATTCTTTGCCTCATATTCAACTCTTTTTGGGTAAAAATGTATTTCAAGCTCTTATGATTTGAGAAAACTTTGCACTCCAGCCCATATAAATAATGCCTCCAAATTTTCAGTGCGAAAACCACTACTGCTAACTCCAAATCATGTGTGGGATAGTTTTGTCATAAGTTTTTAGCTGCCTCGATGCGTAGGCAACCACTTTGTCGTCCTACATTAGAACTCCGCCTAAGCTTGTTTTGGAAGCGTTGTAATAAATACTGAATTTGTCCTTTTCCACCAACATAGGAGCCGTTGTGAATTTCTATTTAAGCTTTTGAAAACTGTTTTCACAATCTTCAGACCACCAGAATTTCACACTTTTCCTAGTAAGGCAAGATAAAGGAAGGGCTATTTTGAAAAAATCCTCAATAAATCTTCAATAATAGCCTGCCAAACCAACAAAACTCCATATGTCGCCAACATTTTTAGGATGCGGCTAGTCAATGATAGCTTGAATCTTTGAATGATCAACATAAACTTCTTCCTTCGAAATAACATTTTCGAGAAAATTGACTCGAACTAGCCAAAACTCGCACTTAAAAAGTTTTGCATACAGTTGATAAAGCTTCAAAATTGATAAGACCACAGTTAAATGCGCCTTATGTTCCTCTTTACTTTTGGAATAGACTAAAATATCATCAATAAATACGATCACGAATTTGTCTAAGTATTCGTGAAATATCCGGTTCATAAGGCCCATAAAGGCTGCAGGAGCGTTTGTTAAGCCAAAAAATATTATTAGAAATTCGTAATGTCCGTACCTGGTTCGGAAAGTAGTCTTGGGAACATCCCCGGTTTAATCTTCAATTGATAATATCCAGATCGAAGATTAATTTTTGAAAATACCTTCGCATCTTGGAGTTGATAGAACAAATCATCAATACGTGGCAGAGGATACTTATTCTTTATCGTCAATTTATTCAGTTCTCTATAATCAATACACATTCTCAGGAATCAATATTTATTCTTTACAAAGAGAACCGGTGCACCCTAGGGTGAAAAACTAGGACGGATAAAACCCTTGTCTGCCAATTCTGCTAGCTGGGATTTTAATTCTTTTAATTATGTAGGAGCCATACGATACGGATTCTTTGACACTGGTTCAGTCCCCGGATATGCATAAATCACAAACTCTATTTTCCGGTCTGAGGCAACCTAGGCAAATCATCTAGGAAAACTTCTGGAAAATTTTGAACACCTGGTACTTCCTGAAGTTTCACTTCACTCTGTCCATTCGTGTCAACCATACTATCTAGAAATCCAGTTCATCGAGTCTTTAATAGTCGTTGAGCTTTGATGGATGACATAACTGGCATAGACTTATATTCTTCACTGCTCGAATAGAATACTTCACATCGTTCGGGGGTTGGAAACTGTAATATCCAGTTTGTACGGACCTTTTATTATATTATTATTATTATTATTATTGGCGTTTTTGTATCTATGTCAAATCAGGTCCGTTTTACAAAAAAAAAGCGTCATTACGATTCTAACGAATAATAAGAATTTTAAGGAATTTACGGGAATTTTCAGAGATCAAACGCTATATTCCGAGTAAATACACTTTTCGTAGCGTAAAAGACGTTCTCGTAAAAATAGGAAACGAGGTCCGAATCGCGAACGGACAGTCTTAATAGAGCCCTGGTAATGAATGGGAATCATTGGCAAAATGGAGTTTTCGAGAATCCGAATCGTTGGACGATTAACGAAACGAACGACGAAATCAATATAAAAATCAAAGAAGGGCAAAACGGTAATTTGTAAAATCAATTTTATAAAACATCACAAATTCTTTCTCTCCCTCACTTTCTCTCTTTTCTCCTCTGGCGTTCACGAACAGAGAGCATTCTCTCCCTCGCGGCCGCCGACGATCCTTCGACTTCCGACCTCCGTTCTCCTCCGTTTCTCCTCCGTTCCTCGTCATTTCTTCTCCTCTCGCTACCCCCGGTATGTAGCCCCAATCTCTGAGCGTTTATTTCGAGTTTTCGGTTCGATTTAGGGTTAGGGTTTCAATTAGGGTTTGGACGAAAAACACGAATTAGGGTTCCTAATTAATAGGTTAGCCTTGATTAAGTATATATCGAACGTATTGGACGTTATTGGACGAAGATAAACCAATTTGTAAAAAAGTATAAATTATAGAATTTTCGGGTTTTCGGAAATAACTCGTAATATGGATTTCCAGATTTATCGAGCGTTGTGTCGTTGTTTAAAAGCTTCGATTTGTTAAATTAAGGATTTTATTAGTTTGGACATTTAATCGTTTAAATTGGGTTTAACGACAAATATCGTGTTTTACCTCAGACACGCGACTCCAGTGGACGAAGCTTGAGATCCAGCGCACTCAAGGTAAGTTCTCGTGACTTGCTTGACCGAAAGGTCTACACCATACCTCGTCGTCATATCAAGGATCCTTGAGGGTTCCTTGTTTTACGTTGTTTAGGTTGGGTAGCTAGGTTATGTTGTATTGTCTGGTTAATATGTATGTTGTTTGTTTACTTTCCGCTGATATGAACTGTTCATGCATTACGTTTTCGAAAGTCATGAAAAGGAATTTCTGCACGTGTTTTTAAGAAAAGGAACGTATATCTGAAATGAAATCTGTAACGAAATCTGAATGAATAAACGTAATCTGTCTGTATCTGGTCACGCGGGATGGGGCTCAGGCACGGCTGTGCGTGTTGCAAGCGTGTACCCCCCCTCTCTAGGTGGAAAGGGTAGTCCGATCGCTGGATGGGCCCTCTCTGCTTAGTGGGTAGAGGTTTTGGTGACGATTCTGTCTGTCTGTGACGTAATGAATCTGTAATCTGTAATTCTGTATCTGTAATCTGAATCTGAGCATGATTTCTGAATGGCATACGCACGCCTGCATCTGCATTTACGTAGCTTACTGAGATTTCAATATCTCATATGTGTCTGTATGGTGTAGGTGATCTGCTAGGTGACGTAGATCCAGGTGAGGACGACGTTCCTCCTCCTGATGTCGAGACAGTTGATGGATGATGGCCGTGGGAGTGCGCTGAGTAGTCGAGGCGCGATATGACCCGTGGGGATGTATGTATGGACTCTGGGGTTATTTTGGGATGTTTTGATCTGATAATTGTATAGAATATTTAGGTTGTTTGGATCTGGATAGGGGTTAGATAACGTTTTGGTAATTGTATGTAAAACGTTTTGGTTTAAACTGTTGATGAACGTTATAAAATGTTTTGGTTTAGAACCGTTATTTAAACGTTATAGAAATTCTGGAACTGTTTGGTTGTTTAAATTAAGTGTTATGAATTGTTTTTAGGTTGATACGGATAGCTCGGTTTTTAGAGCTATCCACGCAGTTGGACTTCGTAAAGTCTGACACGAGTCGATTGAGTTTAGATTATGTATTAATTGGTTGAGTTTAGGTTGTGAATTGTGGTGATCTTTGGCGTGAAGTAACAGAAATTTGCCCTATGGAATTCAGGATTCCAGAGAGCTAATTGAGGAAATTGTGAAGCAGGAAGGATAGAGGGAAAATGTTGAATTCTGCTCCTGGAATCACGTTCCAGAGAGGCGAAAATGTTAGAGTAAAAAGGTTGGTTGCTCTCTGGAAATCTCAAAAATTTCCAGAGAGCGAAGTTGCTGCTGTGTGCAGCGAAGTCGCTGCACACATTGCAGCGACCAGCGCCTGGTCGCTGCTGTGTTCAGCGACTGGTCGCTGCACACAATGCAGCGACCAGCGCCTGGTCGCTGCATAGGGCAGCGACCGTGCGCTGCCCCATTCACGAGGGCAGAATTCCGATTCTGCCCTCCCTTCTTTTGATTATTTTATTTTAAGTTTCATTCAATGTTTTAGTTTTAATTATTTATTAACGGTTTTGTTTTAAATGCTTTTAAAGTTTAGTTTTAATTCCGATTTCAGTTCTGATTTCAACTTCAGTTTAGATTCCGCATTAAGTTTTTTATTTAAAGCATAGAAAAGTAAAAAGTATAAAATGAAAAATTTGTACGGGTAAATAGGTACAGTATTAGGGGTGTTACATTTATGGTATCAGAGCCCCCGGGTTTTAAAATCGATTCTGTAGACTGCTCGACTGCACAGCCACTACGCGGACATCCTTCATCAACTGTAAGTCTGTTTATAGCTTTATTTGATTTTGTTTCTTAGAGATTACTTGTTTTAAATTTTATAGGATTTTTATAAATATGGTTCGAGGAAGGGATCCTAGAGACGACGCGATGGATCGCCTTACGGAGTTGTTAGACCGCCAGTCCCAGCATATGGACCGGCAAGCGCAGCAGATTACGGACCTAGTAAATCGAGAGCAACAGCGAGAGAATCAGAGAGCTCAGGAGCTGGTAGTCCCCAGTAATCTGGGCATGCAGAGGTTTCAAGGCCTACGGCCTCCAGTATTCGAAGGCCAGTCATCGGATCCGACGCGTGCCGAGGAATGGATCCGGGTGATGGAGGATATGTTGGCTTATGCCGAGGTTGGGAACGGGAGCAAGGTGGCGTATGCTACCTTTCACTTAGCGATGGATGCCCGTTTCTGGTGGGATTCCATCAAGGCAACGACGGACGTATCAGTTATGACTTGGGATCGATTCAAGTTCTTATTCTTCGACAAGTATTTCAGCCGCACAGTGAGAGTGGCCAAAAGGAACGAGTTTACGTAGCTGAAGCAGACTGGTTCAGTTGCGGATTATATTCGGAGGTTTGAGGCATTGTCCAGGTTTGCACCTCGTCTTGTCAGCGATAACGAGGAGAAGGTGCACCAGTTTATGGAGGGACTTAATCCGGAGATACGGATGCATGTTGTGGTCTCAGGTATTATCGACGTACCCTTTTCTGACATCACAGCTAGAGCTCTGGACATAGAGGCTGCCAGGGCCACTTGTGTTAGACCGAGGGAGCCAGCGAAGGGCTTCTTCCGAGAGATCCGTCCTCAGTCTCGGAATCAGGGATGGCAGCCTAGAGCACAGCCACCTCAGCCACAGCCTAGGGGTGTGAAGAGACCTCTTGAGGGAGGTAACGATAGAGGCAAGGGAAAGCAAGTACAGGGGGCTCCTCCGATGCCATGGTGCCCCAGGTGCCAGAAGGAGCATGGTGGCGAGTGCCGAGTTGGCACGAACAAGTGTTATAGATGTGGAGATATTGGCCACTTTGTCAGAGATTGTCCGCTGCAGGGCCGTGATCAGTTAGGCGGAGATCAGAGGAGAGTTACGCCGAGGATATTCGCACTTATTGAGCCTGGAGATGGTGACAACGAGGATCAGCCAGCCGTGATAGCAGGTACTATACTGGTTACTGGCGTTCCTGTATTTTCTTTACTAGACACGGGGGCTACACATTCTTTTATTTCCACCACTTGTGTGTCGAGATTGAGGCTTGCGCCTGAGTTAGCAGAATGCGAGTATAGCGTGATGCTACCTTCAGGAGAGCGTATGCAGTCAGGTCGTATTGTCCAGGGCAATATTATCTCGGTTGGGGATCGCACCCTCTATGCTCGCCTTATTGTTATGGGCATCGAGCACTATGATCTTATCTTGGGGATGGACTGGCTTGCACAGCACTACGCCACCATCGACTGTCAATCCGGGATTGTCACCTTTCAACCTCCGGGTAAAGCTGAGTTTTCTTATCAGGCGATGAGCAGATTGAGTAGCTCGCCTATTTCTTATTCCATGGAGGTCAACGAGCAGTTCAAAGGTGCGTGCTCTATTTATTTGGCCTCTGTCTTTGATTGTCAGTTGCTCAGCGGATTGAAGCCGAGCAATATTCCTATTGTCAGAGAGTTTTCTGGCATCTTTCTTAATGATCTTCCCGGATTACCACCGGACCGGGAGATTGAGTTCACTATTGACGTCTATCCTAACTCTGCACCGAGGTTTAAGAACCCTTATCGATTGGCACCAGCCGAGTTGAAGGAGTTGAGGACTCAGCTCGACGAATTGTTAGAGAAGGGTTTCATCCGACCTAGCGTATCACCCTGGGGTGCGCCCGTTCTGTTTGTTAAAAAGAAAGATGGGACCCTCAGGATGTGTATCGACTACAGGGAGCTGAATAAGCTCACAGTGAAGAATAAGTATCCACTGCCCCGGATTGACGACTTATTTGATCAGCTACAGGGTGCCCGAGTATTTTCCAGGATTGATCTACGCTCGGGTTACAATCAGCTGAAGGTCCGGATGGATGATATACCAAAGACGGCCTTCCGAACGAGGTATGGGCATTATGAGTTCCTTGTCATGTCTTTTGGACTCACTAATGCTCCTGCAGCGTTTATGGATCTGATGAACCGTGTCTTCAGAGAGTACCTGGATAAGTTCGTTGTGGTGTTTATCGACGACATCTTGATTTACTCTAAGACGAAGGAAGAGCACGAGGACCATCTGAGGATAGTTCTGAGCACGTTATGTCAGCATCATCTATATCCGAAGTTTTCTAAGTGCGAATTCTGGCTTGACAGAGTGAGTTTTCTGGGCCATATTATATCACAGGACGGAGTTTCTGTGGATCCGAGCAAGATTCAGGTGGTCAGAGATTGGCCACAGCCGAAGAACGTACATGAGGTGCGTGGATTTCTCGGATTGGCCGGTTATTATCGGAAGTTTATAGAGGGATTCTCGAAGATCGCACTTCCTCTTACACGATTGACTCGGAAGAACGAGAAGTTTGTATGGTCGTCTGCTTGTGATGACAGCTTTATGGAGTTAAAGCAGAGATTGACCACTGCCCCAGTACTGGCGCTACCTGATGAAGGTGTCAGGTACAGTGTTTATTGTGATGCATCGGGAGTGGGACTCGGTTGTGTATTGATGCAGGAAGGGAAGGTTATTTCTTATGCATCTCGGCAGCTGAAGCCGTATGAGTAGAACTACCCCACACACGACCTTGAGCTAGCAGCTGTGGTTTTCGCACTGAAGATATGGAGACATTACTTATATGGGCAGCAGTGCGAGATATTCTCCGACCACAAGAGTTTGAAGTACTTATTTACGCAGAAGGAGCTGAACATGCGACAGAGGCGATGGCTTGAGTTCGTCAATGATTACGATTTTGATATCAAGTACCACCCAGGAAAGGCGAACAAGGTAGCTGATGCATTGAGTAGAGTGCCGCCTTCTGCGAGTCAGCCATCATTAGCAGCGATGTCAGTTACGCTGCGGTCTGAGATTGAGAGATTCGACGTGGAGATAGTGGCAGAGTTGTCCTATATGCTTGCCAACATTTCTCTCAGGCCAACTATTCTTGATCGTATACGCGAGGCTCAGCAGAGTGATTCGGAGTGTATGGAGCTTCGATCTAGTATGACATTGGGAGACTCGTCGGATTTCCATTTATCGGAGGATGGTATTCTGAAGTTCAGGCATAGGTGGTACGTGCCTAGCGACGAGGATCTGAAGAAGGAGATATTGGCCGAGGCACATTCCTCGGCATATTCTGTGCACCCGGGGAGTACCAAGATGTACCGGGATTTGAAACAACACTTCTGGTGGCCGAACATGAAGAGAGAGGTGACCAAGTATGTCGAGACCTGTTTAGTTTCTCAACAGGTGAAGGCCGAGCACCAGAGGCCTGCCGGAACGTTATTGCCACTGCCGATTCCGGAGTGGAAGTGGGAGCAGATCTCCATGGATTTCATTGTGGGGCTCCCGAGGACTACGCGAGGCCATGACGGCATTTGGGTTATTGTGGACCGATTGACAAAGTCGGCTCACTTTTTGCCTGTGAAGATGACGTCTTCTATGGATCAGCTCGCAGAGCTCTATGTACAGGAGATTGTGAAGTTGCACGGAGTGCCGGTTTCTATTGTCTCGGATCGAGATCCGAGGTTTACATCGAAGTTCTGGAAGAGTTTGCATAGAGCTATGGGGACTCAGCTTAACTTCAGCACAGCGTTTCATCCTCAGACTGATGGTCAGACAGAGAGGACGAATCAGATTTTGGAGGATATGCTCAGAGCGTGTGTGCTTGAGTTTCAAGGATCGTGGAGCAGGTATTTGCCACTGATCGAGTTCTCGTACAACAACAGCTTCCAGGCTACTATCGATATGGCTCCGTATGAAGCCTTATATGGTCGAAAGTGCAGATCTCCGCTGTATTGGGACGAGGTTGGCGAGGCCAGCGTCGTTGGACCTGAGATTCTGCAGCAGACGGCAGAGAAGATTGCCGTTATCCGACAGCGCATTGAGGTAGCTCAGAGCAGACACAAGAGCTATGCTGACACCAGACGGAGAGAGCTAGAGTTCGAGGAAGGCGATGAGGTTTATTTGAAAGTTTCTCCGTTCAAGGGCGTTGCGAGATTTGGAAGGAGGGGTAAGTTAAACCCTCGTTATGTGGGGCCCTTTCCTATTCTGAAGAGGATCGGGAAGTTGGCGTACAGATTGCAGCTTCCGGCTTCTATGGAGGGTATCCACGACGTATTTCATGTATCTATGCTTCGGAAGTACTTGCGCGATCCGTCGCATATCGTGGAGGCTACAGAGATCGAGGTGCAGCCTACCTTGAGCTATGAGGTGAGGCCAGTACGTATTTTGGAGCATTCCATCAAGGTTCTACGCAACAAAGAAATTCCGCTAGTCAAAGTTCTATGGCGGAATCACGAGGTGGAAGAGGCGACGTGGGAACGACAGCAGGATATGATGACTAAGTATCCTGATCTGTTTGTGTAGTTTAATTTTGTGGACAAAATTCTGAATAAGGAGGGTAGAATGTAATATCCGGTTTGTACGGACCTTTTATTATATTATTATTATTATTATTATTGGCGTTTTTGTATCTATGTCAAATCAGGTCCGTTTTACAAAAAGAAAGCGTCATTACGATTCTAACGAATAATAAGAATTTTAAGGAATTTACGGGAATTTTCAGATATCAAACACTATATTCCGAGTAAATACACTTTTCGTAGCGTAAAAGACGTTCTCGTAAAAATAGGAAACGAGGTCCGAATCACGAACGGACAGTCTTAATAGAGCCCTGGTAATGAATGGGAATCATTGGCAAAATATGGAGTTTTCGAGAATCCGAATCGTTGGACGATTAACGAAACGAACGACGAAATCAATATAAAAATCAAAGAAGGGCAAAACGGTAATTTGTAAAATCAATTTTATAAAACATCACAAATTCTTTCTCTCCCTCACTTTCTCTCTTTTCTCCTCTGGCGTTCACGAACAGAGAGCATTCTCTCCCTCGCGGCCGCCGACGATCCTTCGACTTCCGACCTCCGTTCTCCTCCGTTTCTCCTCCGTTCCTCGTCATTTCTTCTCCTCTCGCTACCCTCGGTATGTAGCCCCAATCTCTGAGCGTTTATTTCGAGTTTTCGGTTCGATTTAGGGTTAGGGTTTCAATTAGGGTTTCGACGAAAAACGCGAATTAGGGTTCGTAATTAATAGGTTAGCCTTGATTAAGTATATATCGAACGTATTGGACGTTATTGGACGAAGATAAACCAATTTGTAAAAAAGTATAAATTATAGAATTTTTGGGTTTTCGGAAATAACTCGTAATATGGATTTCCAGATTTATCGAGCGTTGTGTCGTTGTTTAAAAGCTTCGATTTGTTAAATTAATGATTTTATTAGTTTGGACATTTAATCGTTTAAATTGGGTTTAACGACAAATATCGTATTTTACCTCAGACACGCGACTCCAGTGGACGAAGCTTGAGATCCAGCGCACTCAAGGTAAGTTCTCGTGACTTGCTTGACCGAAAGGTCTACACCATACCTCGTCGTCATATCAAGGATCCTTGAGGGTTCCTTGTTTTACGTTGTTTAGGTTGGGTAGCTAGGTTATGTTGTATTGTCTGGTTAATATGTATGTTGTTTGTTTACTTTCCGCTGATATGAACTGTTTATGCATCACGTTTTCGAAAGTCATGAAAAGGAATTTCTGCACGTGTTTTTAAGAAAAGGAACGTATATCTGAAATGAAATCTGTAACGAAATCTGAATGAATAAACGTAATCTGTCTGTATCTGGTCACGCGGGATGGAGCTCAGGCACGGCTGTGCGTGTTGCAAGCGTGTACCCCCCCTCTCTAGGTGGAAAGGGTAGTCCGATCGCTGGATGGGCCCTCTCTGCTTAGTGGGTAGAGGTTTCGGTGATGATTCTGTCTGTCTGTGACGTAATGAATCTGTAATCTGTAATTCTGTATCTGTAATCTGAATCTGAGCATGATTTCTGAATTGCATACGCACGTCTGCATCTGCATTTACGTAGCTTACTGAGATTTCAATATCTCATATGTGTCTGTATGGTGTAGGTGATCTGCTAGGTGACGTAGATCCAGGTGAGGACGACGTTCCTCCTCCTGATGTCGGGACAGTTGATGGATGATGGCCGTGGGAGTGCGCTGAGTAGTCGAGGCGCGATATGACCCGTGGGGATGTATGTATGGACTCTGGGGTTATTTTGGGATGTTTTCATCTGATAATTGTATAGAATATTTAGGTTGTTTGGATCTGGATAGGGGTTAGATAACGTTTTGGTAATTGTATGTAAAACGTTTTGGTTTAAACTGTAACGACCCTAATACTGTACCCGTATTTTCCGTACTATTTTTTTTTTTATCCTAATAATTTTAACTAAACTCTAGGCAGAATCTAAACCGAAATCGAAACCAGAATCGAAATCGGAATTGAAATTGAACCTTGAAAGCATTTAAAACAAAACGTTTAATAAATAATTAAAACTTAAAACATTAATTAAAACTTTAAAAAAATCAAATTGAAAAGAGGGAGGGCAGAATCGAAATTCTGCCCTCGAAAAGCAGCAGCGACCGGGCGCTGCCATTTGCAGCGCACGGTCTCCGTGTGCGCTGCACAATGCAGCGCGCGATCGCTGCATTGTGCAGCGATCAGGCGCTGCATCGCTGCACATTGCAGCGATCGGGCGCTGCGTTGTGCAGCGCTCAGTCGCTGCGTTGTGCAACGACTGGTGCAGCGATTCACTCCCTCTGCCCTCTGTATTTTGCCTAATCTTTTCTTACCACAGCAGAGAGCAAAACACTTTAACTTTCAGCTCTCTGGAATCCGATTCCAGAGAGCAAATTCCTCTTTCTCCCTCACATTCTAGCACCCTAAACATTTCAATATTCTTTCGATTTCATTCCCGATCATTGCTAAACATACCACTCAGGCAATACGTGATAAAACTTCCTAAAAACAATTGGCGTGGATAGCTCAAAAACTCGAGCATATCCGCACCAATCCTGAAACATTCAAATACAGTTTACAAAATCATTTAAAACGCTATACAACCAAACAGTTCCAGAATTTCAAAACAAATGTCATTACCTAAACATCCTATAATGTCTATAAAGCTATCAGCCCAAATACCCCAAAAAGACCCTCAAAGCTCTGTACATACTATCCCCACGGGTCAGTAAAGCCTCGACTGCGCCAGCACACCACCGCAGCCATCCTCGATCAACCGGACTCATGCCTCAGGAGGAGGAATCTCATCCTCACCTGGATCCTCGATATCTAGATCACCTACACCATACAATACACTATGAGATAAAAATCTCAGTAAGCTCTAGTAAATGCGATGCATGCTGTGCGTATGAGTTCAATAAAACCATGCTTTAATTTATCTTACTATGCAATGCTCAATACGCCTTTCGGCCAATACAATACGCCTTTCGGCCAATGCTATGCTCAATACGCCTTTCGGCCAATACAATACGCCTTTCGGCCAATGCTATGCTCAATACGCCTTTCGGCCAATACAATACGCCTTTCGGCCAATGCTATGCTCAATACGCCTTTCGGCACAGTTATATCAATACGCCTTTCGGCACAGTTATATCAATACGCCTTTCGGCACAGTTATATCAATACGCCTTTCGGCACAGTTATATCAATACGCCTTTCGGCCAATACAATACGCCTTTCGGCCAATACTATGTTCAATACGCCTTTCGGCCAATACAATACGCCTTTCGGCCAATACACAATAAGCCTTACGGCCAATGATCACTAAGCCTTACGGCCGATGAACGATAAGCCTTTCGGCCGATGCAATACTTTACGTTATCTTTAAAACTCTGTGCGGAAGTTCGTTTTCATGCTTTTCTTTAAAACCAGTGATGCATGAACAGTTCAATATCATACTGTAAACAAGCAATAACATATACCATCAAAGACTGTAAAACCTAATCTATAAAACAAATAATCCTAGCTACCCAACCAAAGCAATATAAACTAGTGCGTCACCAAAATCCTCGAGACGACGTTCGACGTATGGTGTAGGCCAATCGGCCAAAGAAGATCACGAGAACTTACCTCGTGACCAAAGCAGCTCAAGCTCCGTCCACGAGCGATGTTTGTCTGAAGTAAAACACAATATTGACGTTAAAACGAATTTAAGTTATAAAACGTCCAAATTGTCAAAACCTTAACTAAAGAACTTCCTAAAGCTATAATTCGATTCATTGTACTACATTATCGAGAGATCTACTCTCGGCTCTTGAAAATCCAAAATACGAGTTTACCCTAAATTCTCGAATTTTCTCGATTTCTAACATTGTCCAAATCGTTCTAACTCGCCAATAAGTCAATACATGCAACTATACTTAACCCGGCATCTAACCAATTAAATTTGAGGCGCCCTTTAATCCGGACATTTATCGAAATTTACCGAAACCCTATTGTCGAAAAACGCTTACAAACGTCGAAATAAAAGCTCAAGATTAAAGGTAATACCGAGAGTTGCGAGAGGAGGAGAAACGTGAAAAGAACGGACACGAACGGGAGGAGAAAACGGAGTAGAGTCGTCGGATCGCTGAAATCGTCGGCGGCTGGCAGAGAGGGTTTCGCGAGGGTTTTTGCTCTCTGGAATCGATTTTCAATGTGAAATCTTTAGGCTTTTTGCCTTTAAGTAATAATCACTTAATTAAATGCTAATTGACGATTTGCCCTTCTTTAGTTTTTATATCGATTTCGCCTTTCGGCCAATACAATACGCCTTTCGGCACAGTTATATCAATACGCCTTTCGGCCAATACAATACGCCTTTCGGCCAATACAATACGCCTTTCGGCCAATACAATACGCCTTTCGGCCAATACAATACGCCTTTCGGCCAATACAATACGCCTTTCGGCACAGTTATATCAATACGCCTTTCGGCCAATACAATACGCCTTTCGGCCAATACAATACGCCTTTCGGCACAGTTATATCAATACGCCTTTCGGCCAATACAATACGCCTTTCGGCCAATACAATACGCCTTTCGGCACAGTTATATCAATACGCCTTTCGGCCAATACAATACGCCTTTCGGCCAATACAATACGCCTTTCGGCCAATACAATACGCCTTTCGGCACAGTTATATCAATACGCCTTTCGGCACAGTTATATCAATACGCCTTTCGGCACAGTTATATCAATACGCCTTTCGGCCAATACAATACGCCTTTCGGCACAGTTATATCAATACGCCTTTCGGCCAATACAATACGCCTTTCGGCCAATACAATACGCCTTTCGGCCAATACAATACGCCTTTCGGCACAGTTATATCAATACGCCTTTCGGCACAGTTATATCAATACGCCTTTCGGCACAGTTATATCAATACGCCTTTCGGCCAATACAATACGCCTTTCGGCACAGTTATATCAATACGCCTTTCGGCACAGTTATATCAATACGCCTTTCGGCCAATACAATACGCCTTTCGGCCAATACAATACGCCTTTCGGCCAATACAATACGCCTTTCGGCCAATACAATACGCCTTTCGGCCAATACAATACGCCTTTCGGCCAATACAATACGCCTTTCGGCCAATACAATACGCCTTTCGGCCAATACAATACGCCTTTCGGCCAATACAATACGCCTTTCGGCCAATACAATACGCCTTTCGGCACAGTTATATCAATACGCCTTTCGGCCAATACAATACGCCTTTCGGCCAATACAATACGCCTTTCGGCACAGTTATATCAATACGCCTTTCGGCACAGTTATATCAATACGCCTTTCGGCACAGTTATATCAATACGCCTTTCGGCCAATACAATACGCCTTTCGGCACAGTTATATCAATACGCCTTTCGGCCAATACAATACGCCTTTCGGCCAATACAATACGCCTTTCGGCCAATACAATACGCCTTTCGGCCAATACAATACGCCTTTCGGCACAGTTATATCAATACGCCTTTCGGCCAATACAATACGCCTTTCGGCACAGTTATATCAATACGCCTTTCGGCACAGTTATATCAATACGCCTTTCGGCCAATACAATACGCCTTTCGGCACAGTTATATCAATACGCCTTTCGGCCAATACAATACGCCTTTCGGCCAATACAATACGCCTTTCGGCCAATACAATACGCCTTTCGGCCAATACAATACGCCTTTCGGCACAGTTATATCAATACGCCTTTCGGCACAGTTATATCAATACGCCTTTCGGCCAATACAATACGCCTTTCGGCCAATACAATACGCCTTTCGGCCAATACAATACGCCTTTCGGCCAATACAATACGCCTTTCGGCCAATACAATACGCCTTTCGGCACAGTTATATCAATACGCCTTTCGGCCAATACAATACGCCTTTCGGCACAGTTATATCAATACGCCTTTCGGCACAGTTATATCAATACGCCTTTCGGCACAGTTATATCAATACGCCTTTCGGCCAATACAATACGCCTTTCGGCACAGTTATATCAATACGCCTTTCGGCACAGTTATATCAATACGCCTTTCGGCACAGTTATATCAATACGCCTTTCGGCCAATACAATACGCCTTTCGGCCAATACAATACGCCTTTCGGCACAGTTATATCAATACGCCTTTCGGCACAGTTATATCAATACGCCTTTCGGCACAGTTATATCAATACGCCTTTCGGCACAGTTATATCAATACGCCTTTCGGCACAGTTATATCAATACGCCTTTCGGCCAATACAATACGCCTTTCGGCCAATACAATACGCCTTTCGGCCAATACAATACGCCTTTCGGCCAATACAATACGCCTTTCGGCACAGTTATATCAATACGCCTTTCGGCACAGTTATATCAATACGCCTTTCGGCCAATACAATACGCCTTTCGGCACAGTTATATCAATACGCCTTTCGGCCAATACAATACGCCTTTCGGCACAGTTATATCAATACGCCTTTCGGCACAGTTATATCAATACGCCTTTCGGCCAATACAATACGCCTTTCGGCCAATACAATACGCCTTTCGGCCAATACAATACGCCTTTCGGCACAGTTATATCAATACGCCTTTCGGCCAATACAATACGCCTTTCGGCCAATACAATACGCCTTTCGGCACAGTTATATCAATACGCCTTTCGGCCAATACACAATAAGCCTTACGGCCAATGATCACTAAGCCTTACGGCCGAATGAACGATAGGCCTTTCGGCGATGCAATATTTACGTTATCTTTAAAACTCTTTGCGGAAACGTCGTTTTCATGCTTTTCTGTACAACCAGTGATGCATGAACAGTTCAATATCATACTGTAAACAAGCAATAACATATACCATCAAAGACTGTAAACCTAATCTATAAAACAAATAATCCTAGCTACCCAACCAAAGCAATATAAACTAGTGCGTCACCAAATCCTCGAGACGACGTTCGACGTATGGTGTAGGCCAATCGGCCAAAGAAGATCACGAGAACTTACCTCGTGACCAAAGCAGCTCAAGCTCCGTCCACGAGCGATGTTTGTCTGAAGTAAAACACAATATTGACGTTTTAAAACGAATTTAAGTTATAAAACGTCCAAATTGTCAAAACCTTAACTAAGAACTTCCTAAAGCTATAATTCGATTCATTGTACTACATTATCGAGAGATCTACTCTCGGCTCTTGAAAATCCAAAATACGAGTTTACCCTAAATTCTCGAATTTTCTCGATTTCTAACATTTTTCACAAATCGTTCTAACTTCGTCCAATAACGTCAAATACATGCAACATATACTTAATCACGGCTAACCAATTAATTAGGCGCCCTAAATCGACATTTTTATCGAAATTTACCGAAACCCTAGTTTGTCGAAAACGCTACAAACGTCGAAATAAAAGCTCAAGATTAAAGGTACATACCGAGAGTTGCGAGAGGAGGAGAAACCGTGAAAGAAACGGAACGAACGGGAGGAGAAACGGAGTCGGATCGTGAAATCGTCGGCGGCTGGCAGAGAGGGTTTCGCGAGGGTTTTTGCTCTCTGGATCGATTTTCAAATGAAAATCGTTAAGGCTTTTTGCCTTTAAGTAATAATCACTTAATTAAATGCTAATTGACGATTTTGCCCTTCTTTAGTTTTTATATAGATTTCTTCTTTCGGTTCGTCAATCGTCCAGCTATTCGGTTTCCCCAAATCTCCTTATTTCGCCAATAAGCCCAACTCGTTATTTGGGATTTAACAAAACTGTCCGTTTGCAATTTGGACCTCGTTTACTATTTTTATTAAAACGTCATTTACTTTACGATAAAGGTAATTACTCGGAATATAGCGTTTAATCTCCGAAAATTCCCATAATTTCCTTAAAATTCCTATTAATCGTTAGGATCGTAATGACGCCTTCTTTTCGTAAAATGGACCTGATTTGACATATTTACCAAAAATGCCATTATAAAATGAAATAACAATATAATATATTATATCTGAAATCCGTACAAGCCGGATATTACATAAACTGTTGATGAACGTTATAAAATGTTTTGGTTTAGAACCGTTATTTAAACGTTATAGAAATTCTGGAACTGTTTGGTTGTTTAAATTAAGTGTTATGAATTGTTTTTAGGTTGATACTGATAGCTCGGTTTTTAGAGCTATCCACGCAGTTGGACTTCGTAAAGTCTGACACGAGTCGATTGAGTTTAGATTATGTATTAATTGGTTGAGTTTAGGTTGTGAATTGTGGTGATCTTTGGCGTGAAGTAACAGAAATTTGCTCTCTGGAATTCAGGATTCCAGAGAGCTAATTGAGGAAATTGTGGAGCAGGAAGGATAGAGGGAAAATGTTGAATTCTGCTCTCTGGAATCACGTTCTAGAGAGGCGAAAATGTTAGAGTAAAAAGGTCGGTTGCTCTCTGGAAATCTCAAAAATTTCCAGAGAGCGAAGTCGCTGCTGTGTGCAGCGACTGGTTGCTGCATAGGGCAGCGACCGTGCGCTGCCCCATTCACGAGGGCAGAATTCCGATTCTGCCCTCCCTTCTTTTGATTGTTTTATTTTAAGTTTCATTAAATGTTTTAGTTTTAATTATTTATTAACGGTTTTGTTTTAAATGCTTTTAAAGTTTAGTTTTAATTCCGATTTCAGTTCTAATTTCAACTTCAGTTTAGATTCCGCATTAAGTTTTTTATTTAAAGCATTGAAAAGTAAAAAGTATAAAATGAAAAATTTGTACGGGTAAATAGGTACAGTATTAGGGGTGTTACAGAAACAGACTGTTCTTGATCTACAATCAATAGTGGAAAAATGCCTAAATAACTAGTCCATTCCAATATAAGATCATAACCTATCATGCTGATGATTATAAGATCAACAGACATCCTATTATGTCCCACAGATACTATACAATCTCGTACTACTTGGTCCGAGTGTAAATACTCTCCAGACGGTAACATAACAACATAAAAATGCTCAGCAGGCATAGGCAACAAATTTAACTTAACCACGAAGGCCATAGAAATAAACGAGTGCGTAGCGCCTAAGTCAATCAATGTATAAGCAACAACATTATCAATTAAAACTGTACCTGAAATCGTAGAAGGTTGCTCTTCACTATCTGGTTCTGTAACGACTCCTCTTCCTAGCAAGATATTGTCCGCTCTAGGGATTAGGTCGTAGCCAAATATCCTCCCCTCACGGCTTTGTTTGGTGAGAACTTCCCAGTCGGTCACCCAATCTGGTACTACTCTCGCTGAAGCACTTTTAACTTCAGAGTTCTTATGGGATTCGTTGCCAATTGTGCTCCAAAACGCGTCTTGCTATCTTGGGAGGGTCTCTTTACATATGTTTCATTTCCACCTACTTCCCCAAGCGATGTGGGATTGTGACGACCCCCTTTTTACGACCTGTCACCTTCCGGTTCGCCCGCGCGGTCGTACCGCCATCCGGGTTCCAGTTCGTGCAGCCATCGTGCACATACTTACACATTCGGGTCATCACAATCACCCCCCCTCGGGGGCCCAACGTCCTCGTTGGCCACATTTTCAGTTGGGTACAGGCTCTGATACCATAACTGTAACGACCCTTAGACCTATCCCTTAAATTCCTTTGAAAATTTTTCTTTTTAAACCTTTAAATCAATTAAAAACATCCTCAAATCCATTTAAAGAAAATATATTAAAATAGGAGAACCAATCGGCCAAAGGAACCAAGGGCAAAAAGGGCAACTGTGCCTAAATTGCATGGCCGATCGATCGGCCTTTTCAGCCGATCGATCGACTGTGGTGATTTCACGCCAGACAATCGATCGCCCCTTTCTTTCTCCCCATAGCCAATCGATCGCCCTCATCAGGGATCGATCGGCTACCTCTCTGTAATTAACCAGAGAGGCGCCTACTTATTGCCGATCGATTGCCCTCCATGGCGATCGATCGGCAAACTCTCTGGATTTTGAATCCAGAGAGTTGCCTTCTCCTTTCCTTCACGCTCCCACACCCTGCACATACACTTCACACAACTCTTCCTTCACCCATTTCTCTTCATCATTTAACACCCAAACACAATTTTAACGTAAACACTAATTATCCTCATAAAATTCCCCACTTCATCAATCGCCAAAACTACTCAGAACTACTAAGAAAATGTAGTGAATTTTATAAAAACAACCCGCTTGGATCCGTTTAAAAACTGAACATTTCCCTCTGTTTGAAAATATCAAAAACACAACAAAATACTATCAATCCACCAAAACACTATACATTATCAATCCAGTTACCAAGCATCCTAAAATGAGTCATCTAACTCTAACACACCCAAAATACCTATACAACTTTCCCCCACGGGTCAAAATAGCGTCGACTGTGTCAGCGCACTCCCACCATAGAAATAACCTATGAGCTAAAGGCTCAGTAAATCTACGTAAATAAAAATGCGTGTTATGCATGCCGTTTAGAAATCATGTAGTCATTTTATTCATTTAGTTACATAGCGGGATGTCACCGGGAGTTCGCTCTCAGTAGATCAAAATGACACATCCGGCAGTTTGGTAGCCCCTTTCATCTACCCGGGGGAAAACATGCTTCATCTATCGGACAACCATGTCTGAACCACCTCCCCGACGTGACCGTGCTTACGTGCATTCTTATCTTTTCATTAGCCGTTTCATTTTTCATGAAAACATATGCGGAATTCATTTTCATGCTCTTTGGAAACAATGACGCATGCATGAGTATAAGCGATGAAATAAACATACAATAAACACGAAACAGTAAATAAAACTTAGAACGAGCATTCTATAACCGTAAAAGCCCTAGCTACCCATCCTATCTCCCAAAACACCCTAGTTCACCAAGACCTCGATCAACAACTACTCTTACAGTGTAGGCCAATCGGCCAAACGAGTCACGAAGACTTACCTCTCGTCCCTTGCAATTCTCACACCTCGTTTCGAGCTTCGTCACCTAAAACATTCCACCGTTCCGTCATTAGGGCTAAGTTCAATATATATCGTGCTAAAGGTCAAACAAAACTCCTGGCTAACGAAAATTTCTCCTAAAACTCTATTTTAGCTCATTGGGGCATTTCCTCGAGCAATTCGTGCTCGTGAATCCCTAGACCTCCATTAATTGAGTTTTTAAAACTTCCAACCACCAAATTTTGCAATAAATACCATTTCTAACAAAAACTGACTATTTCACAAAACCCTAAACAAAACCCTAATAGTTCAAACTCTAGAAATCGAAATCTATCGTCTGAAAACGATAGAATCTTACATAGGGTCGTGATTGGAGAAGAAAACATGAAGAACAACTAACGATCGGAGGAGCGTTGGCTGATGTTGAAGTGAAAGTCGCCGTGGAGAAGGAAAATCGTCGATGAGGGTTGAGAGAAAAAGGAGATTTGCGTGAAGTGTTGAGGAAGAAAAGAGAGGTTTGTGATTTTTAATAAAAATTGACTTGCCAAATTACCAATTTACCCCTCCATTTGATTTTCTATAAATTTTCTTCTTGTCTCATTAATTAACTAACAATCCGGTTTCTCTAAATTTTCTTATTTCACCATAAATTCCAATTTATTGTTAGAGCTCCATTAAAACTTTCCGTTCGCAAAATGGATTTCATTTGACATATTTACAAAAATGCTATTTTATATTGGAATAAATAAAATCCCGTAAAACTGGGTGTTACATTCCATCCACCTTAATTAAATTTTTGTCCTCAAAATTTGATTATACAAACAGTTCAGGATACTTAGACATCATACCCTGCTGTCTCTCCCAAGTAGCTTCCTCTACGTCATGGTTCCGCCATAGGACTTTCACCAGTGGGATCTCTTTATTGCGCAATACTTTGATAGAGGACTCTAGAATCCGCACTGGCCTCTCCACATAGGTCAGTGTTGGCTGTACCTCGATCTCTCATACTTCTACGACATGTGACGGGTCACACACGCACTTCCGAAGCATGGATACGTGAAACACGTTGTGGATTCCTTCCATCGACACTGAAAGCTGCAATTGGTAAGCTAACCTCCCGATCCTCTTCAAAATAGGGAATGGCCCCACATAACAAGGGTTCAACTTGCCTCTTCTTCCAAATTTTCAGATTTAGCCCATCCATGAATTGGTGCACCTTGTCTTCGTTGTCGCTCATTAAACGTGGTGCAAATCGAGATAATGCTTCAAATTTCCGAATATAGTCCGCAACCTGAGCCAGTCTGCTTCAGCTTCTTGGCCGATTGGCCTACATCACAAAGAGTTAGGAGATTAATGGCTAGAAGGTGGATTTTAGAGATATTAGTTTGAGAGTTTTGGTTCTCGTAGAAATTTAGGTTGTGAGTTAGTTTAATTATGCTAGTTGGTTATTTACTTGATGATTTGTTTACCAGTTTATTTTACGCTTACTGCATTCAAGGATATGTGTATGTGACATGCATCTATGCATCATGTTTTTCAACGCATAGAAAACGATTTTTATGCATATGTTTTCATGTAAACAAGAGCAAAAGAACACAGTACAGTAAAAAACGTAAATAGTCATTGTGGGTAGGGAACTGAGTTTGGCCGTCCCGTCAGAAGGACCATCAGATGTGTCATGCCACTTCCCCTAGAGTGAGTTGGTCGTCCCGCTAGGTTGACATCAGTAAGACCATCTCTCCTCTAGAATCAGGACCCCAATGACTCATGTTATGCAAGAAAATAAAGAACAGATTCAGCTGCATGTTTTATGAACAACATAGCATAATCATGAGCATGTTTGCATTTTCTTTTAATTACATCACTTACTGAGCATTAGGCTCATTAGTTTACTTTGTGGTGTAGGTGACATTATAGCAAGTGAGGATGTTGATCCTTAAGATGACTGACAGAGTAGTTGGCGATGCACGTCCACGGGGTGCGCTTGTAGTTGTTGGGGTGATTTGACCTTTGGGCAAGTTGAAGGTATTTTGGTATATGTGTATAGTTAAACAGTTTTGAACCTTTTTGAAACCACAGATTTGTTAAGGTTCCAAAGTTGTTTTAAACTTAGTTGAAAATGGGTTGTACTTTGGGACTTCCGCTATGTATTATGAAAATAGAAATCGTTTTGATGTAGAAAATATTTGGGAACTGTCTGGAATGAATGTGGTTTGAAATCACAGGTTTTAGGTTTTAATCATTTTAGGCATTATATTGTCCATTTTTCCGAATGGTTTAGAGTGTCATTTAAGGTTGATAGTGGTTAGTGAAGAAAGTGTTGACCAAAATACAGGGGTGTCGACCAGTCAGTGTTTAAATGATCGAAGGTGTCGACCCTTGAGTGTGTCAATTGAGCAAGGTGTCGACCGTTTTTACCAGGTGTCAACCGAAGTTGCAAAGAGTTGCAACCTGAGACGAAATAGTTGTCGACCGTTTTTACCAGGTGTCAACTGAAGTTGCAAAAAGTTGCAACCCGAGATGAAATAGGTGTCGACCACGCTTATGAGTGTCGATCGGCCACTGTTCAGATAGAAAACATAGGCAAATGAGGTGTCAACCCTTTCCTTAAGTGTTGACCGAAGTTACAAAGAGACGCAACCCGAGCCGATTTAAGTGTCGACCACTGTATGTGGACGTCGACTAGAACCTCCAGGTGTCGACCGGTGATAGCAAGTGTCGACCGGTTTGTGTAGGAAAAAAAAAGTATTTTCGAGAAATTTTTTTGCATTTTGCTACGCTGATTTCTAAAATAAGTTTACACGTTTTGAACGTTTTATATAAAGTCTCATGAACAGTCATGTTAGTAACGTCCGAGTCACGGGTCGTTACAGTGTGGTATCAGAGCCCAGGTGAAAATCGTTTCTGCAGACTACCTAACAGCACAAGCTGCACCATGGATATTCTTCATCAACTGTAAGTATGTTTATGTATTCTTCATTGTTTGGTACTTAACTATATTTATAAATTTGTTAGGACTAACAAAATGAATAGATGACAAAGAAGAGATCCACCGATAGAACCAGCTGATATGAGCAATGCCATTGATTGACTAACAGATTTGGTGGACCGCCAATCTCAAATAATCGAAAGGTTTATTAACAAGGAAGAACAAGGAAATCCGAATCATGGAGGATCAAGTGATCAGAGTGGGGATAGATTCATTTTTTGCATTTTTCCACGATGATTTCTAAAAGTAGTTTACACGATTTGATCGTTTTATATAAAGTCTCACGAACAGTCACGTTAGTAATGTCCAAGTCACAAGTCGTTACAATAGTCGTGCCTAAAGAAAACGTAATTTAAATCTAATGATTAGTGAAGTTACAAATCGATTCCTGCTATTGGTTTTATGCAAACCGAGAATTGCTGTTTTAAAATTCCAGATTTGCTGCTGCTATTTAAGCTTGAAACTCGATTTTGCAGCACAACTGGTTCAGATTAAAATCAACCAAGACTTAACTATAATGCTAATTTTTATTCGGGATATGCTGCAAAAGAAGAAACAACATATTTTTGGGTAAACAAAAAAGTAGATAGTACACTTGCTAAAAGAAGTTTCGCCTTTTGTTTACTTTTTGCTTTTTGCCTTGTTGCTTTTGCTTTTTACTTTTCCAAAAATGATTGGCTATTATTTTGCACCCTCAATATGCTGAAAAATGAACCTCAAATCGTGCATGAAACTGTTTTTGCTTTAGTGTTTGTTTTTGTTGTTTTATGTTATTTTGACTAAATCCAAAAATAGTCTTTTGTTTGTGATGTCATTGGTTGTTTTTGGACATTGAAGCCTACATATTATATCATCTAACTTAGGGAAATACTTTATTTAAGTGCATTCTTTTCCTTCCCTAATACTTAGGATCAACTTAAACCTAATCAAATTTCTTTCCTAAAACTTTAGAAAGTCACATGAAGACTAGAAGTTGGATCAACCGAGAGCCAAACCAAGATATGACTCAAGAACCGAACTGGGGTAAGGAAGTTCCTCAATCAGAGACTCACATCCCTCAAGAAGGAGAGTCCAGCTTGCAAGGGCAACTAAATGGCCTTAGCGGAGAAGTCAACAATCTTGGCCAACAACTTCGAGACTGCACCCTTGGCATGCAACACATAATGGAGACCCATAACAAGAAAAACTCTAGAGAACCCTCTCGAGAGCCTACGCCTATGATGAGACTTGAGAACCCTAGGAGAATCGAACACCCTCCAAGGAGATTTCCTGACCATGACCCTTACCCAATGGGAGAGAGACCCGAGAATCCAAGAAGGAGATTCCAAGGCTTGGACTATCATGATGAGGATGAGTGGACTCTAGACGAAGAAGAGAATTTTTGCCTCGACCGTCGAAAGGACTTAGAGGATCTGATGAGCATTAAGTTACATGTTCCTCCATTCAATGGCACGTGCTGTCACGACCCGAAAACCCAACAGGCCGTAACTCATGATCAAGATCGTAAATCTAATTCTAGACTCATTATTTTTATTTTTATTTTTTTAAAACTGTACTGTAAATTAAATCCACTAAATGAACAGAGATCGTTCCCCATAACTCGTTTAAAACTCTTTAGAAATAAACCAAACGTGTTGCAAGAAAGCAAAGAAGGAATAGGAACTAAATGGTCTAAGTGTTTAAAAAAAACGAAACGAAACACTAAGGGTCGGTCAACATCGACTGACTTAACATCTGCACTCGACATCAGCCGATTCACATCTACACTTGTAAAACCCGGTTTTACGGGATTTTTAATATTTTGATGTATATAATGACATTTTTGTAAATATGTCAAATTAGGTCCGTTTTGCAAACGAACAGTTTTAATGAAGCCCAGATAATAAGTTGGAGTTATTGGTGAACTAAGGAAATTTAGAGAAAACTGAATCGTTAGTTAATTAACGAAACAAAGGACGAAACAAATAGAAAATCAAAGAAAGGGCAAAATGGTCATTTGACAAGTTAATTTTTAATAAAAATCACAATACCCCTCCTCCCTCCAGAACGCTTCGCACGAACTCCCTCTCCCTCTCCCTCTCTGGCGATTTCTTTCCTTCTCGCGGCGATTCCTCACATCGGCGACCAACGCTCTTCCGAACAATCTCCATCCTTCACGTTTTCTTTTCCAATCCCGATCTTAGGTATGATTCTATAGTTTTGGAAGGTTATTGTTCAGTTTTCACGAAGTTAAATAATTAGTGTTTTGTGAAAAACGTGATTTAGGGTTTGAAATCGATAGGTATACCGTATTTATGAATATAATGGACGTATTGGTGGTTATTGGACAAAGTTAGTAAAATTATTGATGAATATTAGGTTTGGTTAGATTAGAAGTTATGGAAAACTCTATTAATGGAGGTTTGTAATTTGCGAGCGCGAATTGCTTGACGAAATGCCCGAATGAGCTTAATTAGAGTTTTAGGAAAATTTCCTTTAGCTAGGAGTTTCGTTAGACTTTGGAATTCGATCTCCTAGGATCGATTTTAATAATGATTATTGTGGATTGGCCTAGGTGAACAAAGCTCATGGACGGAGCTCGGCTTTCTACGGACGACAGGTAAGTTCTAGTGACTTACTGTGGCTGATTGGCCTACACCATAAGTCGATTTTGATGTTGAGGATTATTTGGTGATATTTATGTTTATATGCTTTGGTTGGGTAGTTTACGGTTAGTTGTTTTGTAGGTTATGTTTGTATTGTTTTGATGGTACGCACGTTGTATGTTTATGTTACGCTTTTATTGTCATGCATCATCGTTTTACAAATGTTATGAAAAATGAATTTATGCATGGATTTCACAAAAGAAAATGAAATGCGATGACTTAAAAAGATGACTGAAATGAGACGACTAAGATGAATGAAATGAGACGACTAAGACGACTGAAATGAGATGACTAAGACGACTGAAATGAGACGACTGAGATGACTTAAATGTGACGACTAACACGAACTGATAAATGAAATGAATGCACGAAAGTTTATGAAAGTTGCATATACATGTTCATGCATTGTCACTTACGTAGAATTTATTGAGATTTATTCTCATAGGCGTCTGTATGGTGTAGGCGATTTCGATACAGGTGAGGATGAGATCCCCCCACCCGAGGAATGAGCAGTTGAAGAATGATGGCCCGTGAGAGTGTGCTGAGCAGTCCGTGCCTATTTTGACCCATGGGGATGTAAGTATGTGTTTTGGGAAATTGATAGATAGATGTATTGACAATTGGACGTTTTGGTAAACTTAATTTATAAAATGTTTTGTTAAGGCTTTTATCTAGATTTCAAGGAACAGCTTGGAGTTTTATTTTAAACAGGAGAAATTGTTTAGTTTTTAAAAAGATCCACGCAGTTCGTATTCGTGAAAACTTATTTCGTTTTAAACACCTTTTGAGTCGGTATGAGTGATATTTTGAAGGATGTGCGAGTATCGGGTGAAATTATGTTGAAATGCATTGTGGTGATTTGTGTAGTATTTAGAGGTAATTTGAGGAAGAAAATGGAAGTATAATTGTGCAGGGAATAAAAGAGGGAGAAGCAAACTCTCTGGAATTTCGGGTTCCAGAGAGGTTACCGATCGATCGCCCAAGGAGGCGATCGATCGGCATGAATGGTTGGCACTCTCTGGAAAAAGCAAAAAAGTCATCGTCCATAGTCACGTGGACAAATAAGTCTCGTGGTCAAATAAGTCACGTGGACGAATAGGTCTCGTGGACGATAACGTCGTCCATGATCTTCGTTGACCACAGTCACTGACTTCGTCGTCCACGAAGCCTTCAGTCTTTATTGTCCACGATGCCTTCTGACTTCGTCGTCCATGAAGCCATCAGTCTTTATTGTCGATGATGCCTTCTGACTTCGTCGTCCACGAAGCCTTCAGTCTTTATTGTCCATGATGCCTTCTGACTTCGTCGTCCACGAAGCCATCAGCTTCTGTCGTTCACGTCTGCCTTCTGTTCTGTTGTCCAAACCCGATAGAATGAAAAGTTGTCTTCCACTATTCAAACTGAAGAAACCCGAGAGGAATTATTGACTTCACACCCTTATGCATTCTGCTGCTTTTAAGTTTTTAAATTTTATAAACTGATTTCCTATGTTTCTCTAAATGATTTTAAATGAGTTTCAATTCCAAATTAACGTCATTAAGTTTACTTAGGAAAATAATAATAATAATTATAATAATAATGATACGGGAAAATTAGGAACAGTGTTAGGGGACACTACAACACTGAACATCGACTGATTATTATTCACGTTCAACATCGACCGATTATCATCCACGCTCATCCTCATCCAGACTGCATCGTCTAGACTACACCGTCCAGACTGCATCGTCAAACTACACCGTCCAAACACATCGTCCAAACACATCATCCATACTACATCGACCGAACAACCTCAGCCAATTAACGACAACTCTTGACAACTACGCTCAACTTCGACCGATTAACATCAGTCAGTAATCGGTCGAGGCTGATACTTCAACTTTCTATTTTTCCTCACTTCTCCAGACATTTATATGCCGATCGATCGCCACACTAACCGATCGATCGGCTAACTCCCTGTTTCCATAAACATAAATTCTACCTCCAGAATCACCATGCACATTAACATCAAAAACCTAAACTTGAATACACAGCGGAAGACTTAAAACAAACAGTTGAAAACCTTTAATATTAAAATCCTCTTAGATCATATCAGTACTCAACTACCACAATATTTACCGTTCATAGGAATCTTTACCTTACTTTCACTTCAATATTATTGACATATTAAAACATACTATGAGCATCAACCCACGGGTCAAATTCGCCACCAAGCCACAAATCATCACCTTGAGCACCATCCAGCAACCAGACTTAAACATCCTTATTCGGTTTGAGGTCCTCACCTTCCAACTCGTCACCTACATCATAAGGTTTAAACTATAAGCCTAATGCTTAGTAAGGAGTGCACCATATACATGAATGCTCATGAATGCATAAAATCATGTTCACATTCTTTATTCAGATCATGGGAGTCATGTTCATGTTCTTGTTCATCGTTCACAGAACATGGATTAAGGAGGGGATCGTGCTGGAGGGTAGGCAGAATGCGTGTACATGGTCCTCACAGACAGTAATCTTGGTCCATTGCATGGACAGTGACATGGTCAAACCACTTCAACCATAACTTAATCATTACATATATTTCATAATCTTAGTTTCTTCTTTTCAATTCTTTACATAAATCATTGTGACGACCCCGACCCCACGTCGGTGCCGCCACGACCTGTGTCGTGCACGTGCATACATACTACCCTTGCCCGTTCTCATAAAGTTTTTCTTTTTATTCACTTAACTTTTTCGTTCTTCATTTCATTCATCATTCATTCATTCACTTTCTTTCATTACAATCGTTCATTCGTTAGAGAACGGACTCGGGCATTCAATCCGTATCTATCAACATTTTGGCTTTAACTTAGAACGTACCTAAAATGACTCGTCTAAGGTTTCAATCCTTTAATCTCACTTGTTTAGAGACAATTAACCTCATTCGACGGAAGACTACTGTGCGTGGAAGACTCGTTACAAGATAAAATTAACCAAAATCTCAAGTTTAACACTATAAAAAGCGCCCTGGTCGACCCCCAGAGCTTTTGGTCGACACTTCATAATAGTGATCGACCCGTAAAAAGGTTCTGGTTTTTGTTTGTACTGAAACCGGTCGACAACTTGCAACAGCGGTCGACACCTTGTCTGAGGGGTCGACACTTCAAAAACAGTTTTGTTCTCGGGTTGCATTTCTTTGTAAGTTCGGTCGAAACCTTGTCTGAGGGGTCAACACTTTAAAAACAGTTTTGCACTCGGGTTGCATTCCTTTGTAAGTTCGGTCGACACCTTGTTTGAGGGGTCAACACATCAAAAACAGTTTTGCTCTCGGGTTTCATTCCTTTGTAAGTTCGGTCGACACCTTGTCTGAGGGGTCGACACCTTGCCTGGCAAGGTGTCTACCTCTGCAGGCACAGGTAGACACTTCAAAGGCAATTTCCCCATTTTTTTTTACACATTCAACACTTCTACTCTCCTTCATACTTAACCAACTCGACATACTCAATATCAACTTACTCCCTTTCCTCCCTAAGCATCAAATTCACCATTATAAATTCCTCAATTCATCCATATCTATCACCTAAAATATGCATCCATTAACTTGAAAACCTCATCCACAAGTCATCAATTCCGACTCTAATTAACAATCTGATTTCCAAACATCAAAACCTCTATTTCATCCAAAACCTAATTTATCAATACCAACAAAACCTAATCCATTTAAATCATCAAACCGACCTATTTCATCAATATTCACACGTACATAGCGGAAGCTGACTAAATCATCAAATACATCAATCTATCAAATAGCCAGATACCAAGCATCCTATAATGATTTAACTATACAATTCATTTAACTATCACCCATCAGCCCATTAATCCCAAAACAACCCAAAACACTTAACCTATTGCTCCTACAGGTCAAGTTCGCACTGACTGCACTAGCCGCTCCCATGGGCATCCTCCGTCAACGTGCAGGCTCGTCAGGTGGAGGGACGTCATCCTCACCTTGCTCAAAGTCACCTACACCATAAAGACACCTATGAGATAAAAATCTCAGTAAATTCTACGTAAATGTCTATGCGTGATCATGTATGTTCAATGCTATGAAAACTGTCCATGTCGTTTCATTTCAGTACGTGTCAGTCTTGGTTATCGGGGCCTTTCTCAGTCAGATGGATAGGGCTCATAGAAGCGGGTAGATAGCCCACACCATCTGAAAGGAGGGAGACTCGCTCACCACGGAATGCCAGGTCTGTACCTCTCCCAAAATAACCACCATGCGTTGTTTACTATGATACTTTACTGGTTACATGCACGCAATACCTTTTCTTTGAAATCAATGCGTAAATTTGTTTTTCATGGCATTTTGAAAACTATGATGCATGAAAAGTTCAATACGTAATATAAACATACATAACGTGAATACCATCAAAATGCTGCCAATACCATCAAAACATAACAATAATTAACCTATAAAAACAATCGAATCCTAACTACCCAACCAAAGCAATTAAACAACCACAGCACCAAACTATCCTCAACACGAATTTCGACTTATGGTGTAGGCCAATCGGCCACAGTAAGTCACGAGAACTTACCTGTCGTCCTTAGCGCACCGAGCTTTGTCCGTGAGCTGCGTTCACCTAAGCCAATCCACAATGTTCTTTGTTAAAAACGAGTCTAAACAATGAAATTTCGTAAACTAACGAAACTTCTAACTTAAGGAAATTTTCTAAAAGTCTAATAAACCTCTCTCAGGCATTTCATCGAGCAATTTATTCTCACAACTAACCAACCTCCATTAATGGAGGTTTCCAAGCTCCAAATTTCTGATTTTTCAACCTAAACATTGAATACACCCAATTTTTCATCCAATAACTTTCAATGATCGTCAATACTACCATAACTAACCTTTTCTAACAAAACCCAACTATTTTCAACAAAACCTAACGAAACCCTAATCATTAAACAACCTAAAAATCGAGAACTAAAGCTCCAAAATTATAGACTCTTACCTAGGATACCGCTAGGAGAAGGAAACTTAAAGAACCGTTGAAGATCGGAGGAAGAACGATGGAGTAACGTGATGAATCACCGTGGAGGGGGGGGGGGGGGGAGATCCCTGTTGGAGAGAAAGGGGAGGGAGAGAAAACGTGAAGTGTGGGAGAAAGAGGGGTTTTGTGATTTTATGCATTTGACTTGTCAAATGACAAGTTTGCACCTCTTTTGATTTTTTTGTTTATTTTGTTATTTGACTGTCGGTTCGGTTTCTCCAAAATTTTCTCATTTCACCAATCATTCCAACTTATTACTAGGGCTCTAATAAAGCTTTTCATTCGTCAAACGAATTTAATTTATTATTTTTACGGATCAAACCGCTATAGGGTTAAAACGGAAACTAGAGTGTTACATTTTGATTTGAACTTCTAAAATTCTCATATTTCTCCTAAAATTCATATTAATCATAACGGTTTTATTAAAACTTTCCGTTCATAAAACGGACCTAGTTTACTAAAATGCCTCTTTATATTACGAGTGATATCAAAACTTATAACTGGGCGTTACATCTCCAAAAACTCTCTTATTCCTCCCAATACTCCAATTCAGCGATATAGTCTCAATAAGACTTCACGTTCGCAAAACGGGCTAAATTCCCAATATTTACAAAATTTTCATTACATAGAGGAATTTCTAAGGTGCCGTAAAACCGGGTGTTACATTTTAGCCACCTTAATTAAAATTTTGTCCTCAAAATTTAACTTAGCTTATAGTCCCTGATATTAACGTCTCATGTTTTGCGGCCTTATACTTTGATTTACAATCGCCTCGTTCTTTTCAAGTCTCTTTCCTCCATCTCTCCAAAATTTTTGAATTTCCTTAATAAGAAACTCGATCGAATCCATACTTAGGGTCAACCTCTATTGTCGGTTCTATACTAGAATCCCCAAAACCAAATGATGCGACATTAACCTCCTGACCACATCCATTGTGTTTGATCTGACTAAACACGTCGTCGGTTATGCCTCGCGTACTAACAACTCCTAAGTCCCCAGTTCGAATAACCCAACTGGGTTTATATGCATATAAATAATTTACACATACATTGGCCTCCACCTAACCGTCCATAAGTTAAACTTCCTTACTCTTTTGACTTTGTCTCATATTCAGGCTTCCTCGATCAAAGTTTAATTCAAGTCCTCGTTTTCCTAATGAAGCAAACTTCAAAGTTTTCTTCCATCGAGGTTCTTCTTTAGCTATTCCTTTAGATCGTAGTTATATCAAAGCTTCTTAACATCAGCTAGATCGAATACTGTCTAAAAATTTCTTCTAACTCATGGGCTGTAACCCAAACTTCTTCACAATTTCATCGACGGCGTCCGTAGTCGGAATGTATGCCAACTCAAATTTCTACATTTTCTGTAACACCCGAGTTAACGGCCAGGTGATTTTCTTAACTGTATTAACGGTCATAAATATTTAATCTTCGTAGTTTAGGATTTATGCCAAGCTTAATTAATTACATGTAGATCTAAACTAGGTTGAGTGGCAAAGTTGTAATAATAGAGGATTGAGGCCAGTATTTAAAGAAAAAGGAAAGGATTCAAACCTCATTTAAACCACTGTAGCCGACACCACCCTTTCCGGTGATTTCTTCTCTCGCACGTCCTTACTCTCTGCTATCAGTGTCTTCCTCGTCGACGACCAGTTTCTAGCCGCATTCCTCTGCGAACCCGCACCCGAGGTATGAAATGGACAATGTAGTTATCTGTTTGTGTTTGGAGCTCTATTTTCAGCTCGGCATTTGAACTCGGATTTTATCAATGGCCGAGTAGTATTAGAACATTTTAGAATCTGAGAATAGTAATGTCAACCCGAATCGATTCTAGACATTTTAAGTAATCAACTCAGATTTAATCGATAGTGGAACCTGTTTGTTTTATTTTGGATTTCAGATTTTGCACAGTATATCAAACCAAGGATTCGGGAATGACTTTAGCTAATAGATCCTAGGATGATTTATGAGTAGAGTATTAGGATTTTGTTTTAACTACTGCAATGTAAATGTCTAGGTGAAGAAGTTTGAAGAGAAAGGAGCTCAAGTGCTAAGGAGACCAGGTAAGTGAATGTATTAAGATTTCCGGCTAATAGAGCCCTACATCGTGGGAGTACTAGGTTGAGATGTCTAATGTTTACCTTATGATTATGAGCTTGTCTGCACTTGAAGGATTTATGTATGTTGCGAGTTACACCATGCGATGACCTGTTAGTGAATGTGAAGTCATCTGCTCTGGTATGATCCTTGTCATAGTTGATGAGTTAAAAGCTCTCATGTTCATGCATCACGAATGTTTCTCAAGCATAAGAAAATGTTTTAACGCATGTTTTCATGAACAAGATATGTATGTATATATGTATAGGTATAAGATTTATGGAACGTGGATTAGGTGAGGGGTGGGGGCGGTTCGGGCGTATGTCACAGTCCAAAGAAGGACATATGAATACGACCCGCAGTAGGGACAAGATCAACTAACTGTCGAACCCCCTTTACCGGCACAAATCCTCTCTTGATCCACACAACCTAAACAAAGAATATGAACAAAGACTATATGAGAATATGACAATGATTATGAATGATGAATATGATCAATGACGATGATGGATGAATATGATCAACTGATTATGAATGATAATATGATCAATGACTATGAATGATGAATATGATCAATGATTATGATGATGAATATGATTCATGACTATGAGTGATGATTACGAGCAAAGACATGAACAAGAAAAGACGTATGAGCATGTGATTTTCCACATTAGCATTCAATGCATCCATGTAGTGTTGCATTCCTTACTAAGCATTAGGCTTATAGTTTAAACCTTATGATGTAGGTGACGAGTTTTCAGATGAGGAACTCAAGGTCAATGAAGATGTCTAAGCTTGGTTGCTGGAGGATGCTCAGTGTGACAGTGGAGGCTGGATAGGCGATCAAGTTCCCTGGTTATACCCTTAGTAAGTCAGAGAAGTTTATGATAAATAGATGACTAAGTATAATAGAGTTTTCTTATAACAATGAGATTCGGATTTTGAATGGTTTGACTTCAGAGTCTGTTAACGATTTTAAGGATTATTGAATGGTCTGTTTTGCTTAAGCCTTCCGCTATGTATATCTTGTATGGGATATGGTTTTTACTCATTAGGGTTTATAATTTCCAGGTTAAGATTTGGGTGAGTTGTAGTATTTTGTCGTCTAGCGATCGGCAGATGTAGTGTTTAAGCCATCGGATGATGAAAGTGTTATTTTGTCGTCTAGCGATCGGCAGATGTAGTGTTTAAGCCATCGGATGATGAAAGTGTTATTTTGTCGTCTAGCGATCGGCAGATGTAGTGTTTAAGCCATCGGATGATGAAAGTGTTATTTTGTCGTCTAGCGATCGGCAGATGTAGTGTTTAAGCCATCGGATGATGAAAGTGTTATTTTGTCGTCTAGCGATCGGCAGATGTAGTGTTTAAGCCATCGGATGATGAAAGTGTTATTTTGTCGTCTAGCGATCGGCAGATGTAGTGTTTAAGCCATCGGATGATGAAAGTGTTATTTTGTCGTCTAGCGATCGGCAGATGTAGTGTTTAAGCCATCGGATGATGAAAGTGTTATTTTGTCGTCTAGCGATCGGCAGATGTAGTGTTTAAGCCATCGGATGATGAAAGTGTTATTTTGTCGTCTAGCGATCGGCAGATGTAGTGTTTAAGCCATCGGATGATGAAAGTGTTATTTTGTCGTCTAGCGATCGGCAGATGTAGTGTTTAAGCCATCGGATGATGAAAGTGTTATTTTGTCGTCTAGCGATCGGCAGATGTAGTGTTTAAGCCATCGGATGATGAAAGTGTTATTTTGTCGTCTAGCGATCGGCAGATGTAGTGTTTAAGCCATCGGATGATGAAAGTGTTATTTTGTCGTCTAGCGATCGGCAGATGTAGTGTTTAAGCCATCGGATGATGAAAGTGTTATTTTGTCGTCTAGCGATCGGCAGATGTAGTGTTTAAGCCATCGGATGATGAAAGTGTTATTTTGTCGTCTAGCGATCGGCAGATGTAGTGTTTAAGCCATCGGATGATGAAAGTGTTATTTTGTCGTCTAGCGATCGGCAGATGTAGTGTTTAAGCCATCGGATGATGAAAGTGTTATTTTGTCGTCTAGCGATCGGCAGATGTAGTGTTTAAGCCATCGGATGATGAAAGTGTTATAAGCCATCGGATGATGAAAGTGTTATTTTGTCGTCTAGCGATTGGCTGATGTAGTGTTTAAGCCATCGGATGATGAAAGTGTTATTTTGTCGTCTAGCGATCGGCAGATGTAGTGTTTAAGCCATCGGATGATGAAAGTGTTATTTTGTCGTCTAGCGATCGGCAGATGTAGTGTTTAAGCCATCAGATGATAAAAGTGCTATTTTGTCATCTAGCGATCGGCAGATGTAGAGCGTTTAGCCATCGGACGATGTGAGGGTTTTCTCGTCGTTTAGTGACCGGGTCATGTTTTAATTATGAACGTGGGGAGCACATGTCCATCGGATGATGTTTCCCTATTTCACCGGAAGATGAAGTATATTTCCTCGCTGGATGATGTAAGTGATAATTTGTCGTTTAGTGATCGGATGATATAGAGCTTGTAAGCTATCAGAAGATGTCTTAGATGAACACGTGAATTTCACACGTCTATCGGTAGATGTTTAATTGGTCACACGAGATGCACGTGATCGTCGGTCGATGCGAGTATTCGCATCTGCCGATAGGTGTTTAAATGAGTCATGTGGGGTGCACGTGCCATCCGGAAGACGCAATGTCTATCGGTTGATGCATGCAGACCCATGCAACTTGTACGTCGATTGGAAGCATGTACGAGGGACTAATTTTCCATCCGTTAAGTTGAAGTCTTTAAGCCTGTTAGGTATACTGTCATTAAAGAAAAAAAAAAGAGAGAGAAGGAGAAAGGAGTTCAAATATGAATTAATGTTTATGTAAAGTCAAGAATTTCGTGGCGATCCTCCCCTGGTCGTTACATTTTCTTTAGTATTAATCCCCCATAACTATTTTATCAATAGTACCCAAGCTGTATACTTCCTTAAGCACCTTAACGGTCTTAATAGCTATTCCTATGTGGGTTTTCTAATTAAAATCCCGGTCTCAATATTTCGCAAGCTATCTAATCTAAAATACCCCATTGTAACACCCGGCTTTACGGGATTTAATTTTATTCCAATATAAACGGCCATTTTGTAAATACGTCAAATTAAGTCCGTTATAAGAACGGAAAGTTTTAACGAAGCCGTAATAATAAATTGGAATTTATGGCGAAATACGAGAAATTCGAGAAAAACGAATCATTGGTTAAATAAAGAGACAATTGGAGAAATAAATTGAAAATCAAATGGAAGGGCAATTTGGTAATTGCCAAACCAAGTTTTATTAAATATTACAAATTCTTCATTTCCTCTCCAACACTCCAACGCAAAATCCATTTCCTTTCCCTCTCCTCCACGCGACGCTCTCCTCTCAACGGCGATCCTTCATTTCCGGCGACGATTCTCCTCCTCCGGTGACTCGAGCCTTCACGTTTCATCGTCGTCTTCACCCTCTAGGTAAGGTTCTAAACTTTTGGAACGCTAAACATCAATTTCTAGGGTTTAAAACGATTAGGGTTTTCGTCGAAAACGTAAATCGATGTTTGGAATTGATAGGTTGAGCTTGGTTATGCCTCTAATAGACGTATTGGTTATTATTGGAGCTTAGTTCATCGATTTGTTGAGGTGTATTGAAGCATTGGTTAACTTGAAGCTTAAAAACCTCCATTAATGGGGTTTTTGAAATGTCGAGCGCGAATTGTTCGACGGAATGCCTCAACGAACTAAAATAGAGTTTAGGAGATTCTTTCTTTAGTTAGGAGTTAGTGATTTTTGTGTTTGATGATTTTAGACTCGATTTAATAAGTATATTGTGAAATGTTATAGGTGAACAAGCATTTGTGGACGAAGCTCGGTATACGACGGACGCAAGGTAAGTCTCTGTGACTTGTTTGGCCGTCATGGCCTACACCGTATGAATTGAGTCGATTGAGCAGATTTGGAGATATGTGCGTTTGGGTGATTAGGACGGGTAGTTAGGTCACCTTATGTTATAGAATGTTTAGTATTTGTTGATGATTAATGCTTTATTGTCATTGTTTTGTTATTGTTATAGCATCGAGCATGTTCATGCATTGTTTTCTAAGCACTCATGCAAATTAAATTTCAAAGTATTTTAACATGGAAAAATGTAAACAAAGAACGTAAAGGAATGCAGAGATAGTCACGCCGGGTGCGGTGGTTCAGGCATGGCTGTCGGATGAAGTATGCTTTCCCCCCTGTTAGATCCGAGGGGCTATCCAATCGCAGGATGTGCCGCTCCTATCTAGCGAGAGTGAAGCCCCGGGTGACCCATAGAAACCTAAAGAAAGAAATGAAAATAAATGAAAAGAACGCATGGTTTAAAAGAGCACAGCATAGCATACATTTGCATTCACTTAGATTTACTGAGCCTCTAGCTCACGTGTTTAATTCTATGGTGTAGATGATATTGAGACAGGTGAGGAAGACGTCCCTCCGCCTGATGTATGAGCATGTTGAAGGAGGGTGGCTCATGGGAGTGCGCTGACAGTCGGAGCGTGGTTTTGACCCGTGGGGACGTAGGTAAACATTTTGGGAATTAATAGATAGAATATAGGAGATATGTATAGTTAAATACTTTAGGATGTTTTGGGTTGGATAGATTATATGTCGTGTTTTGGAAATTAAAAGGATTTTGTAATGTATTGATTATTTTCAAACAGGAGGAAACGTTAAACTTTTAAACGGAACCACACGGTTTGTTTTTAAGAAAATCTGTTATATTTTAAATGTGTTTTAAGTCGATTTTTGGACAATTGGTATAGTGGGGATTGTATACGGGGAGTAGAGTGATTGTATTGTTGTGAAAAGTGTTAAAAGAAGTGATGAATGTATGAGGTAGAAAAGGGAATTGTGAGGTGTTTTTTTTTTTAGTGTAGTATGTGTATGCAGGAAATCACGATCGATCGTGATCTGCAGAAAAGGGGAAAAAGGCCTATCACGATCGATCGTGATTCGACCACGATCGATCGTGATCTGAGAAAATTTCTTGCTGAAATTCCAGAGGCAGCCCGATCGATCGGGCACACCACCACGATCGATCGGGGTCAGTTCAGCGTTACCACGATCGATCGTGATATGACCACGATCGATCGTGATTGCAGGAAAAATGTTTAAATTTCCTTTTTATTTTTAGCTGATCACGATCGATCGTGATATGACCACAATCGATCGTGATTGCAGAAAAATGTTAAAACTTAATTTTTATAAATTGTTTTATTAAGTTCCTATTAATGATTTTAAATGGTTTTCAATTCTCTGAACGATCTTAACGATTTAAATTTCCGCTTAAACGATACATTGATAAGAAAAAAAATAAATAAAAATAATATGGAAAAATACGGGTACGGTTAGGGGTCGTTACAGTTATGGTATCAGAGCCTCCGGGTTTTAAAAATGGTTCTGTAGACTGCACGACTACTCAGCCACTACGCGGACATCCTTCATCAACTGTAAGTACGTTTAATTGCTTTATTTAAATTCGATTTCTTAGGACTATTGTTTTAACTTTTATAGGAGTTTAGAAAATGGTTCGCGGTAGAGACGCCCGAGACAATGCCATAGATAGACTGACAGACTTACTCGATCGTCAATCCCAACACATGGATCGACAAGCACAACAAATCACGGACATGGTTCGTGAGAATCGGAGGGCCCAGGAGATAGTCGTCCCTAATGGTCAAAGCATGGAGAGATTTCAAAAGCTGAGACCTCCGATATTCGACGGGCAATCTTCGGACCCCTCTATTGCTGAGGAATGGGTTCGAAAAATGGAGGATATGTTGGCGTATGCCAAAGTGGACAATGCCGAGAAAGTTGAGTGCGTCACATTCCACCTAGCACTGGATGCCCGGTCTTGGTGGGATTCCGTAAAGGCTACAACGGACGTGGCGCTGATGAGGTGGGAACGGTTTAAGACCGTGTTCTTTGACAAATATTTCAGCCGTACAGTGAGGGCGGCAAAGAGAGCTGAGTTTACGCAATTGAAACAGACTGGTACAGTGGCAGAGTATATCAGAAAATTTGAGGCTTTATCCAAGTTTGCACCGCGCCTGGTTAGTGATAATGAAGAAAAGGTGCAACAATTCATGGATGGACTGAACAGGGAGATCCGAAAGAACATTATAGTATCGGGTATTCTAAATGTGCCGTACGAGGAGATTGCAGCGAGAGCCCTGGAGTTCGAAGCTGCTGAGTTGACATGCGTTAAGCCGAGGGAACCAACAAAGGGTTTCTTTCAGGAGATTCAGCCGCAGATACGAAACAGGGGTTGGCAACCTAGAGGACAACAACAACAACGAGGTGTCAAAAGGCCTCATGAAGGAGGGAATGAGCAGGGCAAAGGAAAGCAAGTTCAAGGGGCTGCTCAGAAGCCTGTTTGCCCTAAATGCCAAAAAGAACATTTTGGCGAATGTCGGGTGGGTACCAACAGCTGTTACCGATGTGGTGAGGTTGGCCACTATGCCAAGAACTGCCCGTTATTGAACCGAAATCAGCCAGATAGAAATCAACAGGGAAGAGATCAGCGAAGAGTTATGCCAAGGATCTTTGCATTTATTGAGCCTGGAGATGTCGACGACGAGGCACAGCCATCTGTCATAGCAGGTACTATTCTAGTCATGGGTGTACCGGTATTTTCTTTGATAGATACAGGAGCTACGCACTCCTTCAATTCAAATACTTGCATGAGTAGATTGGGGCTAGTCTCTGAGTTAGCAGAGTGCGAGTATAGAGTGATGCTGCCTTCGGGAGCGAATATGCGGTCTGATCAGGTTTTCCAGGGCAACGTCGTCTCTGTGGGAAACAACACCCTCTATGCCCGGTTGGTAGTTATGGGTATAGAGGTGTATGATCTTATTTTAGGAATGGATTGGCTTGCACGCCATTGTGCCACGATTGACTGTGGGTCTGGGATGGTGACTTTTCGCCCCCCGAACAAAGTTGAGTTCACTTTTCAAGCGACGAATAGGTTAAGTAGGCTACCTGCAACTTATTCGATGTTGACCAGAGAAAAATTTAAAGATGGATGCTCGATTTTTGTGGCCACGGTGGTTGACACCCGGTTACTTGATAAATTGAAGCCGGATGATCTTCCGGTTGTCAAGGAATTCTCAGAGATTTTTCTTGACGATCTTCCCGGACTACCACCTGATCGGGAGATCGAGTTTGTAATTGATGTATATCCGAGTTCAGCACCTGTATCCAAGAATGCATATAGATTGGCACCTGCTAAATTGAAAGAACTAAAGTCCCAATTGGAGGAGCTTTTAGACAAGGGGTTCATTCGACCCAGCTTTTCTCCTTGGGGCGCACCGGTCCTATTTGTGAAGAAAAAGGATGGAACTCTCAGGATGTGCGTTGATTATCGAGAGTTGAATAAATTAACCGTGAAGAATAAGTATCCACTGCCCCGAATTGACGATCTATTTGACCAATTGCAGGGTGCCCGAGTGTTTTTGATGATCGACCTACGCTCGGGTTACTATCAGTTGAAAGTCCGAAAAGAAGATATTGAAAAGACAGCGTTTCGAACGAGGAATTGGCATTACGAATTTCTAGTGATGTCCTTTGGACTTACCAATGCTCCTGCAGCATTTATGGATATGATGAATCGCGTCTTCAAAGAGTATTTGGACAGGTTTGTCGTTGTCTTTATAGATGACATCCTGGTTTATTCTAAGACAAAGGAGGAGCACGAGGAGCATTTGCGGATCGTTCTAAGGACCTTGTGTCAGCATCAATTGTATCCAAAATTTTCTAAGTGTGAATTCTGGCTAGATCAAATAAGCTTTCTCGGTCATATCATCTCTCAGGAGGGAGTATCAGTGGATCCATCTAAAATAGAGGTTGTCAAACAATGGCAACAGCCTAAGAATGTACGAGAGGTACGGGGATTTCTTGGTTTAACTGGATATTACAGGAAATTCATCGAGGGGTTTTCAAAGATAGCCGTCCCTCTATCTCGATTGACGAGAAAGAATGAAAGATTTGTATGGTCTCCTGCTTGTGAGAAGAGCTTTGTAGAGCTGAAACAGAGATTGACTACGGCTCCAGTTCTGACACTACCAGTCGAGGGTGATAAGTTCAGTATTTACTGTGATGCTTCGAGAATTGGACTGGGATGTGTATTGATGCAGGAAGGCAAAGTCATTGCCTATGCTTCTAGACAGTTGAAGCCATATGAGCAAAACTATCCGACACACGACCTTGAGCTTGCAGCGGTCGTTTTTGCGTTAAAAATCTGGAGACATTACCTGTATGGGCAATAGTGTGAAGTGTTCTCAGATCACAAGAGCTTAAAGTATCTATTTACGCAAAAGGAGTTGAACATGCGACAAAGACGGTGGTTGGAATTCGTTAAAGATTACGATTTTGAAATTAAATACCACCCAGGAAAGGCAAATAAAGTAGCTGATGCCTTGAGCCGAATGCCTACAACGAGCCAGCCTTTGCTTGCGTCAATGTCAGTAATGTTGAGGTCTGAGATTGAGAACTTCGACGTAGAAATTGTGGCAGAATTGTTCAGCGTGCTTACTAATATTTCTCTTAGACCTACGATTTTAAACAAGATACGAGAGGCTCAACAGGACGATTTGGAGTGTGAAAGGCATCGAATGAGCATGACATCTGAAGGTTCGTCTGATTTTAACCTGACAGATGATGGGGTGCTATGATTTAGGCACAGGTGGTACGTGCCCAATGATGATGAGCTGAAAAGAGAGATTTTGAATGAGGCACATTCCTCAGCATATTCAGTGCATCCGGGGAGCACCAAAATGTATAGAGACCTGAGACAACATTTTTGGTGGCCTAACATGAAAAGAGAAATTGCCAGGTACGTGGAAACCTGCCTGATTTGCCAACAGGTAAAGGCAGAACATCAAAGGCCAGCTGGAACCCTACAGCCATTGCCTATTCCAGAGTGGAAGTGGGAGCAGATATCCACGGATTTTATAGTTGGACTCCCGAGAACAACAAAGGGGCACGATGGTATATGGGTGATCGTGGACCGTTTGACAAAGACGGCCTACTTCCTGCCAGTGAAAATGACTTATTCGATGGACCAGCTAGCCGAGCTGTATGTACAGGAGTTTTTCAGACTACACGGAGTGCCTATCTCTATTGTTTCTGATAGGGATGCCAAATTTACTTCGAAGTTCTGGAAGAGCTTACATAAGGCAATGGGAACTCAGTTGAATTTTAGCACGGCATTTCGTCCTCAGACTGACGGACAGACGGAAAGAACCAATCAGATTCTCGAGGATATGCTTAGAGCCTGCGTGCTAGAGTTTCAGGGCTCGTGGAGCCGATATCTGCCATTGATTGAGTTTTCGTACAATAACAGCTTCCAGGCTACTATTGGCATGGCTCCGTATGAGGCGCTGTATGGTCGAAAATGCAGGTCTCCATTATATTGGGATGAGGTAGGCGAAGCTAGCATTGTTGGCCCAGATATTTTGCAGCAAACAGCGGAGAAGATCGCTGTTATTAGACAACGCATAGAGATTGCCCAAAGTCACCAAAAGAGTTATGCTGACACCAGACGGAGAGAACTACAGTTTAAGGAAGGTGACGAGGTGTATTTGAAAATTTCTCCGTTCAAAGGCGTTATGCGATTTGGAATACGAGGCAAGTTGAATCCTCGTTTTGTCGGGCCTTTTCCTATTCTGAAAAGGATTGGAACTATGGCGTACAGGTTACAACTCCCGGCATCTATGTAAGGTATTCATGATGTGTTCCACGTGTCTATGCTCAGAAAATGTGTACGTGATCCATCACACGTCGTTGAAACCAGGGAGATTGAAGTGCAACCAACACTGACCTACGAGGAAAGGCCGGTACGAATCCTAGAGTCTTCTATCAAGGTGTTGCAAAATAAGGAGATTCCTTTGGTAAAGGTTTTGTGGAGGAACCATGATGTAGAAGAGGCTACCTGGGAGAGACAGCACGATATGATATTGAAATACCCTGAACTGTTTGTGTAATGAAATTTTGGGGACAAAATTTAAATAAGGTGGGTGGAATGTAACACCCGGCTTTATGGGATTTAATTTTATTCCAATATAAACGGCCATTTTGTAAATACGTCAAATTAAGTCCGTTATTCGAACGGAAAGTTTTAACGAATCCGTAATAATAAATTGGAATTTATGGCGAAATACGAGAAATTCGAGAAAAACGAATCATTGGTTAAATAAAGAGACAATTGGAGAAATAAATTGAAAATCAAATGGAAGGGCAATTTGGTAATTGCCAAACCAAGTTTTATTAAATATTACAAATTCTTCATTTCCTCTCCAACACTCCAACGCAAAATCCATTTCCTTTCCCTCTCCTCCACGCGACGCTCTCCTCTCAACGGCGATCCTTCATTTTCGGCGACGATTCTCCTCCTCTGGTGACTCGAGCCTTCAAGTTTCATCGTCGTCTTCGCCCTCTAGGTAAGGTTCTAAACTTTTGGAACGCTAAACATCAATTTCTAGGGTTTAAAACGATTAGGGTTTTCATCGAAAACGTAAATCGATGTTTGGAATTGATAGGTTGAGCTTGGTTATGCCTCTAATAGACGTATTGGTTATTATTGGAGCTTAGTTCATCAATTTGTTGAGGTGTATTGAAGCATTGGTTAACTTGAAGCTTAAAAACCTCCATTAATGGGGTTTTTGAAATGTCGAGCGTGAATTGTTCAACGGAATGCCTCAACGAACTAAAATAGAGTTTAGGAGATTCTTTCTTTAGTTAGGAGTTAGTGATTTTTGTGTTTGATGATTTTAGACTCGATTTAATAAGTATATTGTGAAATGTTATAGGTGAACAAGCATTTGTGGACGAAGCTCGGTATACGACGAACGCAAGGTAAGTCTCTGTGACTTGTTTGGCCGTCATGGCCTACACCGTATGAATTGAGTCGATTGAGGAGATTTGGAGATATGTGCGTTTGGGTGATTAGGACGGGTAGTTAGGTCACCATATGTTAAAGAATGTTTAGTATTTGTTGATGATTAATGCTTTATTGTCATTGTTTTGTTATTGTTATAGCATCGAGCATGTTCATGCATTGTTTTCTAAGCACGCATGCAAAATAAATTTCAAAGTATTTTAACATGGAAAAATGTAAACAAAGAACGTAAAGGAATGCAGAGATAGTCACGCCGGGTGCGGTGGTTCAGGCATGGCTGTCGGATGAAGTATGCTTTCCCCCCGGTTAGATCCGAGGGGCTATCCAATCGCAGGATGTGCCGCTCCTGTCTAGCGAGAGTGAAGCCCCGGTTTACCCATAGAAACCTAAACAAAGAAATGAAAAGAAATGAAAAGAACGCATGGTTTAAAAGAGCATAGCATAGCATACATTTGCATTCACTTAGATTTACTGAGCCTCTAGCTCACGTGTTTAATTCTATGGTGTAGGTGATATTGAGACAGGTGAGGAAGACGTCCCTCCGCCTGATGTATGAGCATGTTGAGGGAGGGTGGCTCGTGGGAGTGCGCTGACAGTCGAAGCGTGATTTTGACCCGTGGGGACGTAGGTAAATATTTTGGGAATTAATAGATAGAATATAGGAGATATGTATAGTTAAATACTTTAGGATGTTTTGGGTTGGATAGATTATATGTCGTGTTTTGGAAATTAAAAGGATTTTGTAATGTATTGATTATTTTCAAACAGGAGGAAATGTTAAACTTTTAAACTGAACCACGCGGTTTGTTTTTAAGAAAATCTGTTATATTTTAAATGTGTTTTAAGTCGGTTTTTGGACGATTGGTATAGTGGGGATTGTATACGGGGAGTAGAGTGATTGTATTGTTGTGAAAAGTGTTAAAAGAAGTGATGAATGTATGAGGTAGAAAAGGGAATTGTGAGGTGTTTTTTTTTAGTGTAGTATGTGTATGCAGGATATCACGATCGATCGTGATTTGACCACGATCGATCGTGCAGAAAAGGGAAAAAAGGCCTATCACGATCGATCGTGATTCGACCACGATCGATCGTGATCTGAGAAAATTTCTTGCTGAAATTCCAGAGGCAGCCCGATCGATCGGGCACACCACCACGATCGATCGGGGTCAGATCAGCGTGACCACGATCGATCGTGATATGACCACGATCGATCGTGATTGCAGGAAAAATGTTTAAATTTCCTTTTTATTTTTAGCTGATCATGATCGATCGTGATATGACCACGATCGATCGTGATTGCAGAAAAATGTTAAAACTTAATTTTTATAAATTGTTTTATTAAGTTCCTATTAATGATTTTAAATGGTTTTCAATTCTCTGAACGATCTTAACAATTTAAATTTCCGCTTAAACGATACATTGATAAGAAAAAAAAAAAAAATAAAAATAATATGGAAAAATACGGGTACGGTTAGGGGTCGTTACACCCATGGTCTCAACGAGTCCAACTGGGAGTTAAAGTCGCTGCTCTCTTAAGGTCTTGGCTTCCTTATATGTAAGACCCTATAAACATCACATTTCGTTCTAAGCTACAATGACAAGCTGTAACACCCGGAATTTACGGGTTTCCGCTCTTAAGGGTATCTTAGTAAATTCCAATTAAAGTATTTTCTCGAATGGGAAGTTTCATTAGAGCCCTAAGAATTTGTGAGGATTTTTAGTAAAATAAGTAAATTTTTAGAAATTCAAATGGATAGCGTAACGCTATGTTCCATTTTTAGCCCTATAGTGTTTTAACTCGTAAAAATAGTAAATTAAGTCTGTTTCGCAAACGGTGAGTTTCGTTAGAACCCTAGGATTAAATTGGAATATTTAGAGGTTTAAGGAAATTTCGGAGAAACCAAATCGATAGACGAAATAAGGAATTAAGCAGAGAATTGAGCTAAGGGCAAACTTGTAATTTGTTTAGTCAATTTTAGTTAATTTACAAATACCCTCTTCCTTCCATTTTCTTCTCCAAATCGTGAAGCTCTCTCTCTCTCTCTCTCTCTCTCTCTCTCTCTCTCCCTTGCGACATTTTCTCCTCCTTCGCCGTTTCCTTCAACGCCGATCAACGCTCCTCTTCCGGCAATTTCTTCTTCGGTTTTCCTTCTCCAATCGATCCTTTAGGTAAGCCCTAAACTCTAGACATGTTTAGTTGTTGATTTTGGTTGTTATTCGTTAGGTTTATCGATTTAGGGTTTTGTTAGAAATCTTCGATTTTGGTTGGAAATCGTTAGGATGTTTAAATTAGTTCCCTTTGACTATCTATTTACGACTATTGACGATAGTTGTGAGAGATTGTGGTTGTTAACGGATTTAGGAATTAGGGTTTAGTGTTTAGTATATATTGTTTTAATGTATATTGAAATTGGGATTTTTAGGCTCGATCGCTGAGTGTGATTTGAAATTTAGCTATGGCATATTAAAGTAGATGTTATGGGTGACGTATAGGCGTTTGAATGGTCGTGATCGGATGTCGGATTAGAGAGAAAAGTGTGTTTGAATGTGCGCACGTGAGGTGTTCGATAAAATGCCCGATAGAGAAAATGAGAGTTTTTGGAGAAATTGCCTTAGCTAGGAGCTTATTTTAAGTTTACAATTCGTTTAATTAAGATTGATTTTAATGCCCTTAATTGTGAAATGCTTTAGGTGGAGACGAGTTTTGGACGGTGCTCGGCTAGCTACGGACGCCAGGTAAGTGGATGTTTGGTTTCCGGCCCTTAAGGCCCTACATCGTATCAACGTTAGGTTTTTCTATTTTGATGATGATTTTCTGACTGTGGGTTTAATGAGTCGGGTAGCCTAGAATGTTAGTTATTAGTGGTTTGTTAAGTTTGTTATGAGTATAGCATGTCCATGTACGTTGTGAATGGTTGATGATATGTCTATGTATGTCTATGAACTCCTCATGCATCATGTTTTATAAAAAGGTGCATACGAACTATTTACAAGCATGTTTTATGAAAAGTTAAATGAAAGAACGATTATGTGAATGATGTATGTTCTCACGGGACTAATGATATGTTTCTCACGGGCCTGACTGTATGTTCTCACGGGATTAATGGTATGTTTCTCACGGGCCTGACTGTATGTTCTCACGGGACTAATTGTATGTTCTCACGGGACTAAAAGTAATGGTTTTACGAAATGAAACGAAAATGTTTTATAAATGTCATGCATATATGTAAAGTTATGTTTAGAGCATCCCCTTACTAAGCATTAGGCTTACTGTTTATGTTGTATGATGTAGGTGACAGGTGTGAAGGTGAGAGTTCCTCATGATGACAAGGAATAGGTGGTCGACGGGTGGTGCTCGTGGCGACGGGGTGTGTTTTGGCTTGATGAATCCAATGGCTTGAATGACGTATGTCGAATGATGTGAGTTAGTTTTGTTGGTTAGTAGGTCTACGTGTAGGTTTAATTTGTGAAAGTATCAAAGTGTTTAAGTATGTAGAATAGATGTTTTGATAGAAAATGTACGAAAAGTCAAGTTTTGATGTATATGTAGTGGCACTAGATTGTTTAGAATGATGTAAATGTAGTGGTAGTAGATTGTTTAGAATGTAAAGTCTTTATTTTGGAGAATATACTGGAACTGTTTGGGTATTTTGAAATGTTTGGTTATTTTAAAACAGGTAAGGATACGCTCGATTTTTAGAGCGATCCACGCAGTTTGTTTTCTTGAGTATAGGTTATATTAGTGTTTTGTTTTAATTGATCTTACTTTAAGTGTTAATTGTTTTAAGTTAGTAATGGTTTTAGTCTAGTTCTAAATGTTTTAAAAGTCAAAATGTTTTACGCTCAAAATGTTTAAGTCAAATGTTTAAGTCAAAGTTAGACCCTAAAGGTCGTGGTCAATTGTCTGAGTTAGTTTTCTTTTAAAGTGTTAAGTAAAAATGAAAAAAAAAGTTTATGAGAAAATACGAGGGCTTAGGTAATGGTTATGTCACGGCTAGTCCGTGGCGGCCCTGATCGGGTTGGGGTCGTCACAGTTATGGTATCAGAGAGACAGAGTTTTAAAAGCGATTTCTGTGAAATGCCTGCCAAAAACACACCGCCGCACGAGGACTCTCCATCGACCGTAAGTGTTTAAGTTTAAGTATGATTCTAAATTGTTTATTTTGTATGTGTTTCTTAATGTGTCTAGGAACAAGAAAATGCCGAAAGCACCTAAGAAACCCGAGGAGAATCTTATTAGCCAGCTTATAGACGTTGTGCACCGACAATCAGAACAGATAGAGATTTTACTCAACCGAGATAGAAATGATCACGGACAAGGTAGTACTTCATGGAACCGGGATAGAGAACAAAATAGGCAATTCCGACCTCCGATATTAGATGAATGTGCTATGGATCCGATCCAGGTTGAGGGGTCCCTAAGTGATCATCAGCTACCCCTAGTCGATGAGAGGACACAACCAGTGAGGGGCATTAAGAGGCCCAACGATTCGTCCATTGTGCAGGACAAGAGCAAACGACCTCGTGGTCCTCGTCAAGCTCCTTTGTGCCCTACATGCCGGAAGAGTCATTTCGGGGAATGTAGACTGCATTCGGATCGATGTTTTAGGTGCGATAAAAGGGGTCACAAGGCCAGAGATTGTCTAGGGCCAAACAAGAAGTTGTCGAGTGGTCCCTCAAGGACAATTACTATGACCGAAGATAGTGAAGCTTCCCAACCAAGTGTGGTTCCAGGTATAATTCATTTCGGTAGTCTATAGAATGAATAACATTAAAATAGAGTTGTAGTTTAGAGTAAGAATTTAATAATAAGATGTGTACAATTTGATAGAAGTAGACAAAGGGATGGAAAATATTAGGTGGGAGAGTTACTAGGTGAACGGGATAAAAAAAACGACAATAGATCGAATGCAAGACGACGTAAACTTTGGACGTAAACCTTGGGCATTAATAGTTATGCATTAAGATAGGTAACCTAACCTTGATACCGCTAGTACCTCTAAGTGAATAAGAGGACATAGAAGAAACTTGTATACGTTTAGACTCGAGTTAAGTTGGAGTTATCTAGACGAAGACATTCTTCGAGACTTTAGCTTAAGTAAACTATCGAGAGAGTAAGGGCCGTGTTACTTACTTTTACAAAGATGGTGCGATTAATCGATACAAAGTCTAGGATGTATAATCAGGGTGGTTACATAGGAGTATTCGTATTGACCAAATTTTGATGAGAGAAATATTGAGATCTGAGTGAGGTTGGTAAGTTAATAGATTTAGAGACAATAAGGGATCAAGGTAATACGATAGGTAATACTCAAGTTATATAATTTGGACGTCCTCTGGGATGTAGGTACCATCTTAAAGGACTAACCAATAAAGAAAGTTATCGATGTGTGGAAATATCATGACCGACCCTATATATATATATATATATAGAAAAGAAGACTTAATAAAGTTAAGAGTGACCAATAAATAGTAAATGCGTTAGGCTATTAGATACTACTTAATCCAGAGACATAGAGTAAAGTATAAGAATTATGTATTAGCTTGAAACGCCTAAAAAGTGTAACGAATTAAAGGAGAGCTTAGCACCATAGTTTGGAAGCCATGATTACGGGTTTATTGTATCCCGTACAATGTTTGAAAGATGGTGAATCGACAGGAGTAAGCACTAATTATAGAAATTGTAGTAAGGATAAAAGATTTCAGATCCTTTAAGTTATGAACGCCGGAATTAAGAAATGAGTCTATAGTTGATATAGTTTAAATTAAGAACCCCACCAAACATTAGGCTTATTTCCAGGATGGATGTAGGAACATCAGTGTTTGAGGAACTAGGAGGGCAGACCTTAACGAAGAGATGTGTTAACTTCTTGGAAATACAAGGACAAGATTTAAGAATTATAGAAGGTTTAGATTAAGGTTGTGGGTCTACCTACAATAAGTTTGCTAACGAGAAAGTTGTTAGACAAATTCTCTTAAAGAAGACAAGTAGAATGTTCAAAACCTGACTAGAAGGAATGAAAGATAGTAGGGTAGTTAGTAAGCTTTAAAGAGAAAGGGGAAGAAATCCTTAAATGGTATTAAGGATAAGATTTGGGCATTGCTTAATTTGATGAAGGGTTAGATTTGAATTAAAGCTCGAATGTTGAGTTGTGCGAATTGAGGGATTGGTGAGTTATCAAGAATTAAGAATTTCGAAGGCTCGACCCGTATGTAATGAAGTCGAAGCCAATGATTTTGTGAATAGTTAAAGTTAAAGTAAATGAACTCAAGTGTGTGAGGAAGATCGCAACTTGAGGAAGATAGAGACTATGTGATGTAGGACAAAATGACCGGTTAGATAAATCTTTGGGCGTCAGACAGCGTCATATGGATAAGTGAGAAAATTTACTAGATTAAAGGGAAGGTTGAGTTATGAGTCAAGTAGTGGAGGTTGTAAAATTTGGAGCATATTGGATGAAAGGAAGAGAAATTTGCACGAAGACTGTGCAAACTAGCTTGAATGTGAAATTAGAACAAGAGGTATAGGAAAGATCCGACTCATAGGTAACGTGAATTGTTTAAGCGCCCATAAGGTGTTGAGTAAATGGTATAACGAATTTGTTTAGATTTAAGAATTCATTAGTTATTGATGATGACCGAGGAAAGAGTGGTATAAAACGAGCATGTTGGACAAGATTGTAGAGACTTAGAGAATACCTTGAGAGCAAAAAGGAAAAGATTTAAGTAACAAAAGTTCTGTATACAGGTACGGCATTAGAGTAGCTAAGGAAATTCCATGATTGCCCAAGGTAAGTAGGTTTAGAAAATGAGATTGATAAATTGAAAAAGAGATAGTAGTGTAAAGAAGAGTTCGAAACAGAGGATTAGGATGAGAGACCTAAGTATTAGGTCCTTAGCGTTATAAAATTGAAGGAGCTTTAAGGATTTGAAGTGATTAGGTACAAATTGTTGTCACGAAATTTGAAGAGTTATAAACCAAATGAACTTAGCTCGAGGTTAAGTTAGAGGAAATTCGAGGTTCTAAGTAACAAAGGAATAAGTTGAAGTCGATGAGTGAATGAGTAATTGACTTATGAAGTGCGTAGTTAGAAGGATTTAGAGCTTTGGGAGATAAAGGAAGCTATCAAGACCCAAATGGTGAGTATGACCATAGGGGTGTAAGGGTTAGTATTACGAGCATCGTACTTGGATAATGTGAGGGTGAAAAATTAGAAGTTGACCAAGCAGCAATTTTGGGGACAAAATTCTAATTAAGGAGGGAAGGATGTAACACCCGGAATTTACGGGTTTCCACTCTTAAGGGTATCTTAGTAAATTCCAATTAAAGTATTTTCTCGAATGGGAAGTTTCATTAGAGCCCTAAGAATTTGTGAGGATTTTTAGTAAAATAAGTAAATTTTTAGAAATTCAAATGGATAGCGTAACGCTATGTTCCATTTTTAGCCCTATAGTGTTTTAACTCGCAAAAATAGTAAATTAAGTCCGTTTCGCAAACGGTGAGTTTCGTTAGAACCCTAGGATTAAATTGGAATATTTAGAGGTTTAAGGAAATTTCGGAGAAACCAAATCGATAGACGAAATAAGGAATTAAGCAGAGAATTGAGCTAAGGGCAAACTTGTAATTTGCTTAGTCAATTTTAGTTAATTTACAAATACCCTCTTCCTTCCATTTTCTTCTCCAAATCGTGAAGCTCTCTCTCTCTCTCTCTCTCTCTCTCTCTCTCTCTCTCTCCCTTGCGACATTTTCTCCTCCTTCGCCGTTTCCTTCAACGCCGATCAATGCTCCTCTTCCGGCGATTTCTTCTTCGGTTTTCCTTCTCCAATCGATCCTTTAGGTAAGCCCTAAACTCTAGACATGTTTAGTTGTTGATTTTGGTTGTTATTCGTTAGGTTTATCGATTTAGGGTTTTGTTAGAAATATTCAATTTTGGTTGGAAATCGTTAGGATGTTTTAATTAATTCCCTTTGACTATCTATTTACGACTATTGACGATAGTTGTGAGAGATTGTGGTTGTTAACGGATTTAGGAATTAGGGTTTAGTGTTTAGTATATATTGTTTTAATGTATATTGAAATTGGGATTTTTAGGCTCGATTGCTAAGTGTGATTTGAAATTTAGCTATGGCATATTAAAGTAGATGTTATGGGTGACGTATTGGCGTTTGAATGGTCGTGATCGGATGTCGGATTAGAGAGAAAAGTGTGTTTGAATGTGCGCACGTGAGGTGTTCGATAAAATGCTCGAATAGAGAAAATGAGAGTTTTTGGAGAAATTGCCTTAGCTAGGAGCTTAGTTTAAGTTTAGAATTCGTTTAATTAAGATCGATTTTAATGCCCTTAATTGTGAAATGCTTTAGGTGGAGACGACTTTTGGACGGTGCTCGGCTAGCTACGGACGCCAGGTAAGTGGATGTTAGGTTTCCGGCCCTTAAGGCCCTACATCGTATCAACGTTAGGTTTTTCTATTTTGATGATGATTTTCTGACTGTGGGTTTAATGAGTCGGGTAGCATAGAATGTTAGTTATTAGTGGTTTGTTAAGTTTGTTATGAGTATAGCATGTCCATGTACGTTGTGAATGGTTGATGATATGTCTATGTATGTCTATGAACTCCTCATGCATCATGTTTTATAAAAGGTGCATACGAACTATTTACGAGCATGTTTTATGAAAAGTTAAATGAAAGAACGATTATGTGAATGATGTATGTTCTCACGGGACTAATGATATGTTTCTCACGGGCCTGACTGTATGTTCTCACGGGATTAATGGTATGTTTCTCACGGGCCTGACTGTATGTTCTCACGGGACTAATTGTATGTTCTCACGGGACTAAAAGTAATGGTTTTACGAAATGAAACGAAAATGTTTTATAAATGTCATGCATATATGTAAAGTTATGTTTAGAGCATCCCCTTACTAAGCATTAGGCTTACTGTTTATGTTGTATGATGTAGGTGACAGGTGTGAAGGTGAGAGTTCCTCATGATGACAAGGAATAGGTGGTCGACGGGTGGTGCTCGTGGCGATGGGGTGTGTTTTGGCTTGATGAATCCAATGGCTTGAATGACGTATGTCGAATGATGTGAGTTAGTTTTGTTGGTTAGTAGGTCTACGTGTAGGTTTAATTTGTGAAAGTATCAAAGTGTTTAAGTATGTAGAATAGATGTTTTGATAGAAAATGTACGAAAAGTCAAGTTTTGATGTATATGTAGTGGCACTAGATTGTTTAGAATGATGTAAATGTAGTGGTAGTAGATTGTTTAGAATGTAAAGTCTTTATTTTGGAGAATATACTGGAACTGTTTGGGTATTTTGAAATGTTTGGTTATTTTAAAACAGGTAAGGATACGCTCGATTTTTAGAGCGATCCACGCAGTTTGTTTTCTTGAGTATAGGTTATATTAGTGTTTTGTTTTAATTGATCTTACTTTAAGTGTTAATTGTTTTAAGTTAGTAATGGTTTTAGTCTAGTTCTAAATGTTTTAAAAGTCAAAATGTTTTACGCTCAAAATGTTTAAGTCAAAGTTAGACCCTAAAGGTCGTTAGAGGTGGGTCAATTGTCTGAGTTAGTTTTCTTTTAAAGTGTTAAGTAAAAATGAAAAAAAAAGTTTATGAGAAAATACGATGGCTTAGGTAATGGTTATGTCACGGCTAGTCCGTGGCGGCCCTGATCGGGTTGGGGTCGTCACACAAGCTCCCTCGTTACCTCCTTAACTGAATTCTTATATAATCTACCTTACACTCCGTTTGTCATATTCCATCTTATAAACTCCGACTGTAGTCGATTCCCTAAGTTTCACCATTGATACATTTTAATTTATTCGTTGTAACTTTAAGGCATTTGTGTACTCATTGATTTCGATTTGTCGAATACGAGTCGAACCTCTGGAACTTTTTCCTAACTTAGCCCCACTTCTAAGTTTACTTAGATAGTCCGTGTACAAAACCCCGTTCTCTTTATTCGATAATCCATTAATTCCTCAAATCATTGGGTACAAAACAATGGGCTAAACTTCTAATCTTAGCTCTTCATTTAATCTAACAACCTACGGCACCTATTTCTAGCATCGCCCAAGGATTTCTTCGAAGTTACTAAACGGTCTACCCTCTTTCGCCCCTCTTAGTCGGGTTCTAAATATTCTATTTGGCTCTCGCACAACGATTCATCCAACAACCTTCTTGTTTGCAACTTGTTGTAGATAGGTTCATACCCTTAATCCAATCTCCTCGAATTCTCAAATTTTACCTCTTTATTTTTCCAATAATTTACAACATCTCTTCATCAAGACTAGCCTTCCTAGTTCTCCAAACATTGATGTTCCTACTTCCATCTCGGTGGCAAGTCTCACATCTATGGCTCTCAACTTAAATAGTACCAACTAGAGACTCACTCTAGTTGAATCGTTATCCCTTCTATGGTTATACTAGTTGTCTTAAACCCCAAAATGCGACCTCTAATTTGGAGTGCTAAACTTTTCCCTCAGTAGTTATTGTGTTTGGGTTTCTAAGTTCTTTCTAGCTCTTACACTCTTGCCTAATAACCTCTAATTAAACTATACCAATGCATGACATGTCTACTACTTACCGATCACTCTTAACTTTGCTTGGTCTCCCTTTTTATAGTCTATAGATTGAAGTCTTTTCGCAAAATGGGAAAACGTCCGTTACCAACTTGTCTTCTCAGACGATGCGTATCCCTTGGAGATTGGCACATTCTGTTACCCGAGTATTACATTTCGTATAACTTTGATTCTCTATTGCCTCGAGATTTGTTAACCTTTCAACTCCGAGTAAATTCCCTTATCTTCTTCATTGATATTCGTCGATATGAATATTCTCTAAATCACTTCGATCTCTCATCTACAATGTTGTATCCGATCTATCACCCCTTTGCCCAAGGAATTAACACTTTACATTCCCTCTCAACAATTTACTTAAACTAAACTTTTGAAGGCTACCTTTGTCTAGACACTCCCAACCTCTCGCGGATCTAGGATATTCAAATTCCTGCTACCATTTCCTATTTATTCATACGCACTAACGCATCTTGACAATCTAGCATATCCTTTAGTAAATCTTACGTCAAAGCTTCAAATTTCTCCTTGATTGATCATATTTTAAAATTCTAAGGGTTTGTCAACTAGGATCTAGTTTCTTTCTATTTAGATCTTATATCTCGCAAGTTGTATCCTTCTATGGTAACTCAATTTTAAGTGTCCAACTTCCTGTGGTTAAGCCAGGTTAACCCTATTAACACATAACTCTATTTCTACAAGACATATATCGTCCTGGATCTAATCTACTGCCTCCTCGTCAAGGTTCACCTAGGAACCCCTTCTACCCACCTTCTACCGTTCTCTTGCCTACTTTTATCTATCGTACTTATATGTTGTCATTAAGCCATCGCTCCAACTACCCTATTTCTATTCTATTGTTCCTCGTTTTATTACCTGGGGAGATAAAATCCTACCTGAAACAGTTGATGGCTGGGCAGTTTTCTCGTCTTCGATCTGGGCAATTATCCTCGGTGTGACTCTCTCCCGATTGGTAACCGTTCTTGGACAATTATGGGCGTAATGGTCTGCCCCGCCACATCTAAAACACCGATCTGTCCCCAATCTACACACACCATAGTGCTTCTTCTGGCAATTAGGACATTGAGGTTTTTCGGAAGTTCCTTGTGCCTGTTTGCCTTTACCATGGCCATCCCTTCCCTCGTACGACCTTTTAACACCTCTCTGTTGTTTTTCCTCTACTGGGTGCGGTCGAAACTCTATGAGGAACCTCTCCACACCATGGTTATTTGGAGCAATCACCAACTGGGTTCTATGGCCCTCTCAGTTGATCAATGATTCAAGTTGGCGAGATTGTCTACCTATATGTTGCGCTTGTCGATCTAGATGTTGAGCTTGTTGGGCAATGAAGTCTCTTAGTTGGTCTATCGTATCGTCTCTCAAGTCTCTATCATTTCCTTTTCGCACCATTTTGCTAACCTATAACAATTAAAGGCAACAATTCTAAGAAATCAAAACAAAGAAAACATATAACGTACTTACTGTTGAAGAAGCATGTCTGTGTAGTGGCTTGCGTAGTCGAGTAGTCTACAGAACCGATTTTAAAACCCGGGAGCTCTGATACCAACTGTTGTGACGACCTCGACCCCACGTCGGTGCCGCTACGACCTGTGTCGTGATCGTGCATACATAATACCCTCGCCCGTTCTCATAAAGTTTTTCTTTTTATTCACTTAACTTTTTCGTTCTTCGTTTCATTCATCATTCATTCATTCACTTTCTTTCATTACAATCGTTCATTCGTTAGAGAACGGACTCGGGCATTCAATCCGTATCTATCGACATTTTGGCTTTAACTTAGAACGTACCCAAAATGACTCGTCTAAGGTTTCAATCCTTTAATCTCACTTGTTTAGAGACAATTAACCTCATTCGGCGGAAGACTACTGTGCGTGGAAGACTCGTTACAAGATAAAATTAATCAAAATCTCAAGTTTAACACTATAAAAAGCACCCTGGTTGACCCCCAGAGCTTTCGATCGACACTTCATAATAGTGGTCGACCCCTAAAAAGGTTCTGGTTTTTGTTTGTACTGAAACCGGTCGACACCTTGCAACAGCGGTTGACACCTTGTCTGAGGGGTCGACACTTCAAAAACAGTTTTGTTCTCTGGTTGCATTCCTTTGTAAGTTCGGTCGACACCTTGTCTAAAGGGTCGACACTTTAAAAACAGTTTTGCTCTCAGGTTGCATTCCTTTGTAAGTTCGGTCGACACCTTGTTTGAGGGGTCGACACTTCAAAAACAGTTTTGCTCTCGGTTTGCATTCCTTTGTATGTTCGGTCGACACCTTGTCTGAGGGGTCGACACCTTGCCTGGCAAGGTGTCTACCCCGGCAGGCACAGGTAGACACTTCAAAGGCAATTTCCCCATTTTTTTTACACATTCAACACTTCTACTCTCCTTCATACTTAACCAACTCTACATACTCAATATCAACTTACTCCCTTTCCTCCTTAAGCATCAAATTCACCATTATAAATTCCTCAATTCATCCATATCTATCACATAAAATATGCATCCATTAACTTGAAAACCTCATCCACAAGTCATCAATTCCGACTCTAATTAACAATCTGATTTCCAAACATCAAAACCCATTTCTATTTCATCCAAAACCTAATTTATCAATACCAACAAAACCTAATCCATTTAAATCATCAAACCGACCTATTTCATCAATATTCACACGTACATAGCGGAAGCTGACTAAATAATCAAACACATCAATCTATCAACTAACCAGATACCAAGCATCCTATAATGATTTAACTATACAATTCATTTAACTATCACCCATCAGTCCATTAATCCCAAAACAACCCAAAACACTTAACCTACTGCTCCCATGGGTCAAGTTCGCACCGACTGCACTAGCCGCTCCCATGGGCATCCTCCGTCAATGTGCAGGCTCGTCAGGTGGAGGGATTTCGTCCTCACCTTGCTCAAAGTCACCTACACCATAAAGACACCTATGAGATAAAAATCTCAGTAAATTCTACGTAAATGTCTATGCGTGATCATGTATGTTTAATGCTATGAAAACCGTCCATGTCGTTTCATTTCAGTACGTGTCAGTCTTGGTTATCGGGACCTTTCTCAGTCTGATGGATAGGGCTCATTCAAGCGGGTAGATAGCCCACACCATCTAAAAGGAGGGAGACCCGCTCACCACGGAACGCCAGGTCTGTACCTCTCCCCGAATAACCACCATGCGTTGTTTACTATGATACTTTACTTGTTACATGCATACAATACCTTTTCTTTGAAATCAATGCGTAAATTCGTTTTTCATGGCATTTGGAAAACTATGATGCATGAACAGTTCAATACATAATATAAACATACATAACGTGAATACCATCAAAACATAACATTACTTAACCTATAAAAACAATCGAATCCTAACTACCCAATCAAAGCAATTAAACAAGCACAACACCAAACAATCATCAACACGAATTCTGACTTATGGTGTAGGCCAATCGGCCACAATAAGTCACAAGAACTTACCTGTCGTCCTTAGCGCACCGAGCTCTGTCTGTGAGCTGCGTTCACCTAAGCCAATCCACAATGTTCTTTGTTAAAAACGGGTCTAAACAATGAAATTTCGTAAACTAACGAAACTTCTAACTAAAGGAAATTTCCTAAAAATCTAATAAACCTCTCTCAGGCATTTTATCGAGCAATTTATGCTCACAACTAACTAACCTCCATTAATGGAGGTTTCCAAGCTCCAAATTTCTGATTTTTCAACCTAAACATTGAATACACCCAATTTTTTATCCAATAACTTTCAATGATCGTCAATACCACCATAACTAACCTTTTCTAACAAAACCCAACTATTTTCAATGAAACCTAACGAAACCCTAATCATTAAACAACCTAAAAATCGAGAACTAAAGCTCCAAAACTATAGACTCTTGCCTAGGATACCGCTAGGAGAAGGAAACTTGAAGAACCTTTGAAGATCGGAGGAAGAACAACGGAGAAACGTGATGAATCACCGTGGAGGAAGTGAAAGATCCCCGTTGGAGAGAAAGGAGAGGGAGAGAAAACGTGAAGTGTGAGAGAAAGAGGGGCTTTGTGATTTTATGCATTTGACTTGGTAAATGACAAGTTTGCACCTCCTTTGATTTTTTGTTTATTTTGTTATTTGACTGTCGGTTCGGTTTCTCCAAAATTTTCTCATTTCACCAATAATTCTAACTTATTACTAGGGCTCTAATAAAGCTTTCCGTTCGTCAAACGGATTTAATTTACTATTTTTACGGATCAAACCACTATAGGGTTAAAACGGAAACTAGAATGTTACATTTTGATTTAAACTTCTAAAATTCCCATATTTCTCCTAAAATTCATATTAATCATAACGGTTTTATTAAAACTTTTTGTTCATAAAATGGACCTAGTTTACTAAAATGCCTCTTTATATTACAAGTGATATCAAAACTCATAACTGGGCGTTACATCTCCAAAAACTCTCTTATTCCTCCCAATACTCCAATTCAGTGATATAGTATCAATAAGACTTCTCGTTCGCAAAACGGGCTAAATTCCCAATATTTACGAAATTTTCATTACATAGAGGAATTTCTAAGTACCCGTAAAATCGGGTGTTACAATCATAGATGAAAAACATTTTCGTGTATCAGTGGAGGAAACATGATGCATGTACATGAATGAGTAAGAGAACATTACACTACAGGAAGCAAACCATCATCGTATAACATGTCATGAAACTATACTTATCACAGCATAACACTCAACGGATCACAGACATCAAGCAAATCACCAAAACCACAATCCTAGTATCCTTGTGATGTAGGGCCCTAATGGCTGGGTCCCTAACACACTCACTTATCTGGACTCCTCAGCAATGTCGTACCTTCACTTGAAGTCTTTTCGACCTAAGACATTTCACATTTCAATGTTAAAAATCAATCCTAATTAGATCGAGTTTGAAACTAGCAAAATCCTAACTAAGAAAATCTCCTAGAAATTCAGCTAATCTCATTCGGGTATTTTATCGAACACCTTGCGTGCATAGTTTATTTCCACCTACATTAATGGCACTTAAACCTTCGACTACCAAAAGTTTAAACTAACATTCCAACATCTAAGCCAATGATACGAACAGTCCCATAAATACTAGCATTTCCAAGCCTTAGGACTTCAAACCCGAACCAATGTGAATTCCAAAATCGAAGGTTAACTGTCCATAATACTTAGAATCTTACCTAGGGATTGAATCTTGAAGAAAACGGAGGAGGAAGAATCGGTTGCGTGGAAGCCGTGGCTGCGCGAAAGGGAAGTCGCTGAAGGGAAGGAGAAATCGTAGAGAAAGAGAGAGGAGTCAGCTGGAGGGAAATGAGAGGGAGGTTTTACCTTTAAATACTAACATTAACTTCCTCAATTACTATTTTGCCATATAATTAGCTAAAATATTGCCAAAGAGGAGTTGTCTTACCTTAAGTTCCCCCGATTTACCTCCAAAATATTCCCCCATTAAGAGAGAAATATTAATTCCTATTATAAAAAGAGACAGTAGAACTTTAAAATTCCGGATCCGTGTTTAAAAATCATGACACGAAAATTCTTGGTGTTACATCCTACCCTCTTTAAACAAAATTTTGCCCTCAAAGTTGCTTAGCGTAGTGGCCTTATTCCTTAATCTATGGTGTAACGTCCCTCGATTTCCATAAGTAACTATTTCTAAAATTCCGTAAAAATTTGGACTTTTTATTCATTTCTCACTTGTACACGTTTAAAGACCATTAACTTCATTGGGCGAAAGACATATTGCAAACCTCATTATAAAATTAAATTTAATCATGAAGCTAAAAACAGTAGGGCATAGTTTCGGTCAACGTTCTCGACCGAACACTCCACTATAAATGGTCGATAACTTCGACCGAAATCTTCCATTATGCCATTCAGTGCTCTTCGAGTCCATTCCCTTTGTTCCTTCCGAAATTATATTTTCTAATTACGAATTATGATTCTATCTATAGTTGAGATCAATTTCTATGGTTCTAGACCGAGACTTCTAAAACCATACTAATCGACATTAGTCTCACAATCGTATTTACTACTTCTAATTGGACTAAACATGTTCTTGGTTATGCATCGAGTACCATCAAGTTTCTAAATCTCCAATTAATTAACCACACGTTGAACTTCCTAGCTTATCTAAATTCACCTTAAGTTTAGGTTTTTTGATCAGTGCTCATGCCAAACCCTCAATTTACCAATAAAATTGACTTCAAGGTCTCCTTAACCAATGTTTCCTTCAACTATACTTGTAGATAGTAATCATGTCTATGCTCCTTAACCTCACTTAGGTCTACTATCGTCTAGAGATTTCCATTAACCCTTTGGTTGTAACCCAACCTCGTGCATAAGTTCATCAACTCTAACCCCGGTCATAAGATATGACAACTCAAATTTTATGTTCTCTTAGTAATGTTCTCTCATAAACTACTTCATCCATAATGTCCAAAGTCACACACTTTCCTCCAGCAATACTCCGATTACGATAGCGGTCCCAGCATGGGTTTCACAACTAAAGTCCCCGTTGCTATAATCCACAAACTATATTATCAAACTACTCTCAAGATCTCAACAGATCTGACTAGGAGCTAAAGTTGCTACTTTCTTAAGTCCATGGTACATTGCAATTTAGGTTGTTGAAGTAGTTTTGCACTTAGATATACTATCCCAAGCTTATCTTCCTATATTTCTCAAACCTGGAAACATCTCATCATTACGGTTTGTCTTTATAGTTCTCCGAACATTGATGTTCCTACCTCCATCTTAGAAGTAAGTCCCACGTATGTGGTTCTTAACTCGACTATATCAACTATAGACTCATCTCTTAACTCCGACACTCATAAACCAACAAAGTTTGCAATTCCTTACTTTGTTACATTTCTTATAATTGATACCCACTCCTACCGATTCGTCATCCTTCTAACATCAACCTGTGGCGTTAATCCTTTAAACATGACTTTCAATTTAAGGTGCTTAGCTTTTCCCGAATAGTTTTTTTTTCTAAGACAGAACTCATTTCCTAGGGAAACGCTCGTTCTAGTAATTTGCATATCACCTAACATAAAATTCTTTGGTCCCTCAAATGTCTTCGAAATTTATTAATTTTCTAATTCCGATTTGATCTGCTCGTTTTCCCTTACGGGTAATGGTCAACATGAACACGCCTAAGCAGCACCTTGATCTTACATCCACTACCCGGTATCGATCAAGCACGCCCTCTAAACTTCCAAAGTAATAGCCACTTCTCAAATCCTCTCAATAATTAACCTAAATTAAATTCTTGAATATAACTTTCGCCTAGATCTCTTCAACTTCTTATGGATCTAAAATATCTGAGTCTCTACCATATTCCCTTATTCGCTTAAACTTATTAATTGTACTTTGATGATCTAGAGTATCTCTCAATGATTTTATGGTTAAGTTTTAAACCTCTATCTGATTCGTCATATTCTAAAACCTCAAAATTCATCGATTAGGACCCAGTTTCTATCTATCTAAATCTCGCATCCCGTAATTTACATCACTCTAATGGCAACAAAATCTTAAGGGTTCACCATTCATCACAGCACACTAGGTTACCCATCATGATGCATAATCCTCTCATTCAAAGGTCTACATCATCTAGCATTTAGCCTAATGCACTCTCACCCTTATTGTACCAGAACATAACTCATGCATTTCTCTAACGATTATCACTTCGACCCAATTAACATTATAATGCAGGATTGTCAACTCCTCTCTGGTCAACCATACACCTACTAGGATGTACACTTTTAATGACCTATGTCTTTAAAATTTTTATAACCAAAGTCCTGTTGTCGATATCTCCTCGGTAGTAAACGTTCTGTCATTAATCTCTCATACTTGAGCATGCCCTTGTGTTTTATGTCCTATCCCCTAAGGTCTATCCTCTTGCGTAAGGATTAACCCTAACTGTCCACTTTCCTATAAAGATCTCTGATATTAGCTACATAGCTTTATAGGGAGTACTTATAATTTAAGCAAAAGACAAGTATGAGATAATTACTTCACTCTCTTTAATTCGTCCCACCATACCATAAAGTATGTTATAACACCCTTCTTTCCCTTAGCTTCTCTTGTAATCATTCTCCCTTAAGTATTCTAACACAATCATCTCATTCCTAAAATAACGTTGTACCTAATATCCCTGTAAACTGATAAGCGACACCAACTCCAATAAGAGCAAATCATTGGGAAAACTTTCATCTAGCTCCTTTACTACATCGAGTAGTCCTTGACCATATGATCTTATTTGTTACCTCAGGAGCACTAGTTTGTATCTATCCTACATTCTGATAATATCTTAATAAATTTTTCTTGTAGTGTATGTACATATATACCATGGGCGTCCTATTATTAGAGGTCATCATTTTATCCATGAGCTAGCCTAGACATCCCTTAAATTGATCATTGTCCAAAAGGAACTTTCTAACCTAGTAGATCCTTTCACTCCAAGGAAAAATAACAATAATAATTCTAAATACTCTCTACCTAATATTTGGCAACAATGATCCTATAAACCCATAATCTAACAACAAAATAATAATTACAATCAATACTTATTTCACATTAAGGCAATATCCAATTAAATCACTTCAAATCCTACATGTACATTAACGTAAACATACTTACAGTTGTTGGAGTGTACTCATGTGGTGATTTGTGCTGGTAGGCACTCTACAGAACTAATTTTAAAACCCGGGTTGCTCTGATACCATAATTGTGACAACCCGAAAACCCAACGGGCCATAACTCATGATCAAGGTTACCAAGCAAGTTAAAGTAGAGTTCTCCCTAGGAAAGTACAAGGACATGGTCCTCTATGATGTTGTGCTTATGAGTGCAAGCCACTTACTCCTAGGCCGGCCCTGGTAGTTTAATCGAAGAGTAAACCACGATGGTTACTCTAACTATTATTCCCTTAAATTTGAAGTAAAGACTTTTAAGTTCGCTCCCATGACCCCGAGCAAATATCTAAAGATGACGTTGCAAGAAAAGAAGACAAGGACAATGCTAGCATATTCATGACTAAGAAGGAAATGGAAGCATCCGTGCGTAAAGGAGATCCCTTGATTTTGATACTATTTTGAGATAGAGTTATGGAACTAGGAGTTATTCTTGAAGCTGTTAAGACTTTACTCAATCAGTTCCAAGATGTATTCTTGGAATAGTTACCTCAAGGTTTACCACCCTTGCGAGGTATTGAACACCAAATTGATCTCCAACCCGGGGCCGCGTTGCCTAATTGACCAGCATATCAAATGAACCATGAAGAAACCAAGAAGCTGTAGGACCAAGTACAAGAACTATTGGACAAGGGTTACATAAGTGAGTCTATGAGTCCCTGTACAGTACCCACCTTACTAGTACCCAAGAAAGACGGCACCATGAAGATGTGTGTCGACAGTCGAGCTGTGAACCAAATCATAGTCAAATATATATTTCCCATCCTGGGCTCGAGGACATGTTGGATGAACTCAACAGGGCCTCCATTTTCTCTAAAATAGATTCTAAAAGCGGCTACCATCAGATCAGGATGAAGGAAGGTGATGAATGGAAGACAGCCTTCAAGACAAAATATGGATTATTTGAATGGATGGTAATGCCCTTTGGTTTATCTAATGCCCCGAGTACATTCATGAGACTTATACACCACGTACTTAAGGATTTTTTAGGAAAGTTTATAGTTGTCTATGTTGACGACATATTGGTGTATAGTCTAGACCTCCCACGACACCTTAACCATCTCAGTATACTTTTCCAAACCCTACGAAAAGCTCAGTTATATGGAAATTTAAGCAAATATTCATTCGCGCAAGACAATGTATATTTCCTATGAATTGTCATTTCTAAAGATGGAATGGAAGTCAATGTTGACAAGATCAAGGCCATTAAGGATTAACCTAGACCTAATTCTATATCTGAGGTACGTAGGTTCCATGGACTAGCCTCTTTTTATAAGAGGTTTACAAGGACTTTAGCTCAATAGTCACACCACTTATGGATTGCTTGAAGAAAAACCAAGAGTTTACTTGGACCCTAGTCTACCAAAAGAGCTTTGAGCTAATTAAGGACAAGTTATACCACTCACCAGTGCTAGCACTCCCAGATTTTAGTAACGTATTTGAAATTAAGAGTGACGCTTCTGGAGTAGACATAGGAGCCATACTCATGCAAGAGGTGAAACCCATTGCATTCTTTAGTGAGAAGTTGAAAGGAGATGTGCTCAATTACTCCACTTACGATAAAGAATTTTATGCTATTATACGAGCATTGGAGCACTGTCAACATTACCTCTTGTCCAGAGAATTTGTTATCAATGCTAACCATCAAGTCTTGAGACACATCAAAAGTCAGCATAAATTAAATAAGAGGCACGTCAAATAGGTGGAGTTTTTAGAAAGGTTTTCATACACCCTTAAGTATTTAAAATGGGAGAATAATGTTGTGGCTGATGCACTCTCTAGAAAGTGCATTCTACTTACTGAGTTAGAGACTAGGTTCTTTGGTTTTGAATGGATTAAGAAAAACTATGAAACCGACCCTGACTTTGGGTCCTATTACATTAAGTGAATGGACAAGGCCAAAGGGGAATATCGCATCATGGATGGATATTTAGTTAAAGCGGGAAAGTTGTGCATTCCCCAAGGAAGCTTAGAAGCCTTGTAAAAGAAGCTCATTGTGGAGGCCTAGAAAGTCATTTTGGAGAGAAAAAGACCCTAGACACGCTTAAGGAACACTTCTATTGGCCCCACATGATGAAATATGTGCACCGCATGTTGGAGAGATGCATGATATGAAAGAAGGCTAAAAGTAAGGTTCTACCTCAAGGCTTATACATGCCTTTACCCGTTCCATCACACCCTTAGGTAGAGGTTAGTATGGACTTTGTTTTAGGATTACTACAAACTGCACGGAGTAAGGACTCTATAATGGTGGTCGTGGATTGGTTCTCCAAGATGACATATTTCATTCCTTGTGCCAAGACCGATGACTCTGTCTTAATAGCTGACCTATACTTTATAGAAAGCGTTTGCCTGCATGGTATAGCGCATTCAATAGTGTCGGATAGAGACTCTAAATTTTTGAGCATCTTTTGGACCACTTTGTAGAAAAGTTTGGGGACTAGGTAGTGCTTCAGCACTTCCTTTCATCCCTAAACCAATGGTAAAACAGAAGTTGTCAACAGCACCTTGGGTACCCTCTTACGCAGTGTTGTCGGTAAGAAAGTATCTAACTTGGATATAGTACTTCCAGCCTTGGAGTTTGCCTACAACAGCACCCTTCATTCCACTACTCAGCAATCGCCATTTGACTTAGCTAATGCATCAGGAGCGAATAAGGCTGAACGAGTTAAGAAATTACACGAGACTGCACGTAAAGCCATCGAGAAGACCAATGAAAAGGTAGTCAAACAAGCCAACAAAGGATGATGAGGAGTTATCTTTAATGAAGGAGACTTAGTTTGGTTACACATGAGGAAAGAAAGATTTCCCGCCAAAAGGAGATCCAAATTAATGTCTAGAGCCGAAGGACCATCAAGGTGTTGGAAAAGATCAATAATAACGCTTATAAGATAGTGTTGCATGGAGACTATGGAATTTCAACAACCTTTAATGTCCAAGATCTCTTTCCATACAAAGGTAACAATGATAACATCGAGGAGACCCTATTAAAGGATTTGAATTCAAATCCTCAATCATCTGGGGAGGATGATATGCCTTAAAGGGCCATCACTCGATCACAAACAAGGAGACAAGTTTTATCAAACCTATTCACTAACAAGCTCAATTCTTTTGCAGATATTGATGGCTTCGAAGACCTCTTCAAGAACTTGGATTAGGAGCCGAGCACAAAGGACATGGATCAACCCTTACACATGCTATCTTGGGAGCCAAAGATGGAAACACTTGAAGAAGATATTTGTCTCCCTTGGAATTAAATTGTAACCAAACACTTTTTTACTTGTTTTGTTTTGGCAAACTTTTAGCCTTGTAATTTTGTTGGCAAACATTGGCCTCTTGTAATGTTTTATAGTTGCATGCATCCTTAGGCATTAGGATTAGATGGTAGTTAGAAGTTGGTTGAACCAAAAGCATGGAAGAGAAGCAAGGAAGGAAACTCGGCCAGGCCATTGAACCACCCGCACGTGCCATATCAACACACCAGCAGAGAGTGGCCTCCTTTTTTTGGCTGAGCCACTTTCTACCATTTGAAGATGTCAAAGTCCACCTCACATTGTTGAAGACCACTTGGTTTGGTGACATGGCATTTAGCAACAAATTGGTGCAATAAATGGGCCAAGAAGTTAAGTGTGCTGCAGTTTTGCACTTAACCGAAAGAGGCCGATTACTTGGCCTCATTTTGCAGCCCAAACCCAACAAAACCTCCAGCCACCCTTAGGACTATAAATTCATGGTTATTGGTGCTTGTAATGGTTGTTGAATGAATTAGAATAACCCATTTTTCTGCTGAAACTGTAACGTCCCCTTAATTTCCCATAACACTATTCCTCAAAATGTCATAAAATTTAAATTTTTACTTCGATCCTTTAATCTTACTCGTTTAAAGACAATTAATGTAACGCCCCGAATCCTTAAACTCGGTTTGTTACTAAACTCGTGACGTAACTTGATCATAATAGTCCACATATTTATTCATCTATATATTTTTTTTTGACTTAACATAACTTAAAACATCTCATTCAATTCACTGAATATATCCATTATAACACTCACTCCTGCCGATCACTAAACGACGAGCTTCTAGTTGATCTGCCGGTCAGCACGTGCATCCCACATGATTCATTAAACATCTATCAGCAGGCACACATATTTGCATCTGCCGACAGTCACGTGCAACCCGTGTGATCAATTAAAACTTCGCGTGGTTCATTAAAACTCACTTTCTCTACCGGTCAATAAACGACAAAGAACTCACTTCCTCTACCGGTGAGTAAACGACAAGGAACTCACTTCCTCTACCGGTGAGTAAACGACAAGGAACTCACTTCCTCTACCGGTGACGTCAGTCGGAAGACAAACCTACCCGACTTCCATCACAATTCTTCTACCAATGACGTCAGCCGGAAGACAAATACTTTTCCTCTTCCGATGACGTCAGCCGGAAGACAAACTCTCCCGACTTCCATCACATTTCTTCTACCGATGACGTCAGCCGGAAGACAAATACTTTTCCTCTTCCGATGACGTCAGCCGGTAGACAAACTCATTCCCTCCAATATTCCTCAGCGGAAGACATCCTGGTTTTCTCAGACTTCTATCTAGATAAACGTAGACCTCGTAACTTAAATCTTAATGGCCAAAACTCATCGGAATAAACCATAAATTCATTCAAACTCACACAGCGGAAGACTTAGGTAAAATAACTCATTCTATATCTTCACAAATATTTTCAGACTCAGTACTCATATTAGACAGACTTAAAGCTCAATATTCGCAAGTAAACTCATCATACTTAGACTTCCTTGTTCATAAACATTATTAAAATCTTAAAAGCTTAAACCAGAGAGTCATGTTCGCCATCCAGCCACAGATTTTCCACCCTGATCACTTCCAGCAACCGAACTCAGACACTTTCATCAATCTTGAAATCCTCACCTGATATTTCTTCACCTACATCATAAGGTGTAACTGTAAGCCTAAGGCTTAGTAAGGAATGCAAACTATTATGAGTTCATGAATGCATAACTTGGAGAAAAACATGCTCATGAGTCTTTTCTTTTCGTGTACTTAGTCTTAATCATCATTCATAATCGTATCTCGTATTCATTGATCATAATCATCATTCATGGACATGCTCATATTCATCATTCGTATTCTTCATTACATTATGTGGATTAAGAGAGGATTTGTGCTGGTAAAGGGGGTTCGACAGTGAGTTTGATCATGGTCCCTACTGCGGGTCGTATTCATATGTCCTACTGCGGACTGTGACATACGCCGAACCACCCCCAACCCTCACTTAACCACGTTGCATAAGTTTTATCTTCTTATTTTATTCATGAGAAAACATATTTCAAAACATTTTCATATGCTTGAGAAGTAAAACATGATGCATAACATAAATGCACTTAATCATCGAACTAAGACAGGGGAGTATATCAGAATACCAGAATCATATCCATCGACATTTCATCGAACTTATAGCTGACAACGTTCACTAAATGTAACATAATCCTTTGATGTAGGGCCCTATTGGCCGGAAACTTAGTACATTCACTTACCTGGATTCCTTAGCAACTTGAATCACTTTCTCTTCAACTTCTTCACCTAAAACATTCCACATTACAGTAGTTAAAATAAAGTCCTAAAAGTTCTACTCGAAAGTCATCCTAGAATCTAACAGCTAAAGTCATTCCGATTCCACTGTTTGACACACTGCAGTCTGAAATCCGAAACTAGGTGGACAGGTTTTACCATTGATTAAATCCGAGTTGGTTACTTTAAAATGTTCAGAATCGATTTGGGATGGCATTTCTACTCTCAGACTTAAAAGAGTCTAAAACTACTCGGCCACTGCTAGAAATCCGAACTCAAATGCCGAGTTGAAAGCAGAGCTTTAATCACTAATAAATGACTACATTGTCCATTTCATACCTCGGGTGCAGATTGCAGAGAAAAGCAGGCTGAAACCAGCCGTCGGCAAGGGGAGGTTCTGATAGCCGAGAGTAAAAGCTTGGGAGAGAAGGAATCGCCGAGAGGGAATGTCGGCTACAGTGGTAATAAATGAGGTTTAAGGTTTCCATTTCCTATTTATACCTAACCCATAAATTTTAATTACAAAACTGCCACCAAACCTAGTTTTACTCAACTTGTAATAATTTTATCTTAACATTAAATTTAAATCATAAAGGTTAAATAAGAGAGTGACAATGAAAATGGTCAGAAAATCACCTGGCCGAAATGTCGGGTGTTACATCCACCCCTCCTTAAACAAAATTTTCGTCCTCAAAAATTGCTCAAGCAAATAACTTAGGATATTTGTCCAGCATCTCCTGCTGTCTTTCCCATGTGGCTTCTTCAATGCCGTGATTTGTCCATAAAACTTTCACCAATGGAATCTCTTTGTTTCTCAGAGTCTTGACTGCATATTCCAAAATCTGTATTGGTTTCTCTTCATATACTAAATTAGGCTCAACTTCAATTTCTGTTGGTTCAACAGCCTGAGTCGGATCACGTATGCATTTCCTTAGCATAGACACATGAAAGACATTGTGAACCTTTTCCAAAGATGGGGGCAAAAGTAATCTATAGGCTGTACTGCCAATTCTTGCTAAGACAGGGAATGGTCCAACAAATCGTGGATTAAGCTTTCCCTTTTTACCAAATCTTAAGACTCCTCGAAATGGTGAAATCTTCAGGAAAACTTCATCACCAACAGAAAATTCAAGATCTCTTCTTCTTTGGTCCGCATAACTCTTCTGTCGGCTTTGTGCAGTTAACATTCTCCTCCTAATAATCGTAACCTTGTCTGACATCTGTTGTAAAATCTCGGGGCCTAAAAGTTTTGCTTCGCCAACCTCATCCCAGTACAAAGGTGACCTACATTTCCTGCCATACAAAGCTTCATAGGGTGCCATACCAATAGTGGACTGGTAACTGTTGTTGTAAGAAAACTCAATCAGAGGTAGGTGTCTACTCCATGTAGTCTGAAAGTCTAGCACACATGCTCTCAACATATCCTCGAGTATCTGAATGGTCCTCTCGGATTGTCCATCTGTCTGCGGGTGAAAGGCGGTGCTGAAGGATAATTTTGTGTCTAAGGTACCTTGTAAACTTTTCCAGAATCGGGAGGTGAATCTAGGGTCACGGTCAGAAACTATGGATACGGGAATCCCATGCAATCTGATAATTTCTTGAACATAAAGATTAGCAAGTTGGTCCATCGTGTAGGTTGTCTTAACAGGTAAGAAATGAGCTGACTTTGTCATCCTATCAATCACAACCCATATACTGTCATGTCCTCTAGTTGTCTTAGGTAAACCTACGACAAAATCCATGGCAATGTTTTCCCACTTCCATTCGGGAATAGGTAGAGGCTGAAGGGTACCCCCTGGTCGTTGGTGCTCTGCTTTAACTTGCTGGCATACCAAGCATGACTCTACATACTTGGCGACATCCCTCTTCATATTAGGCCACCAATAAAGTAACTTCAAGTCTCGATACATCTTGGTGCTACCAGGATGTACAGAAAAGGAAGACGAGTGAGCCTCGGCCAAAATCAACTTACGTAGTTCTTCATCACTAGGGACATACCATCGATTTCTAAATCTCAGGATTCCATCGTTGGAAAGACTAAACTCGGAGGTGGCATCCTTCAACTTATTCATCATACTGTTATTCACCTCGGAATCCTTCTGTTGTGACTCTTTGATCTTTTCCAAAACCGTTGGTTGAATGGTCAAATCGGTAAGTAAGGCTGACAACTCTGGAACTAGTTCCAATTCAAACTTCTGAACTTCAGTCCTCAAGGGTGCAGACAAAACTGACATTGCGGGTTGCATTGTCTTTGACATCCTGCTCAAGGCATCGGCTACAGCATTAGCCTTACCCGGGTGATACTTGATTTCAAAGTCATAGTCCTTAACAAATTCTAACCAACGTCTTTGTCTCATGTTTAATTCCTTTTGGGTGAAAAGATACTTTAAACTCTTGTGGTCAGAAAATACATCGCACTGCCGTCCATACAAATAGTGCCTCCAAATTTTTAAAGCAAAAACAACTGCAGCTAGCTCTAAATCATGAGTGGGGTAATTCTGTTCATAACCTTTTAGCTGCCTAGAGGCATACGCCACAACTTTACCTTCTTGCATCAAAACACATCCCAAACCAATCTTGGATGCGTCACAATAAACACTAAATTTTCCTTCTTCAGTTGGGAGAGTTAATAGTGGGGCTGTCGTTAACTTCTGTTTCAATGATTGGAAGCTATCTTCACAAGCTTCGGTCCAAGAGTACTTGAGGTCCTTCTTGGTTAAATTAGTCAAAGGTTTAGCTATCATAGAGAATCCTTTAATGAACTTTCTATAATAGCCAGCCAGACCAAGGAAACTTCGAACTTCACTGACATTCTTTGGCTGTGGCCAGTCCTTAACGGCCTGAACCTTAGTTGGATCTACTGATATGCCCTCAGCAGAAATGACATGACCTAAAAAGTTGACTTTATCCAGCCAAAATTCACATTTGGACAATTTGGCATATAGTTGCTGCTGTTTTAAGGTTGATAACACTATTCTCAAATGTTCTGCATGGTCGGTTTCAGTCTGTGAGTATATTAAAATGTCATCTATAAACACAATTACAAACTTATCCAGGTACTCACGAAACACTCGGTTCATCAAGTCCATGAAAGCTGCAGGCGCGTTAGTCAGTCCAAATGACATTACAAGAAATTCATAGTGTCCGTAGCGGGTTCTGAAGGCTGTCTTTGGTATATCTCCTTCCTTAACCTTCAGTTGGTAATATCCCGAACGTAAGTCAATCTTTGAGAACACCTTAGCTCCTTGTAGTTGGTCAAACAGGTCATCAATCCGGGGTAAAGGATATTTATTCTTGACTGTCAACTTATTTAGTTCTCTGTAGTCTATACACATTCTAAGAGAACCATCTTTCTTTTTAACGAAAAGGACAGGTGCACCCCAGGGAGAACTACTAGAACGTATAAATCCCTTGTCAACTAATTCCTGTAGTTGGACCTTTAATTCTTTTAACTCAACAGGTGCCATTCGATAAGGGTTCTTAGACACAGGTAATGCCTCGGGGTATGTATCAATCACAAATTCTATCTCTCTATCGGGCGGTAGTCCCGGTAAATCGTCCAAGAATGCTTCAGGAAACTCTCGTACTGTAGGAATATCTTGTAGTTCCACCTTATTCTTTACTCGGACATCCATTATGTTAGCTAGATAACTCAAACAACCACTCTTCAGTAAACGTTGAGTCACTAGAGAGGATATAATTGGTATCTTACTCATTTTTGGAATAGCTTGGAAGGTATACCGATCGCCATTTGGGGGTCGGAAATCAACTAGGCCAGACCTACAACTAATCGTGGCATAATGCCTAAATAACCAATCCATTCCTAAAATAATTTCATATCCTTTCATGTCAATCATAATCAGTTCTACATATAGCTCCTTATCTCCTAAGGACAAAACATCACCCTTCAACATTTGCTCAGAATGTAAGGACTTCCCTGATGGTAACATAACTCTATACGGTTTATCAACTGGTGAAAGTTCTAACTTATGTTTACACACAAACAGGGTTGCTATGAATGAGTGTGTGGCTCCCGTATCAATAAGTGTATAAGCAGAAAGACCACAAACCATAATGGTACCTGATATGACCGTGCGTGGTTCAGCATCTTCATCCTCCATCATAGCATAGACTCTTGGTGCAACTCTGATTCGATTCGGGTCTGATGGCATCGGGCAGTCCCTGGCTATGTGTCCAACCTTGTCACATCTATAGCAACGGCCAGAGTGCAGCTTGCACTCACCATGGTGATTCTTCTGGCAGTTGGAACATAGGGGAGCCGAAGGTCGCTTTCCTCTTCCTTGGTCATCACTTGGATTGAAGGATCTCTTAACACCTTGCTGTTGTTGTTGTTGGTTCCTGTTCTGCTGGGGTTGCCATCCCTTGTTCTGTCGTGGTGGTGGTTGAGTCTCCTTAGTGAACTTCTTTGGTTGCTCACGCTGTGCATAAGCTGTCATCTCAGCCTCCTCCAGTTCTAAGGCCTTAGCCGTCACTTCGCCATAAGGTACATTGTGTATCCCAGAAGTCTTTACCTTCACATACAAACTCGGCTTTAGTCCTTGAACAAATTGATAAATCTTGTCCTCATCATTCTCAACCAATCGGGGAGCAAACCGTGATAAAGCATCAAATTTGCATATATAATCTGTCACAGAGCCAGATTGTCGCAGATTCATGAACTCTTTCTTCTTGCTGGCCTGAACGATCCTATTGAAGTACTTGTCAAAGAAGGCAGTCTTAAACATGTCCCAAGTCATAGTCTCTGCATTAACAGTGCTCTGAAGAGAATCCCACCAATGTCTTGCATTCAGCTCCAAATGATAAACAGCATAGGTGACTCTATCTCCTTCATCTACTTTTGCATACTTGAACATGTCCTCAATCTTACGAATCCATTCCTCAGCATACACAGGGTCCGGAATTTGGCCATTAAATGTTGGTGGCCTAAGCCTGTGGAAGCGCTCAGCTCACCCCCATGATCATGAGTTACATTAGAGCTGGAGTTCCCAAGCTCTTCCCTAGTAATCACTAGTTGTTCTATTTGTCGTGATTGGCGATTAACTAATTCTATCAGCTGAGCAACGGTGGTACTACCCACGTTGTCTTCCCTCTGTTGACCTCTTACCATCTTGAGATTCCTAAACAATAATAGAAACACATCTTAACATAATGACATCACTAGAATCGTAAACACTTACAGTTGTTGGAGAGTACTCAGGTGGCAATCTGTGCTGGGAGGCAGTCTACAGAACCGATTTTAGAACCTGGCTTAGCTCTGATACCATAATTGTAACGCCCCGAATCCTTAAACTCGGTTTGTTACTAACTCGTGACGTAACTTGATCATAATAGTCATCCACATATTTATTCATCTATATTTTTTTTGACTTAACATAACTTAAAACATCTCATTCAATTCACTGAATATATCCATTATAACTCTCACTCCTGCCGATCACTAAACGACGAGCTTCTAGTTGATCTGCCGTCAGCACGTGCATCCCACATGATTCATTAAACATCTATCGGCAGGCACACATATTTGCATCTGCCGACAGTCACGTGCAACCCGTGTGATCAATTAAAACTTCGCGTGGTTCATTAAAACTCACTTTCTCTACCGGTCAATAACGACAAAGAACTCCGGTGAGTAAACGACAAGGAACTCACTTCCTCTACCGGTGAGTAAACGACAAGGAACTCACTTCCTCTACCGGTGAGTAAACGACAAGGAACTCACTTCCTCTACCGGTGAGTAAACGACAAGGAACTCACTTCCTCTACCGGTGAGTAAACGACAAGGAACTCACTTCCTCTACCGGTGAGTAAACGACAAGGAACTCACTTCCTCTACCGGTGAGTAAACGACAAGGAACTCACTTCCTCTACCGGTGAGTAAACGACAAGGAACTCACTTCCTCTACCGGTGAGTAAACGACAAGGAACTCACTTCCTCTACCGGTGAGTAAACGACAAGGAACTCACTTCCTCTACCGGTGAGTAAACGACAAGGAACTCACTTCCTCTACCGGTGAGTAAACGACAAGGAACTCACTTCCTCTACCGGTGAGTAAACGACAAGGAACTCACTTCCTCTACCGGTGAGTAAACGACAAGGAACTCACTTCCTCTACCGGTGAGTAAACGACAAGGAACTCACTTCCTCTACCGGTGAGTAAACGACAAGGAACTCACTTCCTCTACCGGTGAGTAAACGACAAGGAACTCACTTCCTCTACCGGTGAGTAAACGACAAGGAACTCACTTCCTCTACCGGTGAGTAAACGACAAGGAACTCACTTCCTCTACCGGTGAGTAAACGACAAGGAACTCACTTCCTCTACCGGTGAGTAAACGACAAGGAACTCACTTCCTCTACCGGTGAGTAAACGACAAGGAACTCACTTCCTCTACCGGTGAGTAAACGACAAGGAACTCACTTCCTCTACCGGTGAGTAAACGACAAGGAACTCACTTCCTCTACCGGTGAGTAAACGACAAGGAACTCACTTCCTCTACCGGTGAGTAAACGACAAGGAACTCACTTCCTCTACCGGTGAGTAAACGACAAGGAACTCACTTCCTCTACCGGTGAGTAAACGACAAGGAACTCACTTCCTCTACCGGTGAGTAAACGACAAGGAATTCCTCTACCGGTGAGTAAACGACAAGGAACTCACTTCCTCTACCGGTGAGTAAACGACAAGGAACTCACTTCCTCTACCGGTGAGTAAACGACAAGGAACTCACTTCCTCTACCGTGACGTCAGTCGGAAGACAAACCTACCCGACTTCCATCACAATTCTTCTACCATGACGTCAGCCGAAGACAAATACTTTCCTCTTCCGATGACGTCAGCCGGAAGACAAACTCTCCCGACTTCCATCACATTTCTTCTACCGATGACGTCAGCCGGAAGACAAATACTTTTCCTCTTCCGATGACGTCAGCCGGTAGACAAACTCATTCCCTCAATATTCCGTCAGCCGGTAGACAAACTCATTCCCTCCAATATTCCTCAGCGGAAGACATCCTGGTTTTCTCAGACTTCTATCTAGATAAACGTAGACCTCGTAACTTAAATCTTAATGGCCAAAACTCATCGGAATAAACCATAAATTCATTCAAACTCACACAGCGGAAGACTTAGGTAAAATAACTCATTCTATATCTTCACAAATATTTTCAGACTCAGTACTCATATTAGACAGACTTAAAGCTCAATATTCGCAAGTAAACTCATCATACTTAGACTTCCTTGTTCATAAACATTATTAAAATCTTAAAAGCTTAAACCAGAGAGTCATGTTCGCCATCCAGCCACAGATTTTCCACCCTGATCACTTCCAGCAACTGAACTCAGACACTTTCATCAATCTTGAAATCCTCACCTGATATTTCTTCACCTACATCATAAGGTGTAACTGTAAGCCTAAGGCTTAGTAAGGAATACAAACTATTATGAGTTCATGAATGCATAACTTGGAGAAAAACATGCTCATGAGTCTTTTCTTTTCGTGTACTTAGTCTTAATCATCATTCATAATCGTATCTCGTATTCATTGATCATAATCATCATTCATGGACATGCTCATATTCATCATTCGTATTCTTCATTACATTATGTGGATTAAGAGAGGATTTGTGCTGGTAAAGGGGGTTCGACAGTGAGTTTGATCATGGTCCCTACTGCGGGTCGTATTCATATGTCCTACTGCGGACTGTGACATACGCCGAACCACCCCCAACCCTCACTTAACCACGTTGCATAAGTTTTATCTTCTTATTTTATTCATGAGAAAACATATTTCAAAACATTTTCATATGCTTGAGAAGTAAAACATGATGCATAACATAAATGCACTTAATCATCGAACTAAGACAGGGGAGTATATCAGAATACCAGAATCATATCCATCGACATTTCATCGAACTTATAGCTGACAACGTTCACTAAATGTAACATAATCCTTTGATGTAGGGCCCTATTGGCCGGAAACTTAGTACATTCACTTACCTGGATTCCTTAGCAACTTGAATCACTTTCTCTTCAACTTCTTCACCTAAAACATTCCACATTACAGTAGTTAAAATAAAGTCCTAAAAGTTCTACTCGAAAGTCATCCTAGAATCTAACAGCTAAAGTCATTCCGATTCCACTGTTTGACACACTGCAGTCTGAAATCCGAAACTAGGTGGACAGGTTTTACCATTGATTAAATCCGAGTTGGTTACTTTAAAATGTTCAGAATCGATTTGGGATGGCATTTCTACTCTCAGACTTAAAAGAGTCTAAAACTACTCGGCCACTGCTAGAAATCCGAACTCAAATGCCGAGTTGAAAGCAGAGCTTTAATCACTAATAAATGACTACATTGTCCATTTCATACCTCGGGTGCAGATTGCAGAGAAAAGCAGGCTGAAACCAGCCGTCGGCAAGGGGAGGTTCTGATAGCCGAGAGTAAAAGCTTGGGAGAGAAGGAATCGCCGAGAGGGAATGTCGGCTACAGTGGTAATAAATGAGGTTTAAGGTTTCCATTTCCTATTTATACCTAACCCATAAATTTTAATTACAAAACTGCCACCCAACCTAGTTTTACTCAACTTGTAATAATTTTATCTTAACATTAAATTTAAATCATAAAGGTTAAATAAGAGGGTGACAATGAAAATGGTCAGAAAATCACCTGGCCGAAATGTCGGGTGTTACAATTAAATTCCTTCAGCAGAAGACGTTTACACGTGGAACCTTGAATTGAAAATAATCTTAAGTGCTGGTGTTAAGATAATAAAAAAGGGGCTTCGGTCGACAAGACACATCACTTGAGGAGTTATGACCGACAACAAAATCGGTCGACGTCTATAACATAGATCGACTTCTGCCATTAACATCTACCGATTGCTTCTTCTGATCGCATCTGCCGATCGCGTCTGCCGATCACGTCTGCTGATTGCATATGCCGATTGCGTATGGCGATCGCATCTGCCGATCGCACCCCATGATCTCTAGAATCTATTCCTTCTAAAATCGATCGACATTTTCGGTCGACAAAATCAGACGATGTCCTCGACCACAAAATCGGACGACATCTTCGACCACAAAATCGGTCGACGTTTTCGACCGAACACTTTTCGCTAAGTGGCCGACGTCTTCTACCGAACACTTTTCGCTAAATGGTCGATGTCTTCGACCGAACACTTTTCTAAACTTAGGAAAAATCGCCCATAAAACATCAGCCGATTGATCGCCTTCCCTAGCAATAAGTCGGCTAGCTCTCTGGACTTTAATTCCAGAGTGCTGCTTCCCTACTTCTTCACACGTCTCCTCCCCTCTTTTTTCTTTTCTACTAACTATACTAAAACACCACTACCTCATACTTTCCCCAATCCACCAAAATACTCATGTATAAATTAAGTTCGCCAATATCAACAAACAGCTGAAAGACATAACACTAATTCAACAGTGAATTCATCTGTATCACCCATCAGAATAGACATTCTATGTGATGACCCCGATATGTACATATAAGTATGATGGCTGCACAAACCGAAACCCGGATGCTGGAACGTTCACGCGGGCGAACCAGAAGGTGATGGGTCGTAATAAAAGGGTCGTCACAATCCCAAATCGCTTGGGGAAGTATATGGAAATGAAACATATGTAAAGAGACCCTCCTAATAAAGTAAGACGCGTTTTAGAGCACAATTGACAACGGATCCCATAAGAACTCTGAAGTTAAAAGTGCTTCGGTGAGAGTAGTACTAGGTTGGATGACCGACTGGGAAGTCCTTACCAAACAAAGTCGTGAGGGGAGGATATTGGGCTACGGCCCAATCCCCAGAGCGGACAATATCTTGCTGGGAAAAGGGGTCGTTACAAATGGTATCAGAGCATATACCCAACCCAAAATGTGGCCAACGAGGACGTTGGGCCCCCTAGGGGGGGTGATTGTGATGACCCGGATGTGTACGTATAAGTACGATGGCTGCACGAACCGAAATCCGGATGGCAGTATGTCCACGCGGGCAAACCAGAAGGTGACGGGTCATAAAAATGGGGTCGTCACAATCCCACATCGCTTGGGGAAGTATATGGAAATGAAACATATGTAAAGAAACCCTCCCAATATAATAAGACGCATTTTTGAGCTCAATTGGCAACGGATCCCATAAGAACTCCGAAGTTAAAAGTGCTTCGGCGAGAGTAGTACCAGGTTGGGTGACCGACTGAGAAGTCCTCGCCAAACAAAGCTATGAGGGGAGGATATTGTGCTATGTCCCAATCCCCAGAGTAGACAATATCTTGCTGGGATAAAGGGTCGTTACATTCTGTGCCTTTTTCACAAATCTAACCAAAACATCAAAACACCTATACATCCACTATCTAGATACCAATCACCATAGAATGAGTTTTCTATACAATTTTTATATCATCGCCCATTAGCCCAAAATAAACCCAAAACCTCAAAATACTCAACCATTTGCTCCCACGGGTCAAAATTCGCACCGACTACACAGCGCACTTCCATGGGCATTCTTCTTCAACCAGCTCGTTCATCTTGCAGAGGAACATAATCCTCACCTTTTTCGAGATCATCTACACCATAGAGATTCTATGAGCTATAGGCTCAGTAAATCTACGTAAATAAAAATACATGCTATGCGTATGCTGTTCATAAAATCATGCAGTCATCATACCTTTTCGCTAGTCATTTCCTACCTTTTGACTTTTCATTTCCTACCTTTTCACTATTCATTTCCTACATTTTCGCTATTCATTTCCTTTTCATGAAACATATGCATAGGTTCATTTCTTTCATGCCATTCCTCAAAAACATGATGCATGGACATGTACGATACATTAAACGTAAAGAAAGCATAAAACAGTACATGAAACCTAGAAAAACATTCTAGCATCACAATTATCCTAAACTACCCATCCAACCTACACTAAAGCTATAAAATCTCCAAGTCCTCAATCAACAACTAATCTTATGGTGTAGGCCAATCGGTCAAGCGAGTCACGAAGACTTACCTCGGGTCCTTAGCACACCGTACACTGTCCGTGATCTTTGTTCACCTAAGCCAATCCACAATACATAACATTAACACCGAGCCTAAACAGTCACATTTTCAAAACTCATGAGACTCCAAATACGTCCATTAGTTCTTCCTAACTTTCACCAATACGTCCATTACAATAACAAATACGGTAAACCTAATCATTTCTAACATAGTCCAACAATTTTGACAAAACCTAATCCAAGCCCTAACTAATTCGACCTTAAAACCGAAAAATAAAACCTTAGAATACTTAGAATCTTACCTAGGGTTTGATTCGTTAAAGAAACAGAGAAGAAATCGGATCGTCGGAGAAAGGATCGATAGCCGATTGAAGAAACCGTGAAGGAGCAGAACCAAAATCACCTAGATGGAGAGAAAACCTTCTCTAGAGGGTTTTTACGTGAAATGGCTAAGGAACGGAAGAGTTTTGGTGATTTATTATATAAAATAATATTTTCTATAATTACAAGTTTGCCACTCGTCACGGATTTGGTTTCTCCAAACTTCCTTATTTCACCAAATATTCTAATAAATTACTAGGGCTTTAATAAAATTTCTCGTTCACAAAACGGGCCTAGTTTACTATATTTACTAAAATACCCTTATATTACAAAATATCAAAAACTCAAAAAACTGGGTGTTACAAAAACATCTCCTAGAAAGAATGGTGGCAAGGTAAGCTCGGTTTGGTCAAGAACCGAGAAGGAGTGAACTCCTTTGAGCTCTCAAGCCCAAGGTTGTTTGAAGAGTCATTGCTTAGCTCTTCTTCCCTCTCATTACAGAGTAGAATACATGAAGAAATGGCCAAAACTGGTTTCCATTTGCTGCCATCTTCCTTTGGAAAAGTGTTATGCCGAGATCATCAAGAACATTGCTCATCGAAAAACATCTGGATTTTTCTTTTTGCCTTTCTATTTTTTGAACATTTGGACCTGAAAATTTGAGACAACATTGTTCACATATATATTAAGAACTCGTTAAAATATCGTTGCATTTAGATCTCACTGTCACTTTCAAATCGTTCCTGGTTTTTGAGGTATTCTGGACCCAGCCGAGTTGCTGGTTTTCTAACCTTGCTGTTGCGGGTAGACACAAAACTCCCTTGCAGGTGGAATCGTGTCATAATTGGAGCGGAGCACTCAAGAAAAAAGTCATGATTGGGAATGGCACGCACGGGTTAGAGGAATGGCATACAAAGCTTGAAGGGAGGCGCACAAGCTAGGAGGATGTTGCACACGGGAAGAGACCAGCAACAGCATGCGCACGAAAGAAGGACCAGGCAAGGAAGCTACAAGCGCACGCGGGGAAGTCAGCAGTCGCACCTGAAGGAGAGCAATTGGGTGCTATATGCACGCAGGGAGGAGGCAGCAGAGATGCACGCGTGGGAGCAAATCAGCATGTGCGCTCGAGAGAGGAAGCGGGCGCCAGGAGCAGTAGGTGGACAAGCACAAAGGCCCCAGCGCGCGTTAATAGTGTTAGGAGTGCTCCAACAGCTAGTTTTCCAACGGCTACATTCAACAGTGATTTTCTTTTTCCTTCTGAAACAAGAACCGATTAACCCTTCTATTTATCTCAATTTGCAGCTTTTGTACAGAACTTTTGGATCATTTTAATATATTTAAGTTATTTTCATTTTACCGAAGCATTTAGTGTTCTTCATGGTTGGCTGCCGGTGAGTCACATTTGGTTTGTTCTCTGTTCTGGCCTGCCAAGTCCAAGGGATTACTTGGTGGTTCTATTGACAACCTCCTCTTCAAATCCTTGATGTGCCATGGATCCATCACTCAAGAATAAGTCCATGGAAAATTTCTAACCGATTTTCAAATGTTTATTTTGTAGTTCTTCATGCAGGAACATGTTTCAAGGAAATCAACATCTTCAATTCAGCATCCACTTATTGTCACGACCCTAATACTGTACCCTTATTTACCCTTATTTTACAGTACAAATTTTTCATTTTTCCTTTATCCTTAGCATTTATGCGGAAAACAATTTGAAAACAATTTAAAATCAATTGAATAAAACATTTAAAAACAAATACAAAACAATTACTTAAACAAACACGTTTTCAAGAAAATAAACTGCGTGGATACGTTTAAAAGTTTAACATATCCTCCTGTTTCAAAATCACAAAACGGTTTATAAAACAGGTTTCCAAACAGACATTTAAAATATCAAATGTAAACCTATCCACTAACCAGATTCCAAACATCCTATAATTTCTATACAACCATCATTTAAATGTAGACCTATCCACTAACCAGATTCCAAACATCTTATAACGTGTTAAAACATTTCTATATAACATTAAATACAATTTAAAACCAAACAATTCCAGAATTTCAAAACGATGAGCATCCTATACATATTCTATCAATTATCCCAAAACACTCCCAAAATCTGTACATACTGTCCCCACGGGTCGGTGAAGCCTCGACTGCGCCAGCACACCACCGCAGTCATCCTCCGTCAACTGGACTATGCCTCAGGCGGAGGGATCCCATCCTCACCTGATTCCTCGAAATCTATGTCACCTACACCATACAATACACTATGAGATAAATCCCAGTAAGCTCTACGTAAATGCGATGCATGCTGTGCTATGAGTTCATTAAACCATGCTTTATCTTTTATCTTACTATGCAATGCACTATAGGTGTCACCGAGATCCTATACCTTCTAACCAGAGAGAGCTCATCCAGCGGGCGGACTACTCTTTCCAGCTAGAAGAGGGGGGTACACGCTTACAACACGTACAGCCGTGCCTGAGCCCCACCTCGCGTGACCTGTGAACTGTATGCCCGAAGGCCTATATGCCCGAAGGCCTGTATGCCCGAAGGCCTATATGCCCGAAGGCCTGTATGCCCGAAGGCCTATATGCCCGAAGACCTGTATGCCCGAAGGCCAATGCTATGCTTTACGTTCTCTTTAAATCTCTGTGCGGAAATTCATTTTCATGTTTTTCTTTAAAACAGTGATGCGTGGACAGTTCTCTATCATAAAGTAAACAAGCAATAATATGGACCATCAAGACTAAAAGGCATAAACTATAAACTCCTAAGACCTAGCTACCCAAACCAGAACAATTTAAACAAACGAAAGCATCTCCGAAATTCCTCGAGACCACGACGTACGGTGTAGGCCAATCGGCCAAAGAAGATCACGAGAACTTACCTCGTGTCCGTTGCAGCTCAAACTCCGTCCACGAGCACTGTTCACCTAAGCAATTTACAACGTTTATCGTTAAAACGAGTTTAAACTTCTAAACGTCCAAATTTAACAAAAACCTTAACTAAAGAATTTTCCTAAAATATTAACCTAACTAATCGAAGTATTTAAACAACGATTAACGCTCGATAGTTTAAAATCACAATTAACGAGTTTTCCTAAAAACCATAAAATTCTCAAATTTTAACATTTCTCGTAATTCACTCTAACTCCGTCCAATAACGTTCAATACGTCCTTTATATCGTTAATTACTATAAACCTATTAATTTCGGACCCTAATTTAGGTTCGGTAAAAACCGACCCGAAACTTCGAACGCGCGTAACTTTCGCGTCGGTTATCGGAATCGAACGATTCCAGCGGCCACGCGCTCCCCTAATAACCTATTTTAACCTGCCAAAAGGAATTTTAAAACAATTGACCGTAGCTAGGTCAATTGCAGCAAAACCCGAACTGCCCCTTTATCGGAAAATTCCCCCTTTTTGATTTTTCACCAAATTCCACTCATTTCCACCTCAATCGACCACATATACCCTCAATTAGAATAATCTAACTAAAAATCGAAGCTACACTCACCAAAACCGAAGTGCCCTAAAACGGAGCTTGCTGTTTTTCGCCCAATTCGGGCTCCTCACAACTCGGCGACCATTGGTGGTCCAAGGGTCGGCAAACCCATGCCGAGAACTCTCAAAATCGGCCGGTGATCGGAGCCAAATCCGGCTCATCACCGTCGGCCACGACAGAACCGGAAATAGAGTGGAAACCGAACCATACCAGGCGGTTCGCGCGCGGAGGGGGCCGGAATCTCTTCGTCGCCGGCGTCTGGTCGGAGAGGGTCGGAATCGCCGGTGATCGTCGCGCTCGTCGATCGTCGCCTCCTCTTCGTCTCTCTCGGCGTCGGGTATTCGAAGGGTTAGAAGGTATAGGATCTCGGTGACACCTATAGTGCATTGCATAGTAAGATAAAAGATAAAGCATGGTTTAATGAACTCATAGCACAGCATGCATCGCATTTACGTAGAGCTTACTGGGATTTATCTCATAGTGTATTGTATGGTGTAGGTGACATAGATTTCGAGGAATCAGGTGAGGATGGGATCCCTCCGCCTGAGGCATAGTCCAGTTGACGGAGGATGACTGCGGTGGTGTGCTGGCGCAGTCGAGGCTTCACCGACCCGTGGGGACAGTATGTACAGATTTTGGGAGTGTTTTGGGATAATTGATAGAATATGTATAGGATGCTCATCGTTTTGAAATTCTGGAATTGTTTGGTTTTAAATTGTATTTAATGTTATATAGAAATGTTTTAACACGTTATAAGATGTTTGGAATCTGGTTAGTGGATAGGTCTACATTTAAATGATGGTTGTATAGAAATTATAGGATGTTTGGAATCTGGTTAGTGGATAGGTTTACATTTGATATTTTAAATGTCTGTTTGGAAACCTGTTTTATAAACCGTTTTGTGATTTTGAAACAGGAGGATATGTTAAACTTTTAAACGTATCCACGCAGTTTATTTTCTTGAAAACGTGTTTGTTTAAGTAATTGATTTGTATTTGTTTTTAAATGTTTTATTCAATTGATTTTAAATTGTTTTCAAATTGTTTTCCGCATAAATGCTAAGGATAAAGGAAAAATGAAAAATTTGTACGGTAAAATAAGGGTAAATAAGGGTACAGTATTAGGGTCGTGACAGTTATGGTATCAGAGCCCCCGGGTTTTAAAATCGGTTCTGTAGACTGCTCGACTGCACAGCCACTACGCGGACATTCTTCATCAACTGTAAGTATGTTTATAGCTTTATTTGATTTCTAGTTTCTTAGAATATTTGTTTAACTTTTATATATAGGAGTTTTCTAAGTATGGTGCGTCGAGGAAATGACCGAGACGACCGAGATGATACGATTGATACCCTTAAGGACTTTATTGCCCAACAGTCTCAGCATATGGAGAGACAAGCTCAGCAGATGGAGAGGCAGTCTCACCAATTGGGTACCCTTATTGACCGTGAGGGTGCTAGAGCTCGGGAGACCACGACTTCTGGTAATCGTGGTATGGAGAGATTCCAAAAGCTTCAACCTCCTATATTCAATGGACAGTCTACGGATCCTTCTTCAGCTGAGGAGTGGATACGTACTATGGAGGATATGCTAGCGTATGCAAGCATCGAGGACGGAGAGAAGGTGGCGTTGGTGAGTTACCACCTAGCCTTAGATGCCAGATTCTGGTGGGACACAGTGAAGACAACCACCGATGTGACACTTATAATATGATATTCTTTAAGGTGAGACATAAATGCAAGATCAAGCACACGTCCCAGGATTATTGGACCTCTAACAAAACTGTAGTTAAACGGACCTCCGAGGAGTATTTGGAATTTTTGGCAGCCTTTCCAACGTTATTTCAACAAGTGTGCTTCATGAAGAATGTAGGTGACATGTTATTGTTTCTAGAATAGGATGAATAACATAATTTGGACACCATTTGCTTGGTCAACAAGGCTAATTACAGAGAGGCTCATTCCCACAACAATTATGGAATGAGGAATTTGTCTTCCTTTAAACAAATGATGTAACCTTTCTTAGTTTTATTATTTTGCTTAAAAATATTTGTCATTAGTTTACGTTAAAATAAGTATTGCATGGCTACTTACAAAAAGGAGGGACAAAATTGGACGATAATGGCTGCATGCACATGGGAGGGCAAAATGGTGAAAACACAAGATAAGGTGGTTGGCAACCATATCGGCGCGTGGCTAGAGTTGTGCCCGATTTGTTTTTCCCTCATCTTTCTTATCTTCCCTAGTTTTATGCTATTGTATTTTTAACCTAGTTTTGATTATTTAAACTATGTAGACTTTGTTTTCATCATATTTTATTGAATGAAAAAGGATTGAACGATGTTCATCACAAAGCAGAGCATCTTTCGAAGCTCAACCCCATTAGCGCCCGGTGAGTCATATCTAATTGTTCTTCGTTCAATTATCTTCATCTTGTGAGTATAGTGAAGGTTCTTATAAGTGCATACCTTTCTACCATCTTATTTGAAGGTAGAACATCCTCATAAGGGTGCACAAACTCTCAAAATTCCCTTGTTGGAGTGCTTCTTCGAAAGAAGGAGACAAGGTCAAAAAGGTGTCTGTTTTATCACCTTCTAGAACCAACATCGGTGTTCGGTTTATACTCAACCACCTTTAGTACCTAATCCGATTGTTGGTGAACCAATCTTTCAAGGCCAAATCATTGAGTTGCATGGCCAAGTCAATGAGTTGAAAAACCGGTTCGATGAGATGAATTTAAAGTTTGATGCTATGCTCAATAAGATAAGAAGCAACAACCAACGAGCCCCTCATGCTCCTTCACCAAGGAGGAGAGCTGAAAATACAAGGAGGAATCAACATTACCAAGGCAATGATTTTGTGGAGGTAGGGGAGTTTGAGGAAATTTTTGAAAACCCTACTAATGGCATGATAACAACAACGATGATAATTTGAAGCATATAAAATTATTTGTGCCACCTTTTAAGGGATCGTGCAATGGAGAGATATTCTTGGAATGGGTGGACAAAGTTGATAAAGTCTTTGAATGCTATAACTACTCCGAGAAGAGAAAGCTCCACTTAGTATATCTAGCGTTGACTGGCTATGCTAGCTTATGGTGGAACAACACAAAAGCCGTAAGATTACAAAATGAGGATGGGCCGATTAGCACTTGGAATACCATGAAAACTCTAATGAGAGGGATATTTGTTCCTTACCACTACAAGCAAGAGTTATTTCTTCAAATGCAAAACTTGAAACAAAATTCTTGGAGGAATACTTGGCTGAATTTGAATCCCTTTAGCTTAGAAGTGGAGTAGTAGAACTTGACGAACAAAACATGGCATGGTTTGTAAGAGGCTTAAATCGAGAGATTGGCGATATCGTGGAGCTTCATGCAATGGAAAACGTGAACAATGTTGTCCAACTTGCTTTCAAAGTTAAAAGACAAGCAAAGTGGAAGGGAAATGGTTTTAACACTCGGTTCTCAACAACAAAAACAGAGAGCACTTCGAACCCCCACCCAAAACTGAGGAGAAAAAGCCATTTACAAAGAATTAGCCACAAAAGGGAATCGAAGATAAGAAAACTGTGGAGGATGGCACTCGACCAAAGACAAGGGAGTTCAGATACTTTAAGTGCCTTGGATTTAGGCACATTGCTTCACAATGCCCTAACCAAAGGGTAATGATCCTTAAAGGAGACTCGAGAGGAATGAGTAGTGAAGAAGAGATAGTGGAAGACTCTAATGAAGACCTTGAATGTAACAACCAGCATGTCGCCAGGTAATTATCCCGTGAATAATTTTGGAGTGGCTTGTTGAATGTGAAAATTTACAAGGTCTTAAGATGATGGGTATTACTTGTTTTAAGAGAAAAATTAGGTAATGGCAAGATTTGTAAATAAAGGTGATTTTAATCAATATAAATAGGAAAATGAAGGTCTAAAACCTCACTTAAACCCCCCTGTAGCTGACTTTTCCCTCCTGGCGATTTCCTCCTTCAGCGATCGATTTCTTCCTCCTCTTTCTTCTACGATTCAAAGCTCAAGTAAGGTTTAGATGATTCATTCTTTGAGTCTTCGATTTAGGAATGGTTATTGGTTGATGTCTGAAGATTGAGAATCGATCGATGCCAGATTCACAACTTTATCTTCGAGTTCCCTTATTTAATGGCATTGAGGATAGGATTTTGACGTTGTCGATGTTTAGACTTTGAGAAATTTGATGTTGGTATGGATCTTGTAGTATAGACGCAAATGCCATTAATGTTAATGAAGGTTAAGCTCTGCACACTAGGTGCTCAGCGAAATGTCTTAGAGGTTTAAACTAGATTCTAGGATGATTTCTTGAGCTAAGATTTTACCAGCTTTGAGTTTAGATTATTCAGGATATATTTAACATTGAAGTATGAAATATCTTAGATGGAGAAGGATTCAAGTGAAGGCACGACATTGCTAAGGAGTCCAGGTAAGTGAGTGTGCTAGGTTTCTGGCCTTTAGGGCCTTACATCACAAGGGTACTAGGAAATCTGTATTGATGTTGCTTGATGATTTATGGATGACTGAGAGTTATGTTATGTGATGTTCTGATAGAGTTTATGAAGTCGTCTATTCTGGTATGATTCTTTCCATAGTCTGATGATTTAAGTGCATTCATGTTCATGCATCATGATTTGTCTTCCAAGAATACGAAAACGTTTTATGTACATGCTCCTTTTATGAATGAGATATGTGTAACGACCCTAATACTGTACCCATATTTTCCCGTAATATTTTTTTTTTATCCTAATATCTTTAATTAAACTCTAGGCGGAAACTAAACCGAAATCGAAACCAGAATCGAAATCGGAATTGAAATCTAACTTTAAAATCATTTAAAACAATACAATTTAAAATCAATAAAACAATTTAATAAAACTATATTTAAAACAATTCTTAATTAAAATAAAAGGGAGGGCATTTTGGGAAAAAGGATCGCTGCATTGTGCAGCGATCAGGCGCTGCAATGTGCAGCGCCCAGTCGCTGCACAAATGCAGCGACTGGTCGCTGCACTTTGCAGCGACCCAGCCCTTATCTCCCCCCGTTTTCGCCATTCTCCACTCCTTTTCTTGTTTTCATTTTTCACAAGTGCTCTCTGGAACGAATTCCAGAGAGCATGACTCTACAATTTTTCACTAACACTCTCTGGAAACCATATTCCAGAGAGTAACTTCTTATACTTAACAAAATTTACCACCAATAACAACCATCGATTTAGAACCTAACTCAACCGAAATATATTCTAAATTCCACCAATTCACAGCGGACTTTGCGAAATCCAACTGCATGGATATATCTAAAATTGAGACTATCCATAACCATCAAAACATTTCTATAACGTTAAATAAAAGCTTTAAACCAAAACATTTCCTATATACAGTTTACCAAACATCCTATAACGTCTATACAATTCATCAAACATCCCAAAATATACCAAAAAGACCCTCAAAATCTGTACATACGTCCCCACGGGTCGTTGAAGCCTCGACTGTGCCAGCACACCACCGCAGCCATCCTCGATCAACTGGACTCATGCCTCAGGAGGAGGAATCTCATCCTCACCTGGATCCTCGGAGTCTACGTTACCTACACCATACAACACACTATGAGATAAAAATCTCAGCAAGCCTCGCAAATGCAGATGCGTGCAGATGCGTATGTCATTCATAAACATGCAGATGTCATATTCAGATAACAGATTCAGACAACAGATTCATTCAGATTCAGATTTATTACGTCGCAGACAGAACGTCACCGAGATCTAACCAATCTCGTCGTGACCAGATAACAGATTACGTAGATTTATTTCGTTGGTTCATTTTACTTTTTAATTAGGTCGCAGACAGATTGTCACCGAGGCTACCTCACCTCGACGTGACCAGATAACAGATTACGTAGATTAATTTCGTTGGTTCATTTTACTTTTTAATTAGGTCGCAGACAGATTGTCACCGAGGCTACCTCACCTCGACGTGACCAGATAATAGATTACGTAGATTAACTTCGTTGGTTCATTTTACTTTTTAATTAGGTCGCAGACAGATTGTCACCGAGGCTACCTCACCTCGACGTGACCAGATAACAGATTACGTAGATTAACTTCGTTGGTTCATTTTACTTTTTAATTAGGTCGCAGACAGATTGTCACCGGGGTCTACACCACCCCGCTGTGACCAGATACAGATTTCGTAGATTAATTAGGTCCATTACTTTCCTTAAAACACATGCAGAATTCATTACCCGTGATGCATGAACAATTCATATCATACATTAAACAAACAACCATGTATACCATCAAGACTATAAAACTTAATCTTTAAAACAAATAAACCTAACTACCCAACCAAAATACAATTAAACTATCGCATCTCCAAAATCCTCGAGACGACGTTCGACGTACGGTGTAGGCCAATCAGCCAGAGAAGAATCACGAGAACTTACCTCGTGTCCGTTGCACTTCTAGCTCCGTCCACGAGCGTTGCTGGTCTGAGGCAAAACATAATATTCGCTGTTAAAACGGATTTAAACTACTAAACGTCCAATTTAAACAAAACCTTAACTAAGGAAACTTCCTAAGGTTCTATTTCAATTTATTGAGCCATATTTCGAGCAATTTACGCTCGGCACCTAAATTCTCAATTTACGAGTTTTTCCCTAAAATCTCGAAAATTTACAATTTTTAACATTCGTCCTAAATTAATCAAATTCATCCATTATCGTCTAATACGTTTGCTATAACCTTAATTACGGCAAACCCCTAAATTTCGAATCCAAAATCGACAATTTCAACGAAACCCTAACGAAAACCTATTAGTTTAAACTTGACTAAACTCCGATTTTAATGCTCTAAAACTATAAAGACTTACCGAGGGTTGCGAGAGGAAGAGAAACCGTGAAGAAAACGGATCGATCGGAGGGCTTGAGTCGCCGGAATGAGAGAACGCCGTGGGAGGGAGAGAGAGAGAATCGCTCTCTGGAGTTTGGCGGAGCAGGGAAGAAGAGAAATGAGGGAGAGAAGGCAAAAGTGATATTTATTAAATAAATTTTGGTTTGACAATTACCATATTGCCCTTGCATTTGTTTTTATATTTGTTTCGTTCTTCGGTTTGTCAATCGTCCAGCGATTCGGATTCACCAAACTTCCTTATTTCACTAATAAGTCCAACTTAATATTTAGGATTTACTGAAACTATCCGTTCGCAATTTGGACCTCGTTTACTATTTTTACTAAAACGTCATTTACGCTTCAAAAAACGTATTTATTCGGAATATAGCGTCATTACTCCGAAAATTCCCGTAAATTCCTTAAAATTCTTATTATTCGTTAGAGTCATAATGACGCTTTCTTTTTGTGAATCGGACCTGATTTGACATATTTACGGAAAATGCCATTATTTAATAGAATATTAATATAATATATTATATATGAAATCCGTACTAGCCGGATATTACATTCCACCCTCCTTATTCAGAAATTTGTCCACAAAATTTGCTGTAGCTTATAGTCCTTGACATTAACGTCCCATGTTTTGCGGTCTTATCCTTCGATTAATCATCAGTACCTACGGTTATATCTAATGATTCTAAACCAAAACCCTCCACCATATTCTCCTACATCGGCCTTAAATTTGTATTCACTACTTCCGACTTAATCATTTACTTTCTTTCTAAAGCGTTGAGCACAATTTAAATCGGTAATCTTACATCCTAATCAATTAACCTGGCTACATATTTGTCACTTCAACACTTACGCGTGTACCAACCTTTGACCTCCACTTAATCTCCCGCAGACTAAATCCGTTAATAATACTAGCTTCAAAATTCACTATTTATTGACGTCTTTCCTCTAACGCCAGTCAAATTGAATGTCTACAATTTCATTCAGTTTCTGGGCTGTAGCTTATACCTCAACGCAATCTCCTCAATCCAGTTCAAAATCGGAATGCATAACAACCAAATTTCTACACTAATTTTCTAATTGTATTCCTCGTTTTCAGTCCACGTATCAAACCTTACTAAATCTCTAAGTCTTAACCACACGACCTCTAACCGTGTACTTGACATCTAACGTCATGAGCACACCTTGGTTTGTATTCAGTCACCCAAAACATTAAACTCTCTCTAACTTACTTATTTTAACACTAAATCTCCATTACACTACGACCTTATCCGCTTATCGGGTATAGACATTTCTATATAAATATCGGAGTTGTAAAACTAGTCTCACGTATAATTTCGTTGGCCTCAACTTTAGTCTCTTTTATGACCACCCTAATCCACATTTCCCTAGTAAGGTTCCCATAGAACTTCTTCGTTAACAATATCCAAATTGTACACTTCCTTGGGCATCTCGCGAGTCTTAATAAAAATTCTCAACTAAAATTCAAATCTCCAATTTCACAAACCATCTCATCGAGATTACGCCGGGGTCTCGACGAGTCCATAGGGAATAAGGTTACTACTCGCTTACGATTGATTCAGGTCTCCTTGTAACTGGGATGTTGTAAACATCACATGTTCTAGACTATCTCGGTGAATTCTATTGTTACGCCATTACTAATCTACTCATACTATTTCTGCTATAATCCTTTGTCTTAACTTGAGTCTCCATCAACTCCGAGCATCGTCAAGTCTCTAAATCTCCTCATTGATGCGCTCTAAACTAGTCATTCTAACTTAAGTCATTTATGCATTACATGGTCTCGGCTTGCCAATTACGAGTCAATCACTAGAAATTTGCTAGCTTAATCTCACTTCTAAGCTTACCTAACTAGTTTCGGTGATAATTCTCACTCTCCTTATTCTATAAATCGCAAAATTCACAATTTGATGTCCATTAAACGCCAATCTACTCTCTCATTTATTCCAACGATCTACTTCACCTTCACTAAAGTCCTCAAGGCTACTTCGAGTTCGTCGACTAGTCTATTTTATTTTTAACTTTTTCTAGTCAGGTTCCAACTATTCTACTCGACAATTATTCTAAGTTTAACTCTTGCATTCTTTCTTAATCTAGACACTCTTAACTTCATACCAATCCCCAATATACGAGTTCTACGGTATTTGATCTATTTAAACATTTCAGGTATTACAACAATCTAGTGTATCCCTTAATAGGTTTATATCTAACTTTCGTCTTTCTTGATTAGTCATATTTTGATGCTCCAAGGGGGGTTGTCAATTAGACATAATCCCTACCTACTTAAAACCATATTTCATAGGGCGTATTCCTCTAATTCTTTCTAAACCTTAAGTGCGGAAACTCCGTTGATTAAATCAAAGTAACATTACTAATGTATAATTATATTTCTATTAGGTCCTTATTGTCCTATACGCTTTCTCTTTGAGGTCCGCCTAGTAACCATTCTTATTCACCTATATTTCTCTTTCTTACTAATTTCAGGTCTTTACCTATCACATGCATATTATCATACAAGTAATTAAAACAATACCTGCAATTGCAGAAGGCTGGGCCACATTGCCGACGTCGCCAGGCTCGATAAATGCGAAGACCCTGGGCATGACTCTCCTCTGATCTCCACTCAACTGATCACGGCCCGGCTTCGGGCAATTTCTAACAAAGTGGTCTACTCCACCACACCTATAACATTTATTTGTGCCTACCCGGCATTCACCACTGTGTTCTTTCTGGCACATAGGGCACCAAGGCATCTGGGGAGCCCCTTGTACCTGTGTCTTTTTGCCTCGATCATTGCCTCCCTCTACAGGCCTTTTAATTCCCCTCTGTTGTTGCTGTTGAGGCTGTGCTCTCGGTTGCCAGTCCTCATTTCTGACCTGAGGGTAGATCTCGCGAAAGAAGCCCTTTGACGGCTCCCTCGGTCTGGCAGAACTCTGATCAACTGCCTCAATATCAAGCGCCCTGGCCACAATATCGTCGTAGGATACATTCCGTACCCCTGATATAGTAAGGTGCATCCGGAACTCCCGGCTAAGTCCCTGAAAAAATCTTCGTACCTTATCTTCGTTGACGCTGACCTGCCGTGGAGCAAATCGAGACAATGCCTCAAATCTCCTAACGTACTCGGCAATAGAACCAGTCTGTCGCAACTGCATAAACTCCGCCATCTTTGCTTCCCGCACGGTGTGGCTGAAATATTTATCGTAGAACAACTCCCTGAACTTCTCCCAGCCCATAACAGTCACATCGGTGGTAGTCCTCACGGTGTCCCACCAGAATCGGGCGTCCAAGGCTAGGTGGTAAGTCACTAATGCCACCCTCTCACCATCCTCAATGCTAGCATACGCCAGCATGTCCTCCATAGTACGAATCCACTCCTCAGCTGCAGAGGGATCCGTAGACTGTCCGCTGAATACAGGGGGCTGAAGCTTCTGGAATCTCTCCATTCCCCGATTGCCCATAATAGCGGTCTCTCGAGCTCTAATGCCCTCTCGGTCAATCATAGTGCCCAGCTGCTGTGACTGTCTCTCCATGTGCTGAGACTGCTGGGCGATGAAATCCTTAAGAGTATCAATCGTGTCATCTCGGTCGTCTCTGTCGTCTCGGTGATTTCTTTGACGCACCATATCTATATATCTCCTATAAAATTTTAAAAGCAAACAATACTAAGAAAACTGAAATCAAACGAAGCTATAAGCATACTTACAGTTGATGAAGAATGTCCGCGTAGTGGCTGTGCAGTCGAGCAGTCTACAGAACCGATTTTAAAACCCGGGAGCTCTGATACCATAATTGTAACGACCCTAATACTGTACCCATATTTTCCCGTAATATTTTTTTTTATCCTAATATCTTTAATTAAACTCTAGGCGGAAACTAAACCGAAATCGAAACCAGAATCGAAATCGGAATTGAAATCTAACTTTAAAATCATTTAAAACAATACAATTTAAAATCAATAAAACAATTTAATAAAACTATATTTAAAACAATTCTTAATTAAAATAAAAGGGAGGGCATTTTGGGAAAAAGGATCGCTGCATTGTGCAGCGATCAGGCGCTGCAATGTGCAGCGCCCAGTCGCTGCACAAATGCAGCGATCGAGCGCTGCACAATGCAGCGCTCGATCGCTGCATTGTGCAGCGCCCAGTCGCTGCACTTTGCAGCGACTGGTCGCTGCACTTTGCAGCGACCCAGCCCTTATCTCCCCCCGTTTTCGCCTTTCTCCACTCCTTTTCTTGTTTTCATTTTTCACAAGTGCTCTCTGGAACGAATTCCAGAGAGCATGACTCTACAATTTTTCACTAACACTCTCTGGAAACATAATTCCAGAGAGTAACTTCTTATACTTAACAAAATTTACCACCAATAACAACCATCGATTTAGAACCTAACTCAACCGAAATATATTCTAAATTCCACCAATTCACAGCGGACTTTGCGAAATCCAACTGCATGGATATATCCTAAATCGAGACTATCCATAACCATCAAACATTTCTATAACGTTAAATAAAAGCTTTAAACCTAAACATTTCCTATATACAGTTTACCAAACATCCTATAACGTCTATACCATTCATCAAACATCCCAAACTATACCAAAAAGGACCCTCAAAATCTGTACATACGTCCACACGGGTCGGTGAAGCCTCGACTGCGCCAGCACACCACCGCAGCCATCCTCGATCAACTGGACTCATGCCTCAGGAGGAGGAATCCCATCTCACCTGGATCCTCGGAGTCTACGTTACCTACACATACAACACACTATGAGATTAAAAATCTCAGCAAGCCTCGCAAATGCAGATGCGTGCAGATGCGTATGTCATTCATAAACATGCAGATGTCATATTCAGATAACAGATTCAGACAACAGATTCATTCAGATTTAGATTTATTACGTCGCAGACAGAACGTCACCGAGATCTAACCAATTCGTCGTGGACCAGATAACAGATTACGTAGATTTATTTCGTTGGTTCATTTTACTTTTTTAATTAGGTCGCAGACAGATGTCACGAGGCTACCTCACCTCGACGTGACCAGATAAAGATTACGTAGATTAACTTCGTTGGTTCATTTTACTTTTTAATTAGGTCGCAGACAGATTGTCACCGAGGCTACCTCACCTCGACGTGACCAGATACAGATTACGTAGATTAACTTCGTTGGTTCATTTTACTTTTTAATTAGGTCGCAGACAGATTGTCACCGAGGCTACCTCACCTCGACGTGACCAGATACAGATTACGTAGATTAACTTCGTTGGTTCATTTTACTTTTTAATTAGGTCGCAGACAGATTGTCACCGAGGCTACCTCACCTCGACGTGACCAGATACAGATTACGTAGATTAACTTCGTTGGTTCATTTTACTTTTTAATTAGGTCGCAGACAGATTGTCACCGAGGCTACCTCACCTCGACGTGACCAGATACAGATTACGTAGATTAACTTCGTTGGTTCATTTTACTTTTTAATTAGGTCGCAGACAGATTGTCACCGAGGCTACCTCACCTCGACGTGACCAGATAAAGATTACGTAGATTAACTTCGTTGGTTCATTTTACTTTTTAATTAGGTCGCAGACAGATTGTCACCGAGGCTACCTCACCTCGACGTGACCAGATACAGATTACGTAGATTAACTTCGTTGGTTCATTTTACTTTTTAATTAGGTCGCAGACAGATTGTCACCGAGGCTACCTCACCTCGACGTGACCAGATACAGATTACGTAGATTAACTTCGTTGGTTCATTTTACTTTTTAATTAGGTCGCAGACAGATTGTCACCGAGGCTACCTCACCTCGACGTGACCAGATACAGATTACGTAGATTAACTTCGTTGGTTCATTTTACTTTTTAATTAGGTCGCAGACAGATTGTCACCGAGGCTACCTCACCTCGACGTGACCAGATACAGATTACGTAGATTAACTTCGTTGGTTCATTTTACTTTTTAATTAGGTCGAGACAGATTGTCACCGAGGCTACCTCACCTCGACGTGACCAGATACAGATTACGTAATTAACTTCGTTGGTTCATTTTACTTTTTAATTAGGTCGCAGACAGATTGTCACCCGGGGTCTACACCACCCCGCTGTGACCAGATACAGATTTCGTAGATTAATTAGGTCCATTACTTTCCTTAAAACACATGCAGAATTCATTACCCGTGATGCATGAACAATTCATATCATACATTAAACAAACAACCATGTATACCATCAAGACTATAAAAACTTAATCTTTAAAAACAAATAAACCTAACTACCCAACCAAAATACAATTAAACTATCGCATCTCCAAAATCCTCGAGACGACGTTCGACGTACGGTGTAGGCCAATCGGCCAGAGAAGAATCACGAGAACTTACCTCGTGTCCGTTGCACTTCTAGCTCCGTCCACAAGCGTTGCTGGTCTGAGGCAAAACATAATATTCGCTGTTAAAACGGATTTAAACTACTAAACGTCCAATTTAAACAAAACCTTAACTAAGGAAACTTCCTAAGGTTCTATTTCAATTTATTGAGCCATATTTCGAGCAATTTACGCTCGGCACCTAAATTCTCAATTTACGAGTTTTTCCCTAAAATCTCGAAAATTTACAATTTTTAACATTCGTCCTAAATTAATCAAATTCATCCATTATCGTCTAATACGTTTGCTATAACCTTAATTACGGCAAACCCCTAAATTTCGAATCCAAAATCGACAATTTCAACGAAACCCTAACGAAAACCTATTAGTTTAAACTTGACTAAACTCCGATTTTAATGCTCTAAAACTATAAAGACTTACCGAGGGTTGCGAGAGGAAGAGAAACCGTGGAGAAAACGGATCGATCGGAGGGCTTGAGTCGCCGGAATGAGAGAACGCCGTGGGAGGGAGAGAGAGAGAATCGCTCTCTGGAGTTTGGCGGAGCAGGGAAGAAGAGAAATGAGGGAGAGAAGAAAAAAGTGATATTTATTAAATAAATTTTGGTTTGACAATTACCATATTGCCCTTGCATTTGTTTTTATATTTGTTTCGTTCTTCGGTTTGTCAATCGTCCAGCGATTCGGATTCACCAAACTTCCTTATTTCACTAATAAGTCCAACTTAATATTTAGGATTTACTGAAACTATCCGTTCGCAATTTGGACCTCGTTTACTATTTTTACTAAAACGTCATTTACGCTTCAAAAAACGTATTTATTCAGAATATAGCGTCATTACTCCGAAAATTCCCGTAAATTCCTTAAAATTCTTATTATTCGTTAGAGTCATAATGACGCTTTCTTTTCGTGAATCGGACCTGATTTGATATATTTACGGAAAATGCCATTATTTAATAGAATATTAATATAATATATTATATATGAAATCCGTACTAGCCGGATATTACAATATGAATATGAAATGTATGCAACCATGATTAAGTGAGGGTCGGGGTTGTTTGGCCATGTCATTGTCCAAAAATGGACCAAGAACTCTGTCCGAGAGGACCATGTACACGCACATAAATAAATGATGAACAAGAACATGAAAAGAACAAGAACAAGTAAACGAACATGTATATGTCACTGTCCATTCAATGGACCAAGATTTCTGTCTGCAAGGACCATGCACACGCACATAAATGAATGATGAACAAGAACATGAAAAGAACAAGAACAAGTAAGCGAACATGTATATGTCACTGTCCATTCAATGGACCAAGTTTTCTGTCTGCAAGGACCATGTACACGTACATAAATGAATGATGAACAAGAACATGAAAAGAACAAGAACAAGTAAATGAACATGTATATGTCACTGTCCATTCAATGGACCAAGATTTCTGTCCGCAAGGATCAAGTACACGCACATAAATGAACAATGAACAAGAATATGATTCCCATGATATGATCAAGAATACGAACATGAACATGTCTTCCATGATTTGAATAAAGAATGTGAACATGATTTTATTAAGTATGCATTCACGAGCACTGACGTATATGTTGCACTCCTTACTAAGCATTAGGCTTATAGTTTGAACCTTATGATGTAGGTGACAAATTGGAAGGTTAGGATCTCAATCAAAGTAATAATGCCTAAGATGGGTTGCTGGATGGTGTTCATGGCGATGATTTGTGGCGTGGTGGCAATTTTTGACCCGTGGAGTGTTGCTCGTAGCATGTATTAGTAAGGTCTACAATACTGAAGTATAAGTAAGATGAAGTTTTCTTATGATGATGAATACTGGGATTATCTGGTACAATTTCATGTTTAAAGAAGATTTTAAGACTAAAGATTCATCTGTTTTCTTTAAGTCTTCCGCTACGCATGTTTAAGTTTTATGATAAAAAAATGATTTCTGTGAAATTAGTTGTGAGATTACTTATAGAGTCAGTTCCAAAGAGCTAGCCGAACGTTCCAGGGAAGGCGATCGATCGGTTGTTTATGTGTTCTGTTTTGTAAGTAAAAAGATCAGTCGTCCAAAGTTATGAATGAGTCGTCGTCCATTTTGGTAAGCGTAAAGTTGTCGTCCAAAGTTTTAGTCCAAAGCTGGGAACGATGAAGTCACGTGGACTGTGACGATAAAGTCACGTGGCCTGTGGACAATAAATTTAAGTAAGTTTATGGGCGTTAATCTGTGGACGATGAGTCTATGTAATCCCGTGAGTGATGAAGTCACGTGGACTGTGACGATAAAGTCACGTGGTCTGTGGACGATAAATTTAAGTAAGTCTATGGGCGTTAGTCTGTGGACGTTGAGTCTATATAATCCCATGAGTGATGAAGTCACGTGGACTATGACGATAAAGTCACGTGGTCCGTGGATGATAAATTTAAGTAAGTCTGTGGACGATGAAGCAACTTGATCAGAGAGCATTAATGTTTAACAGTCAATGGATGAAAACGCCAAAGTAGTCCATGGACAATTAAGTCGATCGATCTTATGAACAAGATTGTTCCCGATTTTATGTCGCCCAACTCTAAGGATTAATATGATGTCCGATACACGAAAGATTTAAATTCTGGGGGTCTGAGGTATCAACCTCCTCGGAACATCCAGTTGTTGCTTGAGTTAAATGTCCATGAGTTTTCTTTTTAATAAAAAAAAAAAAGATATATCCTTAGTTTTTATGTATTTTGTCTTGACCCAGCTGGGGTCGTTACATTGAAGACCAAGGGGAATAAGTCCCACCACAAGAGCGTTCTTTATTAATCATTCGACGAGATCTTATTTCCAAGTCTAATGAAGGAGATTGTCAATGAGAAAACATTTTCCATAGTCGTTGCTTGATAAAGAAAAAAATATGTTCTCTAATTATCGATGGAGGGAGTTAAATTAATGTGGGGTCTACCAAATTAGTGGACAAACTCGGTTTGAAACCACCTTTCACCCTAGCCCTTACAAGCTATGATGGTTGAGTGACCGAGATGATGTCAAGGTGTCCAAACAAGTATGCGTTGAGTTCTCTATGGGTGGTTACAAAGACAAAGTTAATTGTGATGTGGTTCCCATGAGTGCAAGCCAGTTATTGTTAGGAAGACCGGGGAAATTCGATAGGCGAGTCATCCATGATGGTTTCACAAATTATTATTTTTTCAAACTTGATGGGAAAGTGTTCAAAATTACACCCCTCATGCCTGAGAAAGTAGCACATGATGAAGAATTGAGGAAGGAAATAAAGGGCAATGAAGAAATAATGAAGAAAAGAAAGGACGAACCCATGGAATTTGTGGACTCACACCAATGTTTGATTACGACACTTCCCACCAAGCTAACTCATTAAGAGCCTAATCAAATGGAGCAAGCATATCTAGTGAATCATGAAGATGAGTTTGTAACAACATCATTGGGCAAAGAAAGTGAGCATGAGGATGGGTCCCTAACGGCTACTTTGGGTCAAGAAAGTAATTGTGAGGAGGAAGTTCCTGTTCAAAAGGAGGTTAAGGCCTTGGAAATTGAATGGCCTTTAAGTCTCTCAACCCAAGAAGAGGAAAGAGTGCCACCACCCCTAATTGAGGCACCCTTCATCAAACACTTTGATTTGTTAAGTCTCTTGCATAAGGATCCTTATTTTTGTGATACATCTTCGCAATACTCAAAAGGATTCTTAAGAAGTGCTTTAATTTTAAGTGGTTCAAAACATAGTGTTCAAATTTTTTATCATTATCTTTTAAAACCGTGGCAACCTTCAAAAGTTTTCAAAGAAATTGTTTTACCTTTGAATGGATTTAATTCAAGTTGTGAAGTTTATGGAAAGATTTTGAAACACTATGCTCAAAGGTATTGTTGGTGGTTAAGAGGGTTACAACTAAATGTAATGATGAGTGGTTATTTTTTTGTCCTAATATTATTTAAATGCTTTGTGATTCAAGATGTGGACCTTGCGCCTAGTACCTTTGAGAGGATTAAGTATTTTGCATTCAAGGATTTCTTTGGAAAGCTCCCTCGTAGAATCGAAGACACGATCAAGAAGGTAGCAAAGCTCAATAATGGCATCTATTTTCCTGAATGGCCGAAAACCTATGGAGCCCCGACCATCTTCAATGATCAGTCCTATTTTGTATTTTGGGAATGGAGTAGAAGACAAAGAAGACCACCATTTGGATTTGAGATCAAATCCTCAATCACTCGGGGAAGATGATGTGCCACAGGATGACCTTAATCAACCTCGGCCAAGTCCATGGCCGAACTTTCTTTCTAATGTATTTGTTCATTATATAGGTGATTAAATTGGAGACCAATTGGAGATAAAACTAAACATTAAGTTGCAAGTGTTCCTTGAAGGTGAATCAAAAAAGACTTTATATTTGAGGTCAAATCCTTTCCAACTCCGGGAGGATGATGTGCCACGGATCCATCACTCAAGAATAAGTCCATGGAAATTTTCTAACCGATTTTCAAGTGTTTATTTTATAGTTCTTCATGAAGGAACATGCTTCAAGGAAATCAATATCTTCAATTCAGCATCTATTTACAATATGACATTCTTCAAGGTGAGGTATAAATGGAAGACCAAGCACACGTCCAAGGATTATTGGACCTTCTAATAAAATTATCGTTAAACAGACCTTTAAGGAGTATTTGGCATTTTTGACAGCCTTTCCAATGTTATTTCAACAATTGTGTTTATGAAAAATATAGCTAACATCTTAATGCTTATAGAATGGGCTGGATCACTTAATTTGAACACTGTTTTCTTGGTCAACAACGCTAATAATAGAGAGGCTCGTTCCCACAACAATTATGGAAGGAGGAATTTGCCTTCCTTTAAACAAATGATGCAACCATTCTTACTTTTATTGTTTTGGTTAAAAATATTTGTCATTAGTTAATAAGAATTGCATGGCTACATGCAAAAAGAAGGAAAAAATTGGATGCTACACGGCTGCATGCACATGGAAGGGAAAAATGGTCAAAACACAAGATAAGGTGGTTGGCAACCACATTGGTGCGCACGACTAGAGTTGTGGCCGATTTGTTTTTCCCTCATCTTTCTTATCTTCCCTAGTTTTATGCTCTTAGATTTTTAACCTAGTTTTGATTATTTAAACTATGTTAGACCTTTGTTTTCATCAGATTTTATTGAATGAAAAAGGTTGAATGTTGTTCATGTAACACCCGGCTTTACGGGATTTATTTTTATTCCAATATATACGGGCATTTTGTGAGTACGACAGGTTAAGCCCGTTTTGCAAACGGAAAATTTTGACGATGCCGTAATAATAAATTGGAATTTATGGTAAAATATGAGAATTTTAGAAAATAGGATCGTTAGTTAAATAACGAGACAATTGGAAGGAGAAATTTAAATTAAGTGGAAGGGCGATTTGGTAAATTGCAAACCCAAAGTTTTAATTAAAATTCAAAAACACCTTCATTTTCCCCTCACTCACGCCAACTTCATTTCCCTCTCCCTCACCGTGCGACGTTCTCCTCTCCACAGGCGATTCTCTTCAACGTCGACAATCCTTCTCCTCCGGCGACTCGATCCTTCCCGTTTCTACTCCGTCATCGCTCTCTAGGTAAGGCTCTAAGCTTTTGGAATGTTAAATATCGATTTCTAGGGTTTGAAACAGTTAGGGTTCGTTAGGGTTTTCGTTAGAAATGTAAAATAGAGTTTGAAATCGATAGGATAACCGTATTTATGGCTATGAGAGGCGTATTTATGGTTATTGGTTGAAGTTGTTGGAATTAAATGGAAGTTGCTGAGATTTTGGTGGTTGGAGGAATTGAAAACTCCATTAATGGAGACTTGGTGATCCTCGAGCGCAAGTTGTTCGATGAAATGCCTCAATAAGGTGTTTTAGAGTTTTAGGGAATTTTCCTTAGTTAGGAGTTAGCAATTCTTGGAGTTTGATTATTTAGACTCGATTTAATGTCGTGTATTGTGAAATGTATAGGTGAACAAACAATTGTGGACGAAGCTCGGTGTACAACGGACGCGAGGTAAGTCTCTGTGACTTGTTTGGCCGTCTTGGCCTACACCGTATGAATTGAGTCGATCGAGGAAATTGGAGATGTGTTGTGCTTGGGTAGATTAGAACGGGTAGTTAGAATTATGTTTTGTTAGGTTGGTAATTGTTAGTTATTTATTGTATGTTTCTACTTTTTTTTATCTCGTCCATAGCACAATATTTGTTCACGCATCATAGTTTTCGAACGGCATGAAATTGAGATTTTACGCATACTTTCATGAAAAGGAAAATGATAACGAAAAGGTAATGAACGTAATGATGGTCACGTCGGTGGCGGTGGTTCATACATGGCTGTCGGATGAAGCATATCTTCCCCCCGGTTAGATACGAGGGGCTATCCAATCGCCGGATGTGCCGCTCCTATCTAGTGAGAGAGAAGCCCCGGTGACGTAAATGAAATGCTTAGCGAAAAGGTAGGACGCATGATTTTGAACTGTACATGCATAGCATAGCATTCACGTGCATTCACTTAGATTTACTGAGCCTCTAGCTCACGTGTTTAATTCTATGGTGTAGGTGACCTTGAGACAGGTGAGGAAGACGTCCCTCCACCTGATGTATGAGCATGTTGAGGAATGAGGCCCGTGGGAGTGCGCTGGCAGTCGGAACGTGATTTTGACCCGTGGGGACATAGGTAATGTTTTGGGATTTGGATAGATAAAAAGAATTGTATAGTCGACATTTAGGATGTCTGGATTGGATAGTATTTATGATGTTTTGGTATTTTTCAAGCAGGAGGAAAGTTAAACTTATAAACGGAACCATGCGGTTCGTTTTCTTGAAATTTAGTTATATTTTAAATGTATTTGGAGTCGATGAATGAGTGAGTGATATCGTGGGCAATGTGTGCGTGTTATAGTAAAATTTCGAGTTGGAAGTGTTTGTGAAAGGTATGCAAAAATATTGTGAAAAAGAAATGAGAAAGAAGAGTGTATTGTGTTTTGGCGTTGAGTGTGTGAAGTACAGGGTGTGAGGAAATGATGGAGGAAGGGAAATGAGGGGATAGAAAAAGGGGCGCTCTCTGGAAAATTTCCAGAGAGCGTGGCGATTGCTCGCCACAGAATGGCGAGCAATCGCCACATTTGCCTTGGCGATCGCCAAGCGATGGGCGCTCGCCATGAAGATGGCGAGCAATCGCCACCTTCTCTGGCCGCTGAGCGAAAGACAAAAAAAAAAAAAAAAGAAGAGATTTTTATAATGTTGTATTTTAATTGTTTTAATGTTAATTAAATCATTTTAAGTTGTTATTTAAACCAATTTCAATTTAGTTTTCGGACGATTAAATTTCGATTTCAATTTTTAAAGTTTTATTTCCGCTTTAAAAATTTGATTTAAAGTTTATACGTATAAAAAAAAAGGGGGAAAAATTTGTACGAAAAATATTAGGGTACGGGTAAGGGTCGTTACAGTTCATCACAAGCTTGAGCATCTTCCAACGATCAACCTCATTAGCTCCCGGTGAGCCATATCCGAGTGTTCTTGGTTCAATTATCTTCATCTTTTGAGTACAGTGAAGGTTCTTATAAGTGCATACCTTTCTACCATCTTATTTGAATATAGAGCATCCCCATAAGGGTGCACGAACTCTCAAAATTCCCTTGTTGGAGTGCTTCTTCGAAAGAAGGAGACAAGATCAAAAAGGTGTCTGTTTTATCACCTTTTAGAACTAACATCGGTGTTCGGTTTTTATTTCCATCATCACAGCTAATCAACCTCTGGATATTTTAGGGATTATTCTAAACAATTCAAGTAAGATCGCCCTAAATTTTCACATTATTTGGAGTTACACAACCAAAGTTACGATCTTGCAAAGTACGTCATTTTTGTTGTTTCCCAGATAGATTGCGCGAGTCCGATTCTTAATTGAATAACTTTCCAATTTCTGCGTATTTTGAGCTGAAATTTTAAGGGTGTTTTATATAGATATTTGATTGGTTGCTAGTAAATTTGCATAGTTTTTGGATGTTGATTTATACTGCTTTTATCTATTAGATATCCGAGAGTGAACTAGTGCTTGTGTTTGCAACCACAAGTTGCCATAGTGAAAGCGTATCAATCCTTCTAAGGATTCGAAAATAGAAGGGATTGGGAAATCGTGGTTTGCTGCTAGAGTGTCCTTTCATTCGCAAAGGTCTCTTTCTGAGAAGGTGCCCTAAGTTGCTTCCTGGGCCAACACGAACGTTCGTTTGATTGCCACCATTCCTTCGACCTCTTCTGAGGAAGAATCCCAAGTGGGTTGTTCATTTCCAGGTATGACGTCTTCCAATTTCCATCACATTTTATTCTATTTTCCACTGCCATTATATACTTTTTGGGGTGCTTCCTCGGCTTCAACCGAGAGGGCACCGACCCATGCATCTTGTTCCTATTTGGCGAGAGATTTACAAGATCAAAGCACATCAAATATAGCTATTGCCAATGTGGAATCAGAGTGTATGGACTGATGGACGTGGTTTTCGAAATATTTAAAAGAAGACCTAAATACTGAATCAAGATATGGATGGACATTTGTTTCGGATCGACAAAAGGTATAATGCATTTTCGATTGTTCTTTGAAATATTGAGGCATTGTGATAGTTAGATTATTTTATGTTGACTCTGTTGTTGACTCTATTGTTCTTTCAAATATCAGGAGTTGTTGCCCGCTATGCAGCAAGAATTACCGTCAGCCGAACACTGCTATTGCCTCTGGCATATGTACGTAAATTTCAAAAATCAATTTCGGGACAGAGTGAACAAAGATGCAATGTGGAATGCGACTAGGACAACCACAAATTTTCATTTCGAGAGAGAAATGAAGAACTTACATCAGATTAACATGGATGCCCACGCATATCATCAAGTCACACACCCTAGATATTGGGCTAGTCATGCATTTTCTTCGATTTCCAAGTGTGAACTAGGATTAAACAATTAATGTTAGTTATTCAATGCAGTTCTATTACCTGTCAGGGACAAACCAATTCTGATAATGTTCGAGATTATCCGAAAGTGCTTAGTGACTAGGATTGTCAAAAAATATGAGAAGTTGACTTCGTCAACAGACGTCTTGTGTCCCCAGATAAGAAAAAAGCTTGTAAAGCTAGAAGGTGCAGCTTGAAATTGGAGTGCTATGTTTACAGGAACTGTACGATTTGAGATTAGCAATGACAACGAACAATATGTTATCAACATGAATACATGTGTGTGCAACTGTTACAGGCGGGAGCTTACTGAAATCCCGTGTGTCCATTCCATTTCCTGCATTCATTTCATGAGACTAGCACCGAAAAATTACATTCATCAATACTATCACCGGGGAACTTATCTGCAGATGTACTCAAACTTCATTCATCCCATTAGCGACCAACACATGTGGCCGTCCGTACAAAATATGAAGCAAATCCTTCCGCCCAGAAGAAAACGCCAACCTAGTAGGCCGAAGAAGAAAAGAGTGCGAGATGTCGAAAAACTGCCAAGTTCAACAATTACTAAGAAGAACTCACTGATGTCGTATGGTACATGTTGGCGTCAAGGGCATAATAGTCACACTTGTACTGACAGGAGATCCACTTCAAGTGCTACTTCCACTTCTGCTTTGCAAGGCACATTTGTGGGTTTCCCCACACATTTGACGGGACATAGGTACATTTCAACATATTTCGCTTATAAACACACTTTCATTATTATCTAATATAGTTTTCATTCGTTAACACACGGCCGAGGCAGAAATATATGATTATTCAGGTTGTAATTTATGTATTTATTATACTGTGTAATTTGTATATTTAATATAATGTGTAATTTAGTGAGATAAATTTGTAAAAATGGGCAGAGTTTCTTTTGTTTTATGACTCCCCCATAGCTACCTTCAAATAATTCTTGCATATTCAAATCATAATTTTATAACCAACAATTAGTTCCTTATAATTAAGTACCACTCAAGTACAGTCATAAAGTAACGTACATTCATACACCACATAAGATAAACTAAATGACAAACACAAACTAAAGTACAATCATAATACTCAAAGCATAAACTAACGTACAAACATAATGTAAAGTACATAAAAAAAATTTCAAAACATAAACTAAACTACAGTGGGACGTCGTTGTCGTCTCGCTCCACCCAATCTATGAGCAATTTCTTCAGCTCTCTGTGGGACTCAGCTAGCTTTCTCTGTGTCACGGTGAGCTCCTCGACTATGCCTATGAGGAAATCAAGTCTCTGCTAGCGGGGGCATCGTCCATAGGAACATCTGCAGAGGTGGAGGCCCCTTGATCTCACTTGAACACCCAAGTCCCATCGGCTTCAACTAGGCCCTTCCGAATAAAATGAAATCTATCAAATACATCATCGGATCTCTGTGCTCTCATCTGCTCTCTAGTCGGTAGCTGAATCTGAGCTCGCCTGATGATCTTCTATATCAACGTGCATACGAAAGATTCTTGTTGCACGTTTGACCACTCTCATACATGTGACATAAAATCATAAAGCTAGGGTGGAACATCTTCCCATTCTACAGCTTCTCCATCACATAGAGATTCATGCAGCTCACGAGATCTCTAAGTTCATCCCAAGATAGAATGGTGTGGGTTATCAAATTGTGAATAACCCGAGCTCTAACGTTCAAATCCTTGAATTTTTGGCTTCACAAACCTAGCGATGTTGGAATTGCGATGAATTTCCCTAAGGAACTCTAGTCCGTCGGTCGATCTAAAAAAACCACAATATCGGGAACCATGGTAGTATCTCTCCATATCATTCCCTTCTCCGACAAACCTGACCAATTCATTAATTGACTCTAGAGGTATAACAATCTCTGTACCAAGGATGTATGACTTCAAACCACCTACCCTCCTAGTACAGGTCAAGTTTGCATAAAACAAGCGAACAATTTGATCGCAGCTATCGCCCCTCAATCTGTACACCCCGTGTAGCCGAGTCTGTCAAATATCTCTTTGATCTTCAGCGACTCCCAACCTCTAAAATTGACTGTCTTCGGATGAATAACCGAGCGATTTGACATATCCTGTTCAAACTGCTCTTGACACATTTTATTTCTAAATTCAATCAAAACATACCAGGTTGGCAGTCGTCGCGCTTGAGCCGGAGCACCTTGTGATGATGGTGCCCGATTTCTCTAACTCCCTTAAGATGATCCTCCTTGTTAAAATGAATAGAAACTTGGCAGAGCACGTGTCCACCATGTCTGTATGGGCGAGCAGGGCGCGCGACAGGCGTACTGCCCTGCTCAGCCAATCGATTGGCACCCATGGCCGATCGATCAGCAAAATATTGTTCATGTTGGGGAAAAATATGAGCGATCACCGATCGATCGGCCATCACAGGGCACTACGTGTGCCCATCGAGGGCGCAGTGCATGCACGTGGCACGGGAATGCAGGGCGCACGCCGTGGCCACGCGGTGCGCGTGAAGCAAGGGCACGATGCATGCGCAGCACGAGCATGCATGGCACGCACATCACGTTCGTGCAGGGCACACCCTATGGCCACGCGGCACGCGCGCAGTGAGGCCGCGGCGCGAGCGTGGTAAGGGAGCAGTCTGTGCGCGAAATGAGCGTGCAGGGGGTTCGCCATGGCTGCGTGGTGCGCACGCGGTGAGTGCGCCGAAGGCTGGGTGCGCCCCATGATTTAGCCTTTCATGTCTTTTTGGGTCCCAAGTTTTATATGATGTTTTCCGACTCTAAACGAGTCCTTTTACATATGTTTTAAATTATGCCCTAAATGTCGATAGAGGAAGATTGATTATCTAAGTTCGTTTTCTTTTAAGGTATCAAGTAAAAAATGAAAAATTTTATGTGAACAGGCTAGGACTTAGTTAAAGATTACGTCATGGCTAGTCTGTGGTGGCCCTGATGGGGTTGGGGTAGTCACATAGATAGCATGGATTCGAGACTATTTTCATAAATTTGCTGGAAAGATTAAAAGGATCAGTGTCGATAACAGAATCATAGTACGAAGTTTGATTTGTCTGTTTTTTTAGTAGAGGGGGCTGAAATTACATATATAGTACAAGGTTAAAATCGATAGTTTTCCAAATTTGAATTTAAAGCTCCCACGTGCACTTAACGTGGGTGTTGACAGAAAAATGAAAAAGGTCAATCTCGATAACGAAATCATAGTACTGAGTTCGGTTTGTCGGTTTTTCAGTAGAGGGGGCTACCATAAATTACGGGTATAGTATAAGATTAAAATTGATAATTTTCCTAAGAAATAAAACAAACATGTGGCATGAGTGTGGCTTGCAAATTGCCACACTCATTTCAACGTGGAGGAGATTTTCTCCCTTTAAAATCAAGAATGTTCCTATTATTCAAAATCCAGCATTTTTGCATAAAGTTCAAACATTATTATGTTAAAATTTTTATGTAGTTAATGTAATAATGGTAAGTAAGCTTTTTCGTTGTCAATTAGCCAAGAACCTTATTCAAGCCTTTCCTTCAACACTACAACTCGTTCAATCATAATTTTCCTTGGAGAAGAGTTCTTTGCAAGTGAACAGTAATATGAAGATCTCCCACTAGTCGAGAAAGTTTTAAACATTATGTGTCAACTTTTTGCATTAGTGACCGTTAATATGTCATGGGTTGACTCATTTTGTCGTGTTGTGATCCCGTTAGATTTTATCGATCAATTGGTCAAATCAGTAAATTGGTTAAATACTGTGCAGTTAATTTGAGGAAAATAATGTTGGGTAATTTGAACTACCTCGGAGTCAATTTAGAATTTAAGAATTTTTATTTAATATATAAAATATATTAATTTATATTTTATTTATTAAATTAATTAATCAAAGAAAGAGTATTTTTGTTAAAAGGGGAACCCGATTTTCCTTCACATCTCACGTGGCTGTCAAAGGAAGAGAGAAAGAGGGAAGCGATTTCTGTTTGTTCAACCCGTCTAGTTTTTTAGGCCAAGGTTGCATTCATGGGACAATGTACAACAACTTTCGTGAAGGAGCTTCGAGAGTTGTTGAGTTTTTCTCCTCTGTTTTTGAGTTTAAAGTTTAGGATTTATTGATGGATTCAAATTCCAGCTTGAAAACTTGAATTTGTGATTATGTTTAGTTTATTTGAGTAGAGTTAAAGCCTATGTAAGTTATTTGGTCGAATGGAGGTGAGAAACGATGAAAGGAACTGATTTTTGTGACTTTTCATTACTGAAAATTGCCTAAGTGTTGACCTGATGCGCTTCAACCTATGGCAACTTGTGTGGCAACACAAACACTAGTTCCCCTCAGATTTCCAATTGACAATCACTGAGATTCCCCATATTCCAACAGACAACAAGTAATGCAAAACTGATCCAAATGCTATGAAATTTTAGTAGGAGCTGACCTTGCATGTGTATGAAACACCATTAAAATTTCAAAGTAAAACTCGTAGTGGCTGGAAAGTTGTTCACAGAACAATTAGTTGTGCTCAAAATTGTCTAGGAAGCTGCTATGTTGGCCGAGAGTGGGTGAACTTCTGGATAGCACAACTTTTGCTGTGTAGCTCCAAATGACTTGAAAGTTTAACAAGAACTTACTTGAGCGGTGGTTGAAAAAGACTCTGAAAGTTTCAAGGGCTGGCTCATTGTGGATGAAAAGTTAAGTTACTAATGGAGGAAAGCTTGCTATTTGATAAGGTGATAACAACACCTTCTCGGGTATTTGGTTTTCTTTTTGGGGAAGACACTCCAAGGAGCAATGGATGAGAGTTTATACTCTTTTGCTATAATTTATACCCTCCAAGAAGACAGAGAAGAGAGTAATAATAAGAGCTTCCAAAGATACTCAAAAACTTGGAAGACAATAGACACCAAAATGTTTGGATATTACTCACTGACGGCAATGGGTTTTGAGACTTAAAGGAGGCTCGATTTTTAGAAGTTAAACTTCAATTTTTCATGCAGCAAAAGATGCCTAACCAACAGCCAAGAGGGAGGGTTTAATACCTTAGCCCTTCTTACAAGTTAGGTGACACGCTTCAACCTAATGGCAACTTATGTGATAACACAAGCACTAGTTCCCCTCGGATTTTCAATTGACAATCACCGAGGTTCCCCAGATTCCAACAGGCACAAATAATGCAAAAACAGATGCAAATGCTATGAAATTTTAACAGGAGCTTACCTCTCACGTGTATGAGACACCCTGAAAATTTCAATTGAAAATATATAGTGGTCAAAAAGTCTTGCATGGAAGAGTCAGGATGGCTCAAACTGCTCAAAAATACTGCTATGTTGGCCGAGAGAAGGCTAACTTTAGAGTAGCACAACTTTTGCTATATAACTCCAAATAACTTGAAATATTAACACTATCTTACTTAAGTTGTGATTGTAAGACCTTGAAAATTTTAAAGGTTTATTCATTGTGGAAGAAAACTTATGCAGTGGGGAAGGATGCTGGTTCGGAAGGTGATAAAAGTTGCACCTCAGGTTTATGGCTCTTCTAAGGGAAGAACACTCCAGCTCATACTCTTTTGCTATGAATACTACCCTCCAAGAAGACAGTGGAAAGAGTAATAATAAGAGCTCCAAAGTATACTACTAAACTTTGAAGACATTGTTTCCCAATGAGCTCGAATGTGACTCACCAACGGCGATGGATTTGATACTCAAAGAGGCTCTATTTTTTGGAAGAAACATCTTTAGTCTTTCATTCAAACAAAAATGGCTGCTACAACAGGTAAAGAGGGTTAAATACTTCTCCAAATTACAATTAGGGTTCAGCTCACAAAAAGGAGAAGAAGGCTCTAGAAGTTGCATACCATTCAGCCACCTCATCGGCTGAGTACAACTTTTCTCTCTCCCATAATCAAGTGTACTTTTCTCCCTTCCAATGCAGCTCATTTCCCTCCACAAATTTTGCTCATTCTCTGTTCAAACGTGTTTAGCCATGCATGAAATTCAATATAACAGAACTAAGTGTTTTTGGTTAAAAGAAAATAAGATATGCTCCGTTACATCATTTGTCAAAAGGACAAATTCCTCATTCAACAATTGATGTTGCCTAGTGTTGCTCCCAAGTTAACACATGAAAAGGCTTCTTCAAGTCTAGGATGCTTGGTTCCAACTTCAATAGTCTTTTCCTGCAAAAAGAACAAACTTGTTAGAATGAGGATCGGCCAAGGCCAAGGTCTTGGCTCAGGATCCTGTCATGAGTCCTTAATGCATATCATCCTCCCCAAGTGATTAAGAATTTGACCTCAAATCCAAATGTTCACCATTCACCCAATCACCCTCCTCTCCTAGGTCTTGGACATTAAAAGTTGTGGATACTCCGTAGTCCCCTAGTAACTCAAGTTTGTAGGCATTATTGTTGATTCTTTCTAAGACTTTGAACGGACCATCGGCTCTTGAGAGTAACTTAGACTTCCGTTGCTTGGGGAACCTTCCTTCCTTAGGTGAAGCCAAACTAGGTCTCCCTCATTGACGGTAATCTCCTTTCTCCCTCTGTTGGCATACTTAGCATAAGTCTCGTTCTTCTTCTGAATGGTTTTTCTAACCTGCTTATCCATTTTCTTGACTTGCTCGGCTTGTTAGCTCCCATAGGGTTTGCAAGGTCTTTTATGGGCAATGGTACAAGATCCAACAGTGTGAGTGGGTTAAAACCGTTTACCACCTCGAATTGAGTCATTTGAGTAAAGAAGTGTATGCTCCTGTTATAAGAAACTCAATGTATGAGAGTTGAACATCCTAATCGGTGAGTCTCTTACCCACTATGCTCCTCAAAAGAGTTTCCAAAGTATGATTTACTTCTTCAGTCTTGCCATCCGTTTGAGGGTGAAACGAAATACTAAAAAGTAATTTTGTGCCAAGCTTCCTCCATAGGATCTTCTAAAAAGAGCTCAAAAACTTAGTGTCCCTATCCGACATGATAGATTTAGAAACCCATGCAAACATACCACTTCTGTGAAAAATAACTCGGCTATGAGTATGAAGTCATCTGTCTTGGAGCAAGCTATGAAGTGGGCTATTTTGGAGAATCGGTCTACAACCACCATAATTGATTCCTTAGCCCGAGCGGTATGAGGAAGCCCCAAAATAAAATCCATGCTAATTTCCAACCATGGATGACTCGGCACGGGCCATGGTAAATAGAGCCCTTGAGAAAGTACTCGGCTCGTGGCTTTCTTACAAATAATACACTTGATGTACATCCCGTAGTAGATGAAGTCAATAGAAATGCTCATTAATCATACCAATATCTTCTTCTCTCTGACATGACTAGATAAATCACCCCCATGAGCTTCCTTAATTAGGGACTCCAGAATGTCCCCATTAGGAACACACAATTTACTCCCCTTGAAGAGGTAGCCATCCACTAGGTGGTAGTTACGCCTGATCCTGTCTTGACATTTCACATACCAAGGGTCGAAGTCGTGGTCCTCAACATAACTACTTTTGATCCATTTGAAACCAAAAAACTTGGTGTTTAGCTCATTCAAAAAAACATATCTCCTAGATAATGCGTCCGCCACTACATTAGTCTCTTCCTTCTTATATTTGATGATGTAAGGGTATCATTCAAGAAACTCTACCCATTTGGCATGTCTCCTATTCAGCTTGCCTTGGCTCTTTATGTGCTTGAACGCTTGATGATCGGTGTGGATGATGAACTCCTTGGACATGAGATAATGCTACCACACCTCTAGAGCCCTGATAACGGCCAAGAACTCTTTATCATACATCGAATAGTTAATGGCAGCTCCCTTGAACTTTTCACTAAAATATGCAAGTGGCTTACCCTTTTGCATGAGCATTGCTCCAATTCCCCAATCCAGACGTGTCGCTCTCTGCCATAAAAACTTTAATGAAGACGAGGAGTATAAGGATGTGGGCATGACAAAGCTTTTCCTTGATCACTTCAAAACTTTGTTGACAATTAAAAGTTCATTGGAACTCCTTTCCCTTCTTAGTACAATCCGTAATAGGAGCCATAATTGAGCTAAAATCCTTAATGAATCTTCAATAGATAGATGCTAATCTATGAAAATCCATGAAAACTATGCACTTTCGAGATCCCCTTTGGAACTGGTCATTCCTCGATGGCTTCTATCTTAAACCCATCCACCTCCATACCATTTCTTATGATGACGAAACCAAGAAAATATACCATTTCTTAAGCAAAAGAACACTTTTTGAGATTTCCAAAAAGCTTGATGCTTCTAAGAGTTTCAAAGAGGATTTCGAGATGCTCTAAGTGGGTTGGAAACTCTGAACTGTAATCCAAAATGTCGTCGAAGTAGACCACTATAAACTTGCTCAAAAACTCCTTGAGGATATAGTGCATGAGTCTCATAAAGGTGCTAGGAGTATTGGAGAGGCCGAAAGATATCACTAGCCTTTCGAAAAGCCCATACTTTGTTTTTAATGTCGTCTTCCACTCATCTCATTCCTTCATTCGAATTTGGTGGTAGCCACTTTTTAGATCCAACTTGGAAAAATAGGAAAGTCCACTAAGCTCATCTAGCAAGTCATATAGTTGTGGAATAGAAAATCGGTTCTTGATGGTGCTTTGGTTGATGGCTCGGCTATTCACACACATTGTCATTGAACCATCATTCTTTGGCACTAAAAGAGTAGGTACAACACACAGATTCATTGATTCCCGAGTGTAACCCTTCTCTAGCCACTCTTCTACTTGACGTTGTAACTCTTTAGTTTTCTCTGGATTCATTCTGTAAGCAGGGTGGTTTGGAAGCCTAACACCCAGTTCTAGGTCAATTTGGTGCTTAATACCCCGAAGGGGTAGTCGGCCTTGTGGTAGTTCCTCCAAAAAAACATTTTCAAATTAGGTCAAGAGAGCTCTAACTTTCATGGGAAGTTCTCCTAGTTCTTTCATCCTTTCCCGAAACAATAAGAGAATGAGAGGCCCACCTTCTAAGAGAGATTTCTTCAACTCCTTCTTGGAAATCAAAAGATTGGACTTATCTTTCCCCTTCTTCCTTGCTTCTTCATCTCTAGTCACTTGTTTCGGCTTGAGTGGGGCAAGCATAATCATTTTTCCCCCAAATTTTAAAGAATAGAAATTTGAATACCCATCATGAGAGACCGTTCTATCAAATTCCCAAGGTCTTTCTAACAATAGATGGCTAGCACTCATAAGCACCACATCACAAAATACCATATCTTTGTAACCTACAATAGAAAATTCAATGCAGACTTTTTTGGAAACCTTGACGTCATCCCGATCATTCAACCACCTTAGCTTGTAAGGGTTTGGATGTGTAGCGGTCTCCAACCTAAGCTTGTCCACTAATTCAAGAGAAGCCACATTGGTGCAACTTCCTCTGTCGATGATGAGGGAGTAAACCTTTTCCATGATCAAACACCGGCTATGGAAGATATTCTCCCGTTGACAATCTTCTTCATTGGCCTTGGAGATGAGGGCTCTTCGGCTAACCATCAAGAGTAGCCACTTTTGTGCATTGTAAACCTCCTCTTGGCTTTTAAGGTCCTCACTAGAACCTTCCTCGTGGTCATCCTCACTCATTACTTCACATGTGCCCTCTTTACGAATCATCACTCTTCTGTTGGGAAATCAGGAAGCAATGTGTCCCAATCCAAGACATTTAAAGCATTTGATTTCTCTTGCCCTTGCATCCTCCATTATCTTCTTGGTAAAAGGCTTCTTGTCATCCACCTTAGTTGATGGCTTAAAAAATTTCTCAGTTTTAGGAGGAAACCGATTGCTAATTCTCTTACCTTTCCTCTTGACTTGCCTTTCAACTTTTAAAGCAAGTTGTACCACCGCATCCATGGTAGCCACCATTTGTAACTCCACAATGTCAGTAATCTCTCTTTGCAAACCCCTTATGAATTTTGCAATGGCTTGCTCTTTGGGTTTCACAACTCCACTCCTAATCTTGAGTGTCTCAAATTCGGTCAAGTATTCTTCAACCGATTGTGAACCTTGTTTCAAACTTTGTAATTGTAAGAACAATTCTTGTTTGTAGCTGCTTGGTACGAACCTCTTCCTCATCAAAGATTTTACAACCCTCCAAGTCACAATAAAGTCATCTTCCTCATGCTTCCTTTGGGCTCTCAAGTTGTCCCACCATAAATGAGCATATCCCATCAATTCTAAAGTCACCAATTGCAACTTCACCGTTTCAGAGTAATTGTAGTAATCGAAGACCTTTTCCACCTTGTTCACCCAATCTAGGAAAATGTCTCCATTACAAGAACCGTTAAATGAAGGAATTGATAACTTGACATGCTTCAAGTTCTCACTAGGGCCACGCCTAGCATTGTCAAACTCACCATATTCGGAGTTCATTTCTTCAACAAATTCATTGTGTTGGTTTATCCTCCTCGGATTCTCTGCTCTTCTCCTATGTAAAAGATTTTTAAGGGCCCATACACGATCATTTCTCAACTCCATTAACCATTGACTAATGTTCCCAAATTTTTTGTTGATGTCATCAATTTGACCTTGGTAGCTAAAGCAACACCCTGGTTTTCAGGTTTTCAGATTTTTTTTGTTACTTAGGGATATTTTTGTAAATATAATAAATTAAAACCGTTTTGCAAATGAGAAGTTTTATTAGAGCCCTAGAAATTAATTAGAATATTTGGAGGAATAGGAAAATTTTGGAGAAACCAAATCGTTAGGCAAAATAACGAAACGAGCAAAGAAATGGGTGACAGGCAAACTTGTAATTAGAGAAATCAAATTTTTATAAAATAACAAAACCCCTTCCCTATTCACCTTCACAATTTTTTCCTCCACTTTCAGAGAGCATTTCCTCCCCACTTTGGCGATTCCTTCTCCCAAGGTGTCCATTCGATCTGCCGATTGTTCCTTTGCTCCGGCGCCAATTTCTTTCGGTTTCCTTCCACAATCAAACCCTAGGTAAGTTTCTAAGCATTATAAGGGTTTAGTTTTCGATTTTAAGGTCAAATTTACTTAGGGTTTGAGTTAGATTTTTGGAGAAATATATCGTTTAGATTAGAAATTGTTAGTTTTATGAAATTGATGGTTACTAATGATGAATTTATGATGGTTGATGTTAAATTAGACTGAAAATGGAAAGTTAGGTTAAACGATATAAATTCTATTGAAGGCTGTTGGAGAATTGGTGAGCACAATGTTCTTGATAAATTGCCCGAAAGACGTAGATACAAGTTCTAGAGAAATTTCTTTAGCTAGGAGTTTCATTTAGTTTTAGAATTCGATTGCTTATGATCGATTTTAATGTCATCGTTGTGAAATGTCTTAGGTAATGAAGCTCAAAATGAGGTGCTCGGCTCACTAAGGACGTCAGGTAAGCCTTCGTGCCTTGTTTGGCCGAGTTGGCCTACACCATGAGTTATGATGTTATCTAGGACATTGGTAATTTATGTAGTTTTAGAGTAAGTGGTTAGGTAGTTAGGTTGTTTAGGTCATAGTGTACTTTTCTATGATTTATTGATTGTTTTTTATGTTAGCTATAGGTTGTGCAATATGAACTGTACATGCATCACACTCTTTCAAAATAGCATGAAAATGAGTTTTTACACGTGTTTTATGACTAGAAATGAATTAATGAAAAGAAATAAATGCACATAATCCCGATCACAACGGGGTGGGGTTCAAACATGGTTGTCCTACAGGTGAAGCATGTTTTCCCCCGGTAAGTCTAACCGCTAGACGAGCCCTCTCCATATGGTGAGAGTAGACCTCAGTGACATCCCGTTATGTAACGTAATGAACAAAATGACTGCATGATTTACGAACAGCATATGCATAGCATGCTTTTTCATTTACGAAGTTTACTGAGCCTTTAGCTCATAGAATGTCTCTATGGTGTAGGTGATCTCGAGCAAGGTGAGGAAGACTTTCCTCCGCTGGATGAACGCACAGGTTGAAGAAGGATGCCTGTGGGAGTGCGCTGAGCAATCGAGGCAATTTTGACCCGTGGGAACCAGAGTATAGGTATTTTGAGTACGTTAGAGGAAATGATCATGGATTTGTGGATAAATGAATAGATAGTTTATTTTAGGAGGATTTGAAACTAGTTGGATGATATTATGTTTCAATAACGGTTTTCTGGTTAGTTTTGTGGAAAAGTATATGCAAAGACAAGTTTTATATGAATGTTAGGGTATTGGAATGTATATAGAGTGAAGCTTTTATTTTGGAAATATACTTGAACTGCTTGGGAACTTTAAAATCGTAGGGATATATTTAGTTTTTAAAGCGATCCATGCAGTTCATTTTCATGAATTTTCATTACGTTTTTTGGTACGTTTTTGAGTCGTGTTTTTGGGGTTTGAGGTGTTTTATGTTGGGAAATGTTTGAAGTAAGTTTAGGTGTGAACTGTAGATGAATGGAATGAAGAAAAGTGGGAAAATGGTAAGAAGAAGGGAGGAGTGCAGCTAGCGCGCTGGGCGCGTGCGCAGCAGGCACGGTGCACGCCCCAGCCGATCAATTGGCACACCCACTAGATACGCTCGCGCCGATCGATCGGCACATCTGCACGCGCGCTGCGCCGGGCGACAGTGCGCAGTGTGCACGCGTTTCACCACATGTGGCCCAGTAGAAAATTTTTCAAATTTTGACTTTTGAAAACACGTTTCAACCTGACTTTTTACGATACTTTTTAAACGTATTTTACGAGTGTCCCCCACGTATTTTAAGGGATTTTAAAGACCCAAAAACCGAGTCAAAATTTTATCGAACAATGGTTTTAGCCTTGTTTTAAATGTTTCAAAAGTCAAAAAAATTTTACGGCCGAAATGTCTAAGCCAAAGTCAACGTCAAGTCAAGTCTTGTGACGGCCCAAAACGGGTTGGGGTCATTATAATAGTTGGTATCAGAGCTCCCGGGTCTTAAAATCGGTTCTATAGACGGGTCGACTGCACAGGCCACGGCACGAACATGCTTCCTCAACTGTAAGTACATTTAAAACTTTTTTTTATTTCAATTTCTTAGTATTATTTGTCTTTAACTTTTATAGGGTTAACAAAATGGTTCGTAGTGTAATACCCGGCTCATACGAATTTTGGATATAGTATATTTTATTATATATGTGGCATTTTTGATAAATATATCAAATCAAATCAGTTTCGCAAACGGAAAGCTTTATTTCGATCCTAACGATTAATAGGAATTTTAAGGAATTTTGGGGAATTTTAGGAGTTTTGACGCTATATTCCGAGTAATTAAGTTTCTTGTAATATGAATGATGTTTTAGTAAAAATAGTAAACGAGGTCCGTTTTGCGAACGGATAGTTTTATTAAATCCCAAATAATAAGTTGGACATATTAGTGAAATAAACAAATTTGGAGAACCCGAATAGTTAGACGATTAACGAAACGAAAGACAAAACAAATAGAAAATATGTGCTAAGGGCATTTTAGTAATTTTCAAACCAAATTATATAAAATAAACAAATCTCTCTTCTCTCCCTCACTTTTTCTTTCTTCTTCTCTGGAATTCACGAACCAGAGAACTCTTTTTCCTTTGTTCTCCTACGGCGATTCCCATTCCGATCTCCGTTCGACCTCCGATCGTTCCGTTTTCTTCGTGCTTTCTCCTCCAATCGACGTTCTAGGTATGAACCTACAATCTTAGAGCTTTTATTTCAATGTTTCTGGAGTTTTATACAATTAGGTTTCGTTTTGGTTTTGTTAAAAATCGAGATTTAGGGTTCGAAATTGATAGATTGTTTTAGTTTACGAACGTATTGCACGTATTAAATGTTATTGGAAGAAGTTAGGACGATTTAGGAGAAATGTTAAATTTGTAAATTTCGGGTTTTCGAAAAACTCGTAAATTGGATTTCGGGGTATCGAACGCAGATTGATGGATTTAAAGTTTTAACGTCGATATTGTGTTTTGCTTCAGACAAACAACGCTCGTGGACGGAGCTTGAGCTGCTTTGGACACGAGGTAAGTTCTTGTGATTCTTTTCTGGCCGATTGGCCTACACCGTACATTGAAGTCGTTTCGAGGAGTTTGGTGACGCACTAGTTTATATTGCTTTGGTTGGGTAGTTAGGTTTAATTGTTTTGTAGTTTATGTTTTACCGTCTTGATGGTATGTATGCTGAGTGTTTAAATTCTGTTATGAACTGTTCATGCATCACGAGTTTTAAAGAAAGAGCATGAAAATGAATTTCTACACGATGTTTTTAAGAAAATGGTAATGCGGCCTGGAGAGGGGCTATTGATCTATTGTGTAGGCACGAAGGGGTCTGTCACAATACCGCATTTAACACATACTCAAACAGTTATAGGTCACGCGAGATGGGGCTCAGGCACGGCTGTATGTGTTGTAAGCGTGTACCCCCTCTTTTAGCTGGAAAGAGTAGTTCGACCGCTGGATGTGATCTCTCCGGTTAGGAGGCTGAGATCTCGGTGACACCCACAGAGTAAAGAAAATGCTGCATGATTTCTGAACTCACTCGCATAGCATATAGTTGCATTTATGAGGGCTTGCTGAGATTTTTATCTCATAGTGTGTTGTATGGTGTAGGTGATTACGAGGATACAGGTGAGGATGAGATTCCTCCTCCTGAGGCATGAGTCCAGTTGACGTGGGATGGCTGCGGTGGTGTGCTGGCGCAGTGGAGGCTTACTGACCTGTGGGGACAGTATGTATAGATTTTGAGGGTTTGGGACATTTTGGGCTGATGTTTGTATAGAAATATTTTAGGTTGTTTGAATCTGGATAGTTGATAGGTATATATGTATATGTTGATGTTTTGGAAACTGTTTTATAATGGTTTGAGTTTTATAATGGTTTGAAAAGTCTTTCATTGAATGTATTTTAGAACTGCGTGGTGATTGAAAACAGGAGGATTTGTTTAGGTTTTAAACGTATCCATGCAGTTCGTTTTCATGAAAATGTTCTTAGTTTTAAAATGTGTTTCGAGTCGTTTATTATGTGAACGGTGCAGTGTGAAAAGAATGAGGATATGAGAGAGTTTGTGTCGTGATTTTATTGTATGGTTTAGGGTGTAAGAATAAGTTGTATTGTGTATTTGGCGTAGGAGAAATTGAAAGAAATAATGAAGGAAAGGAAACAGGGCAGAGGGCTTGGCGAATAGTCGCCAAGCCTGGCGATTGAATCGCCTCCCTCTGGAGAAATCCAGAGGGGGTGGCGAGCAATCGCCACAGGCGATTATTCGCCTGTTGCAATCGCCTAGGGGCGATTATTCGCCCCATTTATGGGCGAATAATCACCTCTCTATTGTTTTAATTTAATTGGTTTAAGTTTTAATTAATTAATTTAGGTTTTATTTAATTTGTTTTAAAAGTTAGAATACAATTCCGATTTCGATTCTGGTTTCGATTTCGGTTTAGTTTCCGCTTAAAGTTTAAAAAAAAAATAGTACGGAAATTGGGTACAGTGTTTAGGGTCGTGACAAATTATGGTATCAGAGCCCCGGGTTTTAAAATCGGTTCTGTAGACTGCTCGACTGCACCGCCACTACGCGGACATTCTTCATCAACTGTAAGTACGTTTATAGTTTTATTCGATTTCTAGTTTCTTAGAGTATTGTGTTTTAACTTTTGTATAGGAATTTTATAAATATGGTGCGTCCACTAAATGACCGAGATGACCGAGATGACACAATCGACACTCTTAAGGATTTTATCGCCCAGCAGTCTCAGCATATGGAGCGACAGGCTCAGCAGATGGAAAGACAGTCTCAACAGCTGGGTACTCTTATAGACCGAGAGGGCGTTAGAGCTCGAGAAGCGGCAACTCCTGGCAATAAGGGGATGGAGAGATTCCAGAAGCTCCAACCTCCTGTATTTAATGGACAATCTATGGATCCCGCTTCAGCCGAGGAGTGGATTCGTACTATGGAAGACATGTTGACCTACGCTAGCATTGAAGACGGAGAAAAGGTGGCATTAGTGACTTACCACCTGGCTTTAGATGCCCGATTCTGGTTGGACACCGTTAAGGCAACCACTGATATTACGATTATGGGCTGGGAACGATTCAAAGAGTTATTTTATGACAAGTACTTCAGCCATACGGTGCGAGAGGCCAAGATGGTTGAGTTTATGCAGTTACGGCAAGTTGGTACGATTGCCGAGTATGTGAGGAAGTTTGAAGCCCTTTCGAGATTTGTGCCACGTCAGGTCAGCATTAACAAAGACAAGGTACGCCGGTTCCTACAGGGACTTAGCCAGCAGTTTCGGATGAGCCTTACCATATCAGGGGTACGAAATGTATCCTATGATGAGATAGTGGCTAGAGCTCTTGATATTGAGGCCGTTGATCAGAGTTCTGCCAAATCGAGGGAGCCAGCTAAGGGCTTCTTTCGAGAGATTCACCCTCAGATCAGGGGTAAAGGCTGGCAACCTAGAGCACAGCCTCAGCAACAACAACAGAGGGGAGTTAAAAGGCCTCTTGAGGGAGGCAACGACCGAGGGAAAGAGAAGCAAGTACAAGGGGCATCTCAGATACCTATTTGCCCAAGTGTCTGAAGGAGCACAGTGGCCAGTGCAGAGTGGGCACAAATGTGTGTTATCGTTGTGGAGATGCGGGCCATTTCGTCAGAGATTGTCATAAGCCGGGCCGAGATCAGTCAGGCAGTGATCAGAGGAGGATTATGCCGAGGATCTTCGCATTTATCGAACCTAGTGATGTTGATAACGAGGATCAGCCTGCCGTGATAGCAGGTACTATATTGGTTTCTGGTGTTCCTGTATTTTCTTCATTAGACACGGGGGCTACACATTCTTTTGTTTCTACCGCTTGTGTGTCTAGATTCAGGCTTGTGCCTGAGTTAGCAGAATGCGAGTATAGTGTGATGCTACCTTCAGGAGAGCGTATGCAGTCAGGTCGTGTAGTTCAGGGCAATATTATCTCGATTGGGGACAGAACCGTCTATGCTCGCCTTATTGTTATGGGCATAGAACACTATGATCTGATCTTAGGGATGGACTGGCTAGCACAGCACTTCGCCACCATCGATTGTCGATCCGGGATTGTGACCTTTCGACCCCGGGGTAAAGCTGAGTTTTCTTATCAGGCGATGAGCAGATTGAGTAGCTCGCCTAGTTCTTATTCCATAAAGGTCAACTAGCAGTTTAAAGGTGTGTGCTCTATTTATTTGGCCTCTGTATTTGATTGTCAGTTGCTCAGCGGAGAAAAGCCGAGCGACATTCCTATTGTCAGAGAGTTCTCAGGGATCTTTCTTGATGATCTTCCCGGGTTACCACCAGACTTGGAGATCGAATTCACTATTGATGTCTATCCAAACTCCGTGCCGAGGTTTAAGAACCCGTATCGGTTGGCAGCAGCTGAGTTGAGGGAACTGAGGACTCAGCTTGACGAACTGTTAGAGAAGGGTTTTATTCGACCCAGTGTTTCACCCTGGGGTGCTCCCGTTCTGTTTGTTAAGAAGAAAGACGAGACCCTCAGGATGTGCATAGATTACAGAGAGCTGAATAAACTTACAGTGAAGAATAAGTATCCACTGCCCCGGATTGATGATTTATTTGATCAACTGCAAGGTGCCCGAGTATTTTTGAGGATTGATCTACGTTCGGGTTACAATCAGCTGAAGGTCCGAAAGGATGATATACCGAAGACGGCATTCCGAACGAGGTATGGGCATTATGAGTTCCTTGTCATGTCTTTTGGACTTACTAATGCCCCTGCAGCGTTTATGGATTTGATGAACCGTGTCTTCAAGGAGTATCTAGACAAGTTTGTGGTGGTTTTCATCGACGACATTCTAATCTACTCTAAGACGAAGGAAGAACACGAGGAGCACTTGAGAATAGTTTTGAGGATTTTATGCCAGCACCAGTTGTATCCAAAGTTCTCTAAGTGCAATTTCTGGCTGGATCGAGTCAGTTTTCTGGGCCACATTATATCAAAAGAAGGGGTTTCTGTGGATCCGAGCAAAATTCAGGCGGTCAGAGATTGGCCACTACCGAAGAACGTACGAGAGGTGCGTGGATTTCTCGGATTAGCTGGCTATTATCGAAAATTCATTGAGGGATTTTCGAAGATCGCACTTCCTCTTTCACGATTGACACGGAAGAACGAGAGATTTATATGGTCGCCTGCTTGTGCTGATAGTTTTATGGAGTTAAAGTAGAGATTGACCACCGCTCCAGTATTGGAGTTACCTGTTGAAGGTGACAAGTTCAGTATATATTGTGACGCGTCTGGAGTGGCACTCGGTTGTGTATTGATGCAGGAGGGAAGAGTTATTGCATATGCTTCTCGGCAGTTGAAGCCGTACGAGTAGAATTATCCTACGCACGACCTTGAGTTGGCAGCTGTGGTCTTCGCACTAAAGATATGGAGACATTATGTATATGGGCAGTAGTGCGAGATATTTTGTGACCACAAGAGCTTGAAGTATTTATTTACGCTTAAGGAGCTGAATATGCGTCAGAGAAGGTGGCTTGAGTTCGTCAAAGACTACGATTTTGATATCAAGTACCATCCATGAAAGGCAAACAAGGTTGCTGATGCCTTGAGTAGAGTGCCTTCTGCGAGTTAGCCTTCATTAGCAGCGATGTCAGTTACGCTGCAGTCTGAGATTGAGAGGTTCGATGTTGAGATAGTGGCAGAGTTGTCCAGTATGCTCACCAACATTTCTCTCAGGCCAACTATTCTAGATCGTATACGTGAGGCTCAGCAGAATGATACGGAGTGTGAGGAGCTTCGATCGAGCATGACATTGGGAGACTCGTCAGATTTCCATTTATTAGAGGATGGTATTTTGAAGTTCAGGCATAGGTGATACGTACCTAACGATGAGAATCTGAAGAAGGATATATTGGCCGAGGCACATTCTGTGCACCCGGGAATTACCAAGATGTACCGGGATTTGAAACAACACTTCTAGTGGCCGAACATGAAGAGGGAGGTTGCCAAGTACGTTGAGACCTGTTTAGTATGTCAACAGGTGAAGGCAAAGCACCAGAGACCGGCCAGAACGTTATTGCCACTGCCGATTCCGGAGTGAAAGTGGGAGCAGATCTCCATGGATTTCATTGTGGGGCTCCCGAGGACGACGAAGGGCCATGACAGCATATGGGTTATTGTGGACCGATTGACAAAGTCGGCCCACTTCTTATCTGTGAGAATGGCATCTTCTATGGATCAGCTCGCAGAGCTCTATGTTTAGGAGATTGTGAGATTGCACGGAGTGCCGGTTTCTATTGTCTCGGATCGAGATCCGAGGTTCACGTCGAAGTTCTGGAAGAGTCTGCACAAAGCTATGGGGACTCAGCTTAATTTCAGCACAGCATTTCATTCTCAGACTGATGGTCAGACAGAGAGGACGAATCAGATTTTTGAGGATATGCTTAGAGCATGTGTGCTGGAGTTTTAGGGATCGTGGAGCAGGTACTTGCCACTGATCGAGTTCTCCTATAACAACAGCTTCCAGGCTACCATTGGCATGGCTCCGTATGAAGCCTTATATGGTCGAAAGTGTAGATCTCCACTATATTGGGACAAGGTTGGTGAAGCCAGCATCGTTGGTCGTGAGATTCTACAGCAGACGGCGGAGAAGATTGCCATTATCCGACAGCGTATTGAGGTAGCTCAGAGCAGACAGAAGAGCTATGCTGACACTAGACGGAGAGAGCTAGAGTTCGAAGAAGGTGACGAAGTTTATATTAAAGTATCTCCGTTCAAAGGCGTTACGAGATTTGGAAGGAGGGGTAAGTTGACCCCTCGGTATGTGGGGCTCTTTCCTATTCTGAAGAGGATCGGGAAGATGGCGTACAGATTGCAGCTTCCAGCTTCTATGGAGGGTATTCATGACGTATTTCACGTATCCATGCTTCAAAAGTGTTTGCGTGATCCATCACATGCCGTGGAGGCAATAGACATCGAGGTACAGCCTACCTTGACCTATGAGGAGAGGCCGGTACGCATTCTGGAGTCTTCCATCAAGGTATTGCGCAACAAGGAGATTCCGCTGGTAAAAGTTTTGTGGCGGAACCACGAGATGGAAGAGGCTACGTGGGAGCGACAGCAGGATATGATGATTAAATATCCTGAGTTATTTGTATAGTTAAATTTTGTAGACAAAATTCTAAATAAGGTGGGTGGAATGTAATCCCGGCTCGTACGGATTTTGGATATAGTATATTTTATTATATATGTGGCATTTTTGGTAAATATGTCAAATCAAATCAGTTTCGCAAATGGAAAGCTTTATTTCGATCCTAAAGATTAATAGGAATTTTAAGGAATTTTGGGGAATTTTAGGAGTTTTGACGCTATATTCCGAGTAATTAAGTTTCCCGTAATATGAATGATGTTTTAGTAAAAATAGTAAACGAGGTCCGTTTTGCAAACGGATAGTTTTATTAAATCCTAAATAATAAGTTGGACATATTAGTGAAATAAGGAAATTTGGAGAACCCGAATAGTTAGACGATTAACGAAACGAAAGACGAAACAAATAAAAAATATGTGCTAAGGGCATTTTAGTAATTTTCAAACCAAATTATATAAAATAAACAAATCTCTCTTCTCTCCCTCACTTTTTCTTTCTTCTTCTCTGGAGTTCACGAACCAGAGAACTCTTTTTCCTTTGTTCTCCTACGGCGATTCCCATTCCGATCTCCGTTCGACCTCCGATCGTTCTGTTTTCTTCGCGCTTTCTCCTCCAATCGACGTTCTAGGTATGAACCTACAATCTTAGAGCTTTTATTTCAATGTTTATGGAGTTCGTTTAGGTTTTGTTAAAAATCGAGATTTAGGGTTCGAAATTGATAGATTGTTATAGTTTACAAACGTATTGCACGTATTAAATGTTATTGGAAGAGGTTAGGACGATTTAAGAGAAATGTTAAATTTGTAAATTTCGGGTTTTCGGAAAACTCGTAAATTGGATTTCGGGGTATCGAACGCAGATTAATAGATTTAATGCCTCGATAAGTTAAGTTGGAATGTTAGAAAATTCCTTAGTTAAGGTATTGTAAATTGGACGATCGATAGCTTAAATTAGTTTTAACGTCGATATTGTGTTTTGCTTCAGACAAACAACGCTCGTGGACGGAGCTTGAGCTGCTTTGGACACGAGGTAAGTTCTCGTGATTCTTTTCTGGCCGATTGGCCTACACCGAACATCGAAGTCGTTTCGAGGAGTTTGGTGACGCACTAGTTTATATTGCTTTGGTTGGGTAGTTAGGTTTAATTGTTTTGTAGTTTATGTTTTACCGTCTTGATGGTATGTATGCTGAGTGTTTAAATTCTGTTATGAACTGTTCATGCATCACGTGTTTTAAAGAAAGAGCATGAAAATGAATTTCTACACGATGTTTTTAAGAAAATGGTAATGCGGCCTGGAGAGGGGCTATTGATCTATTGTGTAGGCACGAAGGGGTCTGTCACAATACCGCTTTTAACACATACTCATACAGTTATAGGTCACGCGAGATGGGGCTCAGGCACGGCTGTACATGTTGTAAGCGTGTACCCCCCTCTTCTAGCTGGAAAGAGTAGTCCGACCGCTGGATGTGCTCTCTCCGGTTAGGAGGCTGAGATCTCGGTGACACCCACAGAGTAAAGAAAATGCTGCATGATTTCTGAACTCACTCGCATAGCATATAGTTGCATTTATGAGGGCTTGCTGAGATTTTTATCTCATAGTGTGTTGTATGGTGTAGGTGATTACGAGGATACAGGTGAGGATGAGATTCCTCCTCCTGAGGCATGAGTCCAGTTGACGTGGGATGGCTGCGGTGGTGTGCTGGCGCAGTCGAGGCTTACCAACCCGTGGGGATAGTATGTATAGATTTTGAGGGTTTGGGACATTTTGGGGTGATGTTTGTATAGAAATATTTTAGGTTGTTTGATTCTGGATAGTTGATAGGTATATATGTATATGTTGATGTTTTGGAAACTGTTTTATAATGGTTTGAGTTTTATAATGGTTTGAAAAGTCTTTCATTGAATGTATTTTGGAACTGCGTGGTGATTGAAAACAGGAAGATTTGTTTAGGTTTTAAATGTATCCATGCAGTTCGTTTTCATGAAAATGTTCTTAGTTTTAAAATGTGTTTCGAGTCGTTTATTGGGTGAACGGTGAAGTGTGAAAAGAATGAGTATATGAGAGAGTTTGTGTCGTGATGTTATTGTATGGTTTAGGGTGTAAGAATAAGTTGTATTGTGTAGTTGGCGTAGGATAAATTGAAAGAAAGAATGAAGGAAAGGAAACAGGGCAGAGGGCTTGGCGAATAGTCGCCAAGCCTGGCGATTGAATCGCCTCCCTCTAGAGAAATCCAGAGGGGGTGGCGATTGCTCGCCACAAACTGTGGCGAGCAATCGCCACAGGCGACTGCAACAGGCGATTATTCGCCTGTTGCAATTGCCTAGGGGCGATTATTCGCCCCATTTATGGGCGAATAATCGCCTCTCTATTGTTTTAATTTAATTATTTTAAGTTTTAATTAATTAATTTAGGTTTTATTTAATTTGTTTTAAAAGTTAGAATTCAATTCCGATTTCGATTTTGGTTTCGATTTCGGTTTAGTTTCCACTTAAAGTTTAAAAAAAAAATAGTACGGAAATTGGGTACAGTGTTTAGGGTCGTGACACGTAGAGGAAATGATAGGGATGAGAGGGACGACACCATAGATCTATTAAGGGATTTCATTGCCCAACAAGCTCGACATCTTGACCGACAAGCACAACATATAGATAGGCAATCTCATCAGCTCAGAACATTGATAAACCCCAAGAGGTGGTTGCTCCTAATAACCACGGTATAGAGAGGTTCTTCAAAGGGTTTCACCCAGTATGGGAAAGGCAACAACCAATTAGGGGAATAAAGAGGATGGGCGAGAAAGAAATTGAACGAAGCCGACGAAAGCGCGTACAAGAACCTCAGCATAAGCCTCGATGCCTAAGGTGTAAGAAAAACCATTACGGTGTGTGTAGATTGGGTACGAACTGATGCTATAGATGTGGGAAGGTCTGCCACTGTGCCCTAAATTGCCTAAGGAAGGCCATTGACCAGAAGAAAAATGTTACACCGAGGATATTTGTCCCGATCGAAGGCAAAGAAACTGCCCAACCATCAGTTGTTTCAAGTATCATTATATCTCAACAGTTAATGGAGTGAAGAACATTATAGTAGAGATGTAGTATAGAGTGAGAATTTGAAAGTAATAATTGTGCTATAGATCAAAGTAGGTTTGAAAATAGAGAGGTAAGAGAATAGTGGAAGGTGGGTAAGAAGGGTTCCTAGGTGAACCTCGACGAAAAGACAGTAGGTTAAATACATGATGATATAGACCTTATAGAAAGAATGTTATGCATTAATAGGATTAGCCTGACTTAACCATAAGAAGTTGTGCACTTAGAATTTAGTTACCATTAGAGGGATATGACTTATGTGATATAAATTTAGATAGATAGAAACTGGACCCTAGTTGACAAACCCTTGGAGTTTTAGGATATGACGAATCAAAGAGAAATTTGGAGCATAGACATGAAACGCATCGAGGGATGCTCTAGACTGTCAAGGTATAATTAGTATGTTTAAGTAAATAAGAAAATATAGCAGAGACTCGTATATCTTAGATCCATGTGAAGTTGAAGGAATCTAGGCAAAAACAATATTCGAGATTCAACCTAGATTTATTGTTGAGAGGATATAGGGAGTGGCTATTATTGTTATGATTTTGGAAGACGTGTGGGATCAATACAAAGTCGTGGATGTAAAATCTAAGTGTTGGCGTAAGGATCTCCGTATCTATCAATATCGATGAAGAAAATAAGGGGAATTACTCAGAGTTGGAAAGTTAATAAATTTCGAGATATTAGACAATCAAAGTAATATGTAAGTGATACTCAAATTACTGAAACTGGCCATTCTCTAGGAAATAAGTGCTGTCTTAGAAGACTGACCAATAACGGACGATTGCCAATTTGCAAAAAGATTACGACTTACATACTATAAAGGGGAGACTTAGTGAAGTTAAGAGTAGTCGATGAGTAGTAGACACGTTAGACATTTTGTGTTGCTTGATTAAAGATCAAGAATAAAAAACATAAGAGCTAGAAAGAACTTAAAAACCTAAACGCATTAACCAATGAGAGAAAAGTTTAGCACTTTAAATTGGAAGTCGTGTTTAGGGGTTTAAAGCAACTAGTGTGACCATAGAAGGGATGATGATTCAACTAGAGTGAGACTATAGTTGGTACAGTTTAAGTTAAGAACCACAAACATGAAAGTTACCTCTAGGATGGAAGTAGGAACATCAGTGTTCGAGGAACTAAGAAGGTTAACCTTAATGAAGAGGTGTTTCTAAATTTTTGGAAAATAGAAGGGTAAGATTTGAGAATTTGAGGAGATTTGGATTAAGGGTGTAAACTTAATTACAACAAGTTTGCAAAAAAGAAAATCGTTCGATGAATCGTTGCAAAGGAGCCAAGTTGAGTTTTGTGATGGCCCGGAAAGGGGTTTAGGTCGTTATAATTAGTGGTCAAGATTGGAAGAAATCCTTATACGATATTAGGGATAAGTGCAGGGGATTGTTAGATTAAATGAAGGGTAAAGATTGAAAGTTTAGCCCAATGTTTTGTGTCATGCAGTTTGATGAATTGGTGGATTATCAGATGGGGAGAACAAGGATTTATGTGAAAACTATTTAACTAAACTTAAAAGTGAGGCTAAGTTAGAAACTTTCAAAGATTTGTCTCGTATCTAACAAAGTCGAGGCCAATAAATACATAAATGACTTAAGGTTAGAATGAATAGTTTAGAGTAAATCAATGGCGAAACTTAGGGACTTGATAGTACTCGGAATTAATAAAGATTTAAGTTAGACAAATGAGCATAATGTAGATAGTGTGAGAATTTTAGTTAAGGACATAGCGATAGAGCTCATTAATGTAGCTTAGAATTAAATGTGATGTTTATAGGATCTTAATTATAAAGGAACCAGGATCTTAAGAGAGTAGCGACTTTAGCTCCCAGTTGGACTTATTGAGACATTGAGGTATTTTGATGATATAGTTGTGAAGTATAGCAATGGGAACTTAGTTGAGAAACCCACACTAAAATAGTCACCGACAATCGGCGAATGCCCAAGAAGGTATGTGACTAAGGATACTACCGATAAAATAGTTTATGAGGCACCATTGTTAAAGAAAATGTAGAAATTGAGTTGTCATACATTCCGATTACGGATAGAGCTGATGAACTCATGTAGAAGTTTGGGTTACAGCCTAGGAGTTGGTAGAAATCCTTAGACGATATCCAATCCAGCTGATGTTAGGAAGCTTAGATATAACTATGATCTAAATGAATAGCTAAGAAAAAACTTCGATGGAAGAAAACTTTGAAGTTAGCTTCATTAGGAAATTGAGGACTTGAATTAAGTTTTGATCGAGGAAGCCTAAACATAAAGCCAAGTTAGAAGGGTAAGGAAGTTTAACTTAGGAACGATTAAGCGAAAACCAATGTATGCGTGAATTAGTTATGTGCATGAATATGCAGTTGGATTATTTGAATTGGAGACTTAGGAAATTATTAGCATGCAATGCTAATCTGGGGCGTAGTTAGCCAAGTAAAAGATAGCCAATGCGGTTAGAGGCTAATGTTGCGTCATTGGGTTAAGAGATTTTGGTTTAGAACCATCAAGATTAACCCCGATTATAAACGAGATGAAGGTTCTTGAATTGGAATGGGAATCTTTCAGAGAAGGTGAGAGGAGTGGAATCGAAAAGTGTGGAATAACCATAGGTTAAGGAATAAGGCCGCGAAACACGAGGCGTTAATGTCAAGAACTATAAGCTAAGCAAATTTTGAGGACAAAATTTCAAATAAGGAGGGTAGAATGTAACACCCGGGTTTTAGAGTTCTAAGATTTTTTCACTACTTAGGGTATTTTTGTAAATAATAAAATTTCAGAGAAACCAGATCGTTAAGCGAAATAACCAAACGAGCAAATAAATGGGTGAGGGGCAAACTTGTAATTAGAGAAATCAAATTTTTATAAAATAACAAAACCCCTTCCCTATTCACCTTCACGATTTTTTCCTCCACCTCCAGATAGCATTTCCTGCTCACTTTGGCGATTCCTTCTCCCACGGAGTCCATTCGATCAGCCGATCGTTCCTTTGCTCCGGTGCCGATTTCTTCCGATTTCCTTCAACAATCAAACCCTAGGTAATTTTCTAAGCATTCTAAGGGTTTAGTTTTCGATTTTAAGGTCAAATTTAGTTAGGGTTTGAGTTAGGTTTTTGAAGAAATATATCGTTTACGTTAAAAATTGTTAGTTTTATGAAATTGATGGTTGCTAATGATGAATTTATGATGGTTGATGTTAGATTAGGCTGAAAATGGAAAGTTAGGTTAAACTTGGAGGTTAAACAATATAAATTCCATTGAAGGCTTGTTGGAGAATTGGTGAGCCGAATATGCTCGATAAATTGCCCGAAAGACGTAGATACAAGTTCTAGAGAAATTTCTTTAGCTAGGAGTTTCGTTTAGTTTTGGAATTCGATTGCTTAAAATCGGTTTTAATGTCATTGTTGTTAAATATCTTCGGTAATGAAGCTCAAAACGAGGTGCTCGGCTCGCTAAGGATGTCAGGTAAGTTTTCGTGCCTTGTTTTGCCGATTTGGCCTACATCATGAGTTATGACGTTATCGAGGACATTGGTGATTTATGTAATTTTAGAGTAAGTGGTTGGGTAGTTAGGTTGTTTAGGTCATTGTGTACCTTTCTAAGATTTATTGATTGTTTTCTATGTTAGCTATAGGTTGTGCAATATGAACTGTACATGCATCACGCTCTTTCAAAATAGCATGAAAATGAGTTTCTGCATGTGTTTTATGAAAAGAAATGAATTAATGAAAAGAAATGAATGCACGTAATCCTGGTCACGATGGGGTGGGGTTCAGACATGGCTGTCCTACAGGTGAAGCATGTTTTCCCTGTGGTAGACGGAAAGGGCTGTCTAACCGCCAGACGAGCCCTCTCTATCTACAGAGAGTAGACCTCGGTGACATCCCGTTATGTAACGTAATGAACAAAATGACTGCATGATTTACGAATAACATATGCACAACATGCATTTTTATTTACAAAGTTTACTGAGCCTTTAGCTCATACATGTCTCTATTGTGTAGGTGATTTCGAGCAAGGTGAGGAAGACGTTCCTCCTCTAGATGAACGCATAGGTTGAAGAAGGATGCCCGTGGGAGCGCGCTGAGCAGTTGAGGCAATTTTGACCCTTGGGAACCAGAGTATAGATATTTTGAGTACGTTAGGCGAAATGATAATGGATTTGTAAATAAACGAATAGATAGTTTGTTTTAGGAGGATTTGAAACTAGATAGATGATATTAAGTTTCGATGACAGTTTTCTGGTTAGTTTTGTGGAAAAGTATATGCAAAGACAAGTTTTATATGAATATTAGGGTATTGAAATGTATAGAGAGTCAAGCTTTTATTTTTGTAATATACTGGAACTGCTTGGGAACTTTAAAATCGTAGGGATAAATTTAGTTTTTAAAGCAATCCATGCAATTCGTTTTCATGAATTTTCTCTAGGTTTTTTGGTACGTTTTTTAGTCGGGTTTTTGAGGTTTGATGTGCTTTATGTTGGGAAAGGTTTGTAGTAAGTTTAGGTGTGAAATGTAGATGAACAAAATGAAGAAAAGTGGGAAAAATGGTAAGAAGAAGGAAGGAGTGCAGTTGGGGGCGCGCTGAGGCACGCTGGGCGCGTCCGCAGTAGTCGCGGTGTGCACCCAGCCGATTGATCGATACACCCGCTGGATATGGGGGCGTGCGGCAGAAGAGATGCCGATCGATTGGCACATCTGCGCGAGTGATGCACGCGGCGACAGCGTGCAACGCGCGCAGTACCACATGTGGCCTAGATGAAAATTTTTCAAATTTTTACTTTTTAAAACACGTTTCGACCAGACTTTTTACGATACTTTTTAAACGTATTTTACAAACGTCCTCAACATATTTTAAGGGATTTTAAAAACCCAAAAACCGAGTCGACATTTTATCAAACAATAGTTTTAGCCTCATTTGAAATGTTTTAAAAGTCAAAAATTTTACGCCCGAAATGTCTAAGCCAAAGTCAATGTCAAGCCAAGTCCTGTGACGGCCCGGAACGGGTTGAAGTCATTACAGTTAGTCTCACCAACATTCGGTTTAGGTGCCTCAAGTGGTTGTACATTACTATTTCGATTTTGATTATGAGTGGCACCATTTCCTGTCATCATTTAGCCAACCATAAAATACACCAGAACACAGTAAAACAAACAAGGATAACAACCTGGCTTTGATACCAAATGACACGCTTCAACCTAATGGCAACATGTGTGACAACACAAGCACTAGTTCCCCTCGGATTTCCAATTGGCAATCACCGAGGTTCCCCAGATTCCAATAGGCACAAATAATGCAAAAACATATCCACACGCTATGAAATTTTAACAGGAGCTTATCTCTAACGTGTATGAGACACCCTAAAAATTTCAATGGCAAATATGCAGTGGTCAAAAAGTTATGAACAGAAGAGTCGGGATCGCTCAAATTGCTCGGAAATACTGCTATGTTGGCCAAGAGAAGGCTAACTTTTGAGCAGCACAACTTTTGCTATATAATTTCAAATAACTTAAAAATTTATGATGATCTTACTTGCGGTGTGATTGTAAGACCCGAAAAATTTTAAAGGTTGATTCATTGTGAAAGAAATGCTATACAGTGGGGAAGGCTGTTGGTACGGAAGGTAATAAAAGTTGCTCCTCTCGGGTTTATGACTCTCTTCTTAAGGAAGAAAAGAGTTTATACTTGTTTGCTATGGATACTACCCTCCAAGAAGGTATTAAAAAGAGTAATAATAAGAGCTCCCAAGTATAGTCACAAACTTTGAAGAAAATGTTTCCCAAGGAGCTCGGATGTGACTCACTGGCGACGATGGGTTTGATACTCAAAGAGGCTCGGTTTTTTTGGGAGAAAAATCTTCAGCTTTTCATTCAAACAAAGATGGCTGCTACAACAGCTAAAGAGGGTTAACCTCCCCTAATTACAATTAGGGTTCAGCTCACAAAAAGGAGAAGAAGACTCTAGAAGTGAAATGCCTTTCGGCCACCTCATCAGCCTAGTACAACCTTTCTCTCTCCCATGATCAAGTGTACTTTTCTCCCTTCAAATGTAGCTTATTTCCCTCCAAAGATGCAGCTCATTTTCCCTTCAAACGTGTTCAACCTTGCATGCAGTGCAATATAAAAGAACTAGGTGTTTTTGGTGAAACGAAAATAAGATATGCTCTGTTACATCATTTGTCAAAAGGAAAACAAATTCCTCCTTCAACAATTGGTGTTGCTGAGTGTTGCTTCCAAGTTAACACACGGAGAGGCTTCTCCAAGTCTAGGATGCTTGGTTCCCACTTTAAACCCTCAAAATAGTCTTTTACAGCAAAAAGAACAAACTTGTTAGAAAGATGATTGGCCGAGGCAAAGTTCTTGTCTCGGGATCGTGTCATGGGTGGAGGAGTATTTGATCAAGTTTGAGATCCTAAAAATTAGGAGTGGTCTAGAGGAGCCGAAGGAGTAAGTTATAGCTCGGTTCATTAAAGGGTTGAATAAGGAGATTAGAGATGTTATTGAGCTCTAAAGTTTTGATACAATGGATGTAGTATTACAACTTGCCATAAAAGTAGAAAGACAAGTAAATAGAAAGGGTAAAGGAGTTAGTAATCGGTTTCCACCCAAAACCAAGAACTCTTCCAAGCTACCCCTTAAGGTGGTAGAGGAGAAACCAAGCACAAGGAGTTGGTCTACAAAAGGGGTAGAAGATAAAACGATAACGGAAGATACAAATCGGCCAAGATCAAGGAAGATCAAGTGTTTTAAGTGTCTTGGATTAGGGCAAATTGCTTCTCAATGTCCCAATAGAAGAGTGATGGTCCTTAGAGAGAGCACCGGGGAAATAGTAAGTGCAGATGAACAAGAGGAAGGTTCTAGTGAGGACCTTGCAAGTGAAGAGAGATTTTTCATGCACAAGAAAGACCGTTCTTGATGGTTATCCACAGAGCCCTTATATCCAAAGCCAATGAAGAAGATTGTCAAAGAGGGAATATCTTCCATTGTCGATGCTTGATCAAAGAGAAGGTTTGCTCCCTCTTCATCGATGGAGGAAGTTGCACCAATGTAGCTTCTCTGGAATTAGTGGACAAGATTTGCTTGGAGACCACTACATATCGGAACCCTAAAAGTTAAGGTGGTTGAATGATCGGGATGACGTCAAAGTTTCCAAACAAGTGTGCATAGAATTTTCCATTGGAGGTTATAAAGATAAGATACTTTGTGATGTGGTACTGATGAGTGCTAGCCACCTATTGTTAAGGAGACCTTGGCAATATGATCAGAGAGTGACCCATGATGGATACTCCAATTATTATTCATTCAAGTTTGGGGAAAAATTAATTCGTCGCCACTCAAACTGGAGAAAGTGGCTAAGGATTAGGATTTGAGTAAAAAAGGAAGGTCGAAATCCACTCTTTTTATGTCAAAGAACGAGTTGAGGAAATCCTTTCTAAATGGAGGACCTATTATTTTGTTGATGTTTCAAGAAATGGTTAAAGAATTGGGAGAAATTGAGAGGAAGGTTCGAGCACTCTTGAATGAATACCAGTGTTCCCAGAGGAGTTACCTCTAGGATTACCACTCCTTAGAGGTATTGAGCACCAAATTGACTTACAACCAAGAATGGTGCTACCAAACGACCCGTGTATAGAATGAATCCAGAGGAGGCTAAAGAACTACACAAACAAGTGCAAGAGCTGCTTGAGAAGACATACATCTAGGAATTCATGAGCCCATGTGCGGTTCTTACATAATTGGTTCCAAAGAAGGATGAAACTATGAAGATATCTATGGATAGCCGAGCCATAAATCAGATCCCTATTAAGTATAGGTTTCCTATTCCTAGACTTGAGAACATGTTGGACGAGCTTAGTGTTGCTTCCATCTTCTTCAAAGTAGACTTGAAGAGTGGCTACCATCAAATTAGAATGAAGGAGAGAGATGAATGGAAGATGGCCTTCAAAACCAAGTATGGACTATATAAATAGTTAGTGATATCTTTTAGCCTTTCTAATGCCCCTAGCACTTTCATGAGACTTATGCATTTTGTGCTTAAAGATTTCTTAGGGAAATTCCTAGTAGTTTATTTTGATGACATCTTGATATATAGAATGGATCTTGATTCATATTTGGGGCATCTTAGCCTATAGTTTGATACTCTTCAGGATGCTAAATTGTTTGGAAACCTCAAGAAGTGTTCTTTTGTGCAAGAGAGGATTCATTTCCTTGGTTTCATTATTACCAAGGAGGGTATGGAAGTGGATGAAGCAAAAGTTGAAACGATAAAGTATTGGCCAACCCCAAAGGGAATTTCAGAGGTAGGGAGCTTTCATGGGCTAGCTTCATTTTATAGGAGGTTTATCAAGGATTTTAGCTCCATTGTGTCTCCTTTGACCGATTGCACTAAGAAATGAAAAGAATTCCGTTGGACTCAAGCTTGTCAACAAAGCTTTGAGTTAATCAAGGAGAAACTATGTCGTGCACCTATCCTTATGCTTCCTGATTTCAAGAAGATTTTTCAGGTAGAGTGTGATGCTTCTAGTGTAGGGATTGGAGCTTTACTTATGTGATGTGCCACAACCAACAAAAGGGTGGCTGCAAGTTGCAAGAACAACTAAGCACGAAATCTGCTACCCGGCTAACTCTGTGTTGGCTGAGTAGACTCAAATTTCCAGACAATATAACTTTATCAAATTAAATCCAAATGATTCAAAATTTTAAAACATACTTACTTGGTGAGTGAATGCTATGCCCTTAAAATATCAGAGCGAAATTTGCTATGGATCGTGAGATAGAAGTGAAGGTTGGCCTACTGGTTAGAAAACTGATAAGAGTACTTTTCCAGATTTGACTCTCTTCAAAGAAGAGGTACTCCAATTTGCTCTTGAGAGGGATGGTTTACAGCCTTACTGGGGAGCTTCCTCGGACAATGAAGGAGAGGATGAAGGCTACAATAGGATAGTTATCACCATGACTATCACAAAGTGACAACAACACTCAACTCTCAGGTTTTCACTCGCCGAAGAGAAAAGTAAAGAAACCAAGATGCAAAAGCAAAATAATAATTTATCATCCAAAAGTGGCTGCTACTAGTAGCTAAGAGAGGTTTAAATACCTCCCCTTCAAATGCAACTAGGGTTTATGAGGAACAAAAGGATGAAGAAAGCTCTAGAAGGAGCTAGCCATTCAGCCAACTCATCAACCACATCATCGCCCGTATGCTTCTTCTCTCTCCCACAATCCTAATACGTTCTTCTCTTCAAAAAATCAGCTCACTCTCAAGTGCTCAGCCATGCATGCAAATTAACATAAAAACAACTAGAGTAAATGTTTGAAAAAAAAAACTAAAAAGAAAACGGGTCGGTTACATCAATTGTAACAAGGGAGACAAATCCCTCCTTCAACATGTGGTGTGGCCGACGGTTCTCCCAAGTTAGCACATGGAAGGGCTTTTCCAAGTCTGGTTGCTTGGTTCCCACTTCAAGTTGTTCTTTACTTACAAAACACACAAGTTTGTTAGAGGGTTGCTCGGCTGAGGCCAAGGTTTTGGCTTGTGATCGTGTCAAAGGTCCTCTTGGCCTATCATTACGCAAGAGGGCAAACCACTTGCCTATTTTAGTGAGAAGCACAAAGTGGCCACTTTGAACTACTCAACGTATGACAAGGAGTTTTTAGCCATTATTCAAGCACTTGAAGTTTGAAAACATTATCTACTTCCAAAGGACTTTGTTATTCACACCCACCACCAAGCTCTTAAGCACGTCAAGAGAAAGGACAAACTTAATAGAAGACATGCCAAGTGGGTGGAATTTCTCGAGCAAACTTTGGAAGCTCCTCAACAAGGTTGGTGGGGAGGGGACGGGGGCTAGCAAGCCATTTTGGTGAGAAGAAATCTTTGGAAGTTATTAAAGAACATTTCTATTGGCTGCACCTACTTGGAAATATACATAAGGTGTTGGAGAAATGCATAATGTGTAAGAAGGCAAAGAGCCGAGTTCTTCATCAAGAACTCTACTTACATCCACCGGTTCCAAGTCATCCTTGGGTGGAGGTGAGTATGGATTTCGTTTTGGGGCTCTCTCACACATTTAGATCAAAGGCATCGATTATGGTGTTGGTGGACCGGTTCTATAAGATGGCTCATTTTATAGCTTGCTCGAAGATGAATGACTCTAGCCATATAGCTGATCTATTTTTCAAGGAAGTGGTGCGTATGCATGGTATACCAAAGTCCATCGTGTCGGATAGAGACATCTTAAGTGCTTTTGGAAGACATTGTGGGGGAAATTGGGCACCAAATTACTCTTTTGTACTTTGTTTCACTCTCAAAATGACGGGCAAACCAAAGTAGTGAATCGAACAATGGGTGCCATGTTAAGGAGCATAGTAGGCGAGAAACTCTCCAATTGGGACTTACAACTCCTTTACATTGAATTTGCCTACAACTAGAGTGTGCACAATTCAATTCAAATGACCCCTTTTGAGGTGGTATACAGTTTCAATCCCCTCACTCCATTAGACATTATACCCTTGCTCACAAAAGACATGATCAACCCTAGTGGAGCTAGCAAAGTCAAACAAGTGAAAACCTTGTATGAGAAGGTTAGTCAGAATATTCAAAGGAAGAACGAGGTCTATGCCAAACACGCCAACTATGGTAGCAAATAAATCTTCTAGGAGGGCGATCTAGTTTGGCTCCATTTGAGAAAGGAGAGGTTTCCTAAGCAAAGGAAATCCAAGTTTTTTCCTAGAGCCGATGGACCATTTAAAATATTGGAGAAAATCAAAAACAATGCCTACAAGCTGGAATTGCTAGGAGAATACAGGGTGTCCGACGTTCAATGTGCAAGACCTATTGTAACGCCCAAAATTATATAAACCCAGTTCGTTACTCATAATACTGAACCACACTATGATATTCTGAGAAAATTTCAAAATTTCACTCAACGGTCAAAGTTTGACCCTTAAAACGTTAAAACTTGCAGCGGAAATTCATTTGTATAAAATGACATTAAAATATTAAAGACAATTGGTTTAAAGAAAGCAAAACAAAACAGAACACGTCCACCGCTGAACAGTTCCAGCGATAGAAATAGAAACAAAAGGCATCCACAGCTAAACAGTGTCAGCAACAGAAGCAGAAACAAAATAATCTTAGCGGTGGACGTGGAGACTGAATATGTCTTCTACTAACGAACACCCACCGCTCACATCAGTCGAATGACACGTCGACTACACACATCCACCGGTCACAAAACAACAAAATCTATTACTCACATCTACACTCACATTCACCGGTCACAAAAAGACAAACTCTATTACTCACATCTACGTTCACATCCACCGGTCACAAAACGACAAACTCTATTACTCACATCTACGCTCACATTCACCGATCATAAAACGACAAACCAATTACTCACATCCACCGATGACAAAACCAATTACTCACGTCTACCGTTCGACAACATCCACCGATAGACTACATACACCGATAGACTACATCTACCGATAGATTACATCCACTGGTAGACTACATCCACCGATAGACTAAATCCATCGGTAAACAGTAACACTCTAAACAAACAGACAACTCTGCCTACTAAAAGAACTTGTAAATTTTAACAGCAGCTATTCAAAACAACATAAATCCACAATTTTATAAATCCAGAATAACAATCTACAACTAAAACCAAATCATGTTTTTCATAATTAGAAAAGCTCCAAAATTAATAAAAACATTAAACTCCTGCTGTCATTAACATTCTTAGCATACTAAAACTAAACCATTGTTAACTATACTTTCACACCTATTGACATTAGCTGTGCTCCATCAACTTCACCTATTCTTCAATACATTCAGAGAATTCACCTGTTGCAACCTCAGCACCTACATCACAAAACTCATCTATTAGCCTAATGCTAAGTAAGTAAAGCAACAATGAAGTGATATGCTGAAACATAAATCCTAGACATGTAGTTTCTACTTTCACATCTCAGTTGCATTCACGTTCTTTCTCAGATCTGATCCCTCGGTTCCATTTGGAGTTGGATCATTTTTCCCAAAGTCATACATCCTCTTCATAAATTAAGGGGCGGATTAGTTCCCTTAACAGCTGATCCGATCCTAAATTCCATTGGGAAGCGGATCAATTTTCCCAAAGTCATACATCCTCTTCATAAATTAAGGGGCGAATTAGTTCCCTTAACAGCTGGTCTATTACTTTATGTTCATACCTTGCCATGCATTACATGTAAATTCATTTTCATGTTCTTTCCAAAACATGATACATGACATGCAGAAAACATTCAAACAAGCATAAACCTACTGTTTTGTGATGTAGACCCGAAGGCACACACATACTCTACTTACCTGGTTTCCTGGAAAAGCTTGGTTGCAAACTACTTCAGGTTTTGCTCAAACCTATAGCCGTAGACAGAGTATTAGTTAAGCTTCATTCTAAACTATCCTCAAATCTACCAGATATCATAAGGAAACTAGTTTGGGAACTCAGATCATCAAGCATTCCTGATATGCCCCAAACCCGAACTAATTCTCACTTACAGCACTCTCAAAACTCACATTTAAAATCCCCACAATCATTGATAGTTACAATGTAGCAAGAAATCAAAGTAGAACTCACCTAGCTTGGAGAGAATGGGAGGGAAGATCGCAGAGAGAAACTCTGCTTAGCTGAGCTTAATGCTGAGAAAGGAAAATGAGAAAATGGTAGCGGCTAAACCTCATTAAACCATCCCTTAAATACGTTATCCACTATAGATCTCCATTTACCATTATGCCCTTACTTAGTCACTCATTAACCTAATCAATGATTCTCCCAATTTCATCCATAAAGTGTACACTATTAGATTATAAGGTAAAATCGGTTCGATGGAACCGGGTGCTACAATCTACCCTCCTTAAAAGAATTTGGTCCTCAAAATTCAATACCTGAATAATTCTGGATGTTGGTCCATCATGTCCTGCTGGCGCTCCCAAGTTGTCTCCTCTATGCTCTGGTTATGCCATAAAACTTTCACCAGTGGGACCTCTTTGTTGCGCAACACCTTCATAGCATAGTCAAAGATCTTTACTGGTTTCTCCTCATAAGTAAGAGTAGGATGAATTTCAATGTTCAGCTGTTCTACAACCTTAGTTGTATCCCGCATAAACTTCTTTAGCATAGAAATATAGAACACATTGTGAATTCCTTCCATAGAAGCTGTCAATTGTAACTGATAAGCTGTCTTCCCAATCCTCTTCAAGATTGAGAACAGTCTAATATATCTAGGGTTCAACTTGCCTCTCTTTCCAAATCTCACAACTCCCTTGAATGGAGATACCTTAAGAAAAACTTCCTCACCTACATCAAACTCCAATTCTCTGCGTCTCCTATCGGCATAACTTTTTGTCGGCTTTGAGCTGTCAAGATTCTCTGTTGGATGAGGGCAATCTTCTCCACTGTCTGTTACACAATGTCAGGACCAAGCAAACGTGCCTCACCAACTTTGTCCCAATACAAAGGAGATATCCATTTTTGCCCATACAATGTTTCATACGGTGCCATACCTATGGTTGCCTGAAAACTGTTGTTATAAGAAAATTCCACCAATGATAAATACTTACTCCAAGATCCTTGAAAATCTAATATACATGCACGAAACATATCGTCCAACGTTTGGATAGTCCTTTCAGATTGTCCATCTGTTTGAGGGTGAAAGGTTGTGCTAAAGTTGAGCTGTGTACCCATAGCCTTATGCAGACTCTTTCAAAACTTCGACGTAAATCTAGAGTCTCGGTCAGAAAATATAGTGCTTGGAACTCCATGCAGTCTAACAATCTCATACACATACAATTCAGCTAGTTGGTCCATCGAGTAGGTCATCTTTATGGGTAGAAAATGGGCGGATTTGGTTAGACGATCTACTATCATCCAAATTGCGTCATATCCCTTTGTTGTCCTAGGCAATCCTACCACAAAGTCCATCGTTATTTGTTCCCATTTCTATTCGAGAACTGGTAATGGTTGCAATGCTCTTGCAGGCCTCTGATGTGATGTTCAGCTTTAACTTGTTGGCAAACTAAACACAATCCTACGTACTCGGTCACACTTCTTTACATATCTGGCCACCAATAATGTTGTTTAAGGCCTCTATACATTTTTGTACTTCCAGAATGGACAGAGAGTCTAGAAGAATGCGCCTCCGAAAGAATTTCATTTCTAAGTTCAACATTAGCCGGAACAAACCACCTATTCCGAAACTTGAGAATTCCATCATCCGAATAATTGAAATCCGACTTATCAGAAGAATCCATGCTTGACTTGTATTGGTGCATTCAGTATCATTCTCTTGAACTTCCTTTATTCTTTCCAAAAGAGTAGGCTTCAAGGTTATGGCAGAAAACATGGCTGACACACTGGACACAGCTTCCAAGTTAAATCTTTGGAATTCCACCTCTAAGGCTAATGGTATGTCAAGAATCAATGCAGAGGCCGATGTTGTCACTCTACTCAAAGCATCAGCCACTACATTCGCCTTGTCGGGGTGGTATTTAATCTCAAAATCATAGTCCTTGACAAACTTTAACCATCTACGTTGCCTCATATTTAATTCTTTCTGTGTGAAAATATACTTCAGACTTTTATGGTCCGAAAATATCTCACAAGACTGTCCATACAAGTAATGCCTCCAAATCTTTAGTACAAAAACCACTGCAGCTAATTCTAAGTCGTGTGTAGGGTAATTCTTCTCGTGTGTAGGGTAATTCTTCTCGTGTGTTTTCAACTGCCTAGAAGCATAGGCTATTACTTTTCCATCTTGCATCAACACACAACCAAGTCCAACTTTGGAAGCGTCACAATAAATGCTGAACTTTCCATTTTCAACAGGGAGTGTTAATACTGGAGCATTGGTCAACTTCTGTTTCAAAGTCTGGAAACTAGATTCACATTCCTCTGTCCATGCATACCTAATGTTTTTCCTTGTTAACCGAGTGAGGGGTGTTGCAATCTTCGAGAACCCTTCAATAAATTTTCTGTAATATCCTGCTAATCCAAGGAAATTCCGAATATCAATGGTATTCTTCGGTTGGGGCCACTCCTTAACTGCTCGAACCTTGGCTGGATCGACAGATATCCCATCACTCGAGATCACATGACCAAGAAAGTGAACTCTGTCCAACAAAAACTCACACTTGGAAAACTTGGCATAAAGTTGGTGCTGTCTTAGTACTCCCAATACCAAGGTCAGGTGTCTTGCATGCTCATCATTAGTACGTGAATAGATTAAAACATCATCAATAAACACTATGACAAATTTATCTAGATACTCGTGAAACACTCTATTCATAAGATCCATAAATGCTGCTAGTGCATTTGTCAATCCAAAGGACATTACCAAGAACTCATAATGTCCATACCTCGTGCAAAAGGCTGTCTTTGGAATATCTTCGGATTTGACTTTCAATTGGTAATAATCGGACCTAAGGTCAATCTTAAAGAAAACTCGCACATCGTTAAGCTGGTCAAATAAATCATCAATCCTTGGCAATGGATACTTGTTCTTGATAGTTGACTTATTCAATTCCCGATAATCAACGCATATACGCATTGATCAATCCTTCTTTTTGACAAAAAAACTGGTGCGCCCCATGGTGAAAAGCTTGGGCGTATGAACCCTTTTTCTAATAGTTCTTCTAACTGTTTTTTAATTCCTTAAGCTCCGTGGGTGCTAATCTATAGGCATTCTTAGATACAGGCTCGACGCCTGGGTAAACATCTACAACAAAATTAATTTCCCTATCTGGTGGCAAGCCAAGAAGGTCATCTAGAAATACTTCTGGAAAATCTTGGACAACTAAGACATTCTGAGGACTTGCTTTTCCTACTAGTTGTGTGTCTAAAACACTGGCCAAAAAGCACAAATACTCCCCGCATGGAGAAGGTCTAGCATTGACAGAGGTCATGACAGACATTTCCTTACTCTTCTTCAAAGCTTGAAAGGTATGATTCAAACCACCAGAGAGTTGGAAGCTAACTATTTCAGTCCTACAATCTATTGTGGCATAATGCTTAAACAACCAATCCATTGCTAGGATTACATCAAATCCCATTATATTCATTATAATAAGATCAGCAGGTAAACTCACGTTCCCTACTAACACATCACTGTCAAGCATCACTTGGTTAGAGTGCATGCGTTCACCAGAGGGTAATGCAACATTAAACACATGCATAGAAGGGGTAAACTATACATCTAACTTAACAGCAAACACAGATGCTATAAAGGAATGTGTCGCACCAGAATCTATTAAAGTAAAAGCAGGCACAAAGTTGATCAATATGGTTCTTGACACCACAGCAGGCTGGTCTTCATCACCCAACTCCATCGTGGAGAATATCCTCGGTTTCAACATAGCAGGGCGATTCTTTAATGCTGGGCAGTCCCTATTGATATGGCCGACTTTGTTATAGTTGAAGCATCGGGTGATTCTAGGCTTTGGGCAATCTCTGTATGTGTGTCCAACCTCCTCACAGTTGAAACACTTTCTTGTCCCAAATCTACACTCGCCCAGGTGACTCTTCAAACATTTTGGGCACTAGGGAAACTTCCTGGTATCCGGTACTTTCCTTCTTGTTCCTTGGTTACTCTGGCCTTCACTGAGCCTCTTCATTCCTCTCTGCTGTTGGGGCTGGACGAACTTTTGCGGGGCTTCCTTCGGTCCAGAACACTTCATTTCAGCTTCTTCTACCTCCAATGCTGTGGACACAGCTTCACTGAATGATAGCCCTTTAATACAACAAAATTTGACTCCTCTGTAAATTTTCGGCTTCAGTCCATGCACAAACTGAAACACCTTATCCTCATTCTTGTGAACAAAATGTCCAGCAAACCAAGACAGGGACTCGAATTGCCTACGTACTTTACCACAGACCCTGTCTGCTTTAAGTTCAGAAACTCTACCTTCTTTGCGGCCTGGACTGTGCTGTTAAAATATTTCTCATAGAAAATCTCCTTGAACTGAGACCAGGACATAGCCAGAACATCAGTGGTGGTCTCTATTGTTTCCCACCAAAGTTGAGCGTCCCCAGCCAAATGGAACGTTGCCAGAGTGACTTTGTCTCCTTCTCCGATGTTGGCACATCTGAACATGCTCTCAATCTTCCTAAGCCACTCCTCAGCAACAATCAGATTGGACGATTTTCCATCAAGTGTGGGCGGCTATAGCCTCCAAAATCGGTCTCCTGAATACTCACTGCTGGAACTCGAGTTGGCACTTCCTTGTACTTCTCGGTTCAACAATACTCCCAACTGATCGGACTACTGACGAACCAAATCGGTCTGCTAACGCACCAAATCCGTCAGCTGCCTAATTACACTAGGATCCTCCTCACGTCCCGGATTTGGTATCTCTCTTGGTACTCTTGGTCTTTCTGGTCATCTAGACATCTTACTAGATTCCTGTACAGGGTTAATTACACCCTTAAATATCTAATAGCTAAGGTTAACATAACACTTACAGTTGTTGAAGTACTTCCATGTGACGATCGGCACTGATGAGTAATCTTTTGAACGAATTAACTGAATGTCTCTGATACCATAATGTAACGCCCAAAATTATATAAACCCGGTTCGTTACTCATAATACTGAACCACACTATGACATTCTGAGAAAATTTCAAAATTTCACTCAACGGTCAAATTTTGACCCTTAAAATGTTAAAACTTGCAGCGAAAATTCATTTTTATAAAACGACATTAAAATATTAAAGACAATTGGTTGAAAGAAAACAAAACAAAACAGAACACGTCCACCGCTGAACAATTCCAGCGATAGAAATAGAAACAAAAGGCATCCACCGTTAAACAGTGTCAGCGGCAGAAGAAGAAACAAAATAATCTCAGCGGTGGACGTAGAGACTGAATACGTCTTCTACTAACGAACACCCACCGCTCATGTCAGTCGAACGACGCGTCGACTACACACATCCACCGGTTACAAAACGACAAAATCTATTACTCACATCTACGCTCACATCCACCGATCATAAAATGACAACCAATTACTCACATCCACCGATCATAAAACGACAAAACCAATTACTCACATCTACCGTTCGACAACATCCACCGATAGACTACATCCACCGATAGACTACAGCCACCGGTGAACAATAACACTCTAAACAAACAGACAACTCTGCCTACTAAAAAAACATGTAAATTTTAACAGCATCTATTAAAAACAACATAAATCCACAATTTTATAAATCCAGAATAACAATCTACAACTAAAACCAAATCGTGTTTTTCATAATCAGAAAAGCTCATAAATTAATAAAAACATTAAACTCCTGATGTCATTAACATTCTTAGCATACTAAAACTGAACCATTGTTAACTATACTTTCACACCTACTGACATTAGTTAAACCGTCTCATCAGAGCACCAAACCGTGGCATAGCTGTGCTCCATCAACTTCACCTATACTTCAATACATTCAGAGAATTCACCTGTTGCAACCTCAGCACCTACATTACAAAACTCATCTATTAGCCTAATGCTAAGTAAGTAAAGCAACAATGAAATGATATGCTGAAACATAAATCCTAGACATGAAGTTTCTACTTTCACATCTCAGTTGCATTCACGTTCTTTCTCAGATCTGATCCCTCGGTTCTATTGGGAGTTGGATCATTTTTCCCAAAGTCATACATCCTCTTCATAAATTAAGGGGCGGATTAGTTCCCTTAACAGCTGATCTGATCCTAAATTCTATTGGGAAGCAGATCAATTTTCCCAAAGTCATACATCCTCTTCATAAATTAAGGGGTGAATTAGTTCCCTTAACAGCTGATCTATTACTTTATGTTCATACCTTTCCATGCATTACATGTAAATTCATTTTCGTGTTCTGTCCAAAACATGATACATGACATACAGAAAACATTCAAACAAGCATAAACCTACTGTTTTGTGATGTAGACCTGAAGGCACACGCATACTCTACTTACCTGGTTTCCTGGAAAAGCTTGGTTTCAAACTACTTCGGGTTTTGCTCAAACCTATAGCCGTAGACTGAGTATTAGTTAAGCTTCACTCTAAACTATCCTCTAATCTACCAGAATTCATAAGGAAACTAGTTTGGGAACTCAGATCATCAAGCATTCTTGATATGTCCCAAACCCAAACTAACTCTCACTTACAGCATTCTCAAAACTCACATTTAAAATCCCCACAATCATCGATAGTTACAATGTAGCAAGAAATTGAAGTAAAACTCACCTAGCTTGGAGAGAATGGAAGGGAAGATCGCCGAGAGAAACTCTGCTTAGCTTAGCTGAATGCCGAGAAAGGAAAATGACAAAATAGTGGCGGCTAAACCTCATTAAACCCTCCCTTAAATACGTTATCCACTATAGATCTCCATTTACCGTTATGCCCTTACTTAGTCACTCATTAACCTAATCAATAATTCTCCCAATTTCATCCATAAAGTGTATACTATTAGATTACAAGATAAAATCGGTTCGATGGAACCGGGTGCTACACCCATCACCGTACATTGGAGAAGAGGTCAAACTAGAAGAAAAGGCACATTCATATTTGAGGTCAAATCCTCAATCACCGGGGGAGAATGATGTGCCAAGAGGAGCCGTGACACGATCACGATCTAAATCCTTGTCCTCGGTCAAGCCATCTTCTAACAAGTATGTTCTTTTTGTAGGTAAAGATTATTTTGAGGACATGAGGTGGGAGCCAACCTTCTAAGACAAGGAGAAGCCCATTTGCTATCAAGGGAGCACCTCTTGGTCACACCAATCAATGAAGAAAAAATTTGTCTTCCTTGTGACAAATGATGTAATCGAGATTGCCTTTATTTTTTTTCAAAACTTTAGTTTATTTTCTTATTTTTGTTGCATGTATGAGCTGAACACCTCATGGAGGGAAGAGGGCTGCATTTGAAATAAAAGAGGGACCACTTGAAAGTGACCCTTAGAAAGAGAAAAGGTTTTGCCCAAAATGGCAAAACCAAGTTGTACTCGGCAAAGCCATGTGGCTGAGTACCTCCCCTCCTTGACAGTCTTCTTTGACTATCTTCTAAACCTAATTTTTAATAAGAAGCATGGTATTTAAACCATCCTTAAGGCCCTCTCTTTAGAACTTTTGAATGATATTTTTCAGAACAATTTTCAGCTCAAAGAAGCTTATTCAATTCTTCTCTTCGGTAAGTAATATCCGAGAGTTAGAGTGAGTTTGTGTTTCCATTTTGTGAACCGAAGTGGGAACACATTTTTGCAACTTTCATCCTCCCTTTCTTAGGTGTTGATACCCCCCAGCAAGGTTGTAATCCATCCTTGTTTGTGCAAGTTGGAGTGCCTTTTTTCCAAAGAAGAGCCAAACCAGAGAGGTGCTGTTCGTTCCCTCCTCGGACCAGCAAGCAATCCATCAACCATAACTTTTCAACCACCACTAGTTTGTCAATGAAATTTTTAGTGCATTTCACCTACACATACAGTAAGTTTGTGTTAAAATTTCAGTTCATTTGGAATTACATTGAAGATTTTATGAATGTCGGGAGTTGAACATTTCTCGGCCAAACTGTTTATTCAGCCGAGAATAAATTGTGTTGTATTTGTCTTTAAGCTGAAACACATCAGAAAGCCTTTCCTTCCTTAAGTGTAGCCAAACTAAGTCCCCCTCTTTTAAAATAATCTCCTTTCTCCCACGGTTGACATGTTTGACATACATTTCATTCTTCCTTTGAATAGCTTTTCTAACCTGCTCATCCATTTTCTTGTTTTGCTTGGCTTTGCTTGCTCCTATAGGGTTGGCGAGGACTTTCTTGGGCAATGGTACAAGGTCCAAAGGTGTGAGTGGATTGAAGCCGTACACTACCTTGAATAGAGTCATTTGAGTAGAGGAATGTACGCTCCTATAATAACTAAACTCGATATAAGGGAGTTGTACATCTCAATCGTTGAGTCTCTTGCCCACTATGCTCCTCGACAAAGTACCCAATGTTCTATTTGCAGCCTCAGTTTGGCCATCCGTTTGAGGGTGGAAAGATGTGCTAAAAAGCAAGTTTGTACAAAGCTTCCTCCATAGTGTTTTCCAAAAAGAACATAGGAACTAAGTGTGCTATCAGGCACGATAAATTTAGGAACTCCGTGCAAACAGACCACTTCGTTGGAAAACAATTCGGTTATGAGGATGGAGTCATCCGTCTTGGAGCAAGCTATGAAATGTGTCATGTTTGAGAATCAATCTACGACCACCATGATTAATTCCTTAGCTTGTGCGGTGCTAGGAAGTCCCAAAATAAAATCCATGCTAAGTTCCACCCAAGGATACTCGACACAAGCAATGACATATAGAGCCCTTGAGGAAGAACTCGGCTCTTGGCTTTCTTACAAATAATACACTTCCCTAATATTCAATGCACATCTCGTAGTAGATGAGACCAATAAAAATGTTCCTTGATCATTTCAAGCATCTTAGTCTCCCCAAAATGACTAGATAACCCACCACTATAAGCTTCCTTGATTAGGAATTCTCGAATGCCTCCACTAAGAACACACAATTTACCTCTTGAAGAGGTAGCCATCCACTAGGTGGTAGTCACCTTCGGCCTTATCTTGACACTTCACATACCAAGGTTCGAAGTCGTGGTCCTCAATATAACTACTTTTGATTTAATTGAAACAAAAAAACTTGGTGCTTAGCTCGGTCAAAAGAACGTACCATCTAGATAAGGCGTCAGCCACCACATTAGTCTCTCTCTTCTTATATTTGATGATGTAAGGTATCGTTCAAGGAACTCTACCTATTTGGCATGCCTCCTATTCAACTTACCTTGGCTCTTTATGTACTTGAGCGCTTAATGATCGGTGTGGATAATGAATTCCTTGGAAAGGAGATAGTGATGCCAAATTTCAAGAGCTCAAATGACGACAAAAAACTCTTTGTCATATGTTGAATAGTTGATGGTGGCGTCATTAAGCATCTCACTAAAATATGCAAGTGGTTTTCCTTCTTGCATGAGCAATGCTTCCGATCCCCAACCCGGATGAGCACATTCGATATCGAAAACTTTGTTGAAATCGGGGAGCATAAGAACAGGTGTATGACATAATTTCTCCTTTATCTACTCAAAGCTTTGTTGGCAAGGTTGAGTTCATTGAAACTCCTTTCCTTCCTTGGTGCTATTCATAATAGGTGCCATAATTGAGCTAAAATCCATGATGAACCTCCGATAGAAGGATGCTAATTCATGAAAACTCCACACTTCTGAAATCCCCTTAGGAACCGGACATTCCTTGATGGCTTCTATCTTAGACTCATCCACCACCGATGCCATCCTTGGTGATGTTAAAACAAAGAAAATACATCATCTCTAACACTTCTTGAGATTCCCAAAAAATTTGGCAGCTTCTAAGAGTTTCAAAGAAGGCTCCAAGATGTTCTAAGTGGGATGAAAAGCCTGAACTGTACAACAAATTGTCGTCAAAGTAGACCACTATAAACTTGCCCAAAAACTCCTTGAGGACATAGTGCATGAGTCTCATAAAAGTGTTAGGAGCATTGAAAAGGTCGAAATACATCATTCAAAAAGATCATACTTGGTCTTGAAAGCTATCTTCATTTATCTCATTCCTTCACTCGTATTTGGTGATAGCCACTTTTCAAATCCATCTTGGAAAAATAAGAAGCTCCACTAAGTTCATCTAGCATATCTTCGAGCCTCAAATAGGAAATTGGTACTTGATGGTGATTTGGTTGATGGCTCGGCTATCTATACACATTCTCATTGAGCCATCCTTCTTTAGTACTAGCCCTAGGAAAGGAACCGTGTTCAAACCCACAAAACTAAGTAATGTGCTCGGGTTTTAGTGAGGTGTGCAAATTTGAGGAGAAAGAGATGAAGATGAAGATGGAAATGAAACAAAAAATGGAAATGTGAATGTGTGTGAAGGTGGCCGAGATGAATATAAGTAAAAGTGAAAAAATGGTAATGGAAATGGAAATACCTTTGGTGGACCCGAGAGCTATCTAACGTTTGGCTCACGGGTGCATGTTTTCCCGTAGGAAAACAACCACTGTTAGGCCTAGGTTTTCATCCTCAAACCTTTTAGACTCTTCAAAGAGAGAGGTGAGGGAAAGGTAAGAGTTCACCTAGCAACCTGAGGGCTAAGGGAACAATGGAGGGCTTCTCCACTCGATTGAAAAATCGAGGAAACCCGTAGGTCTTCTAACGCTTCGGTTAGGGAAATAGTAATTTCATAAATTTGGCAAAAAGTTTCTACAATCACCAATGCAATGACTTAAATAGAAAATCCTAGGGTGGATGATTAGGGTTTTGCAAAAATGAAGAGAGAATTGGAGCCCTTGGATGAGGATGCAATCGGTGGCCATGAGGAGCAATCTGTGAACGTCAAGCTGAATGGTAGGATGCTGCCAAGTGCGCCAATCAGCGGTCAAGGATGCTGCCGAGCATGCGCCATCTGATGGTCTAGGTTCTAGTTGAGCGCACCATCAACGGTGCTGATGGCTATCTGAATGCGCGCCTCACGAGCAGACCAGATACAACGCGGGGAAATGCAATCAACGGCAAGGAGCTCAATCTAGTGCGCCAAGCAGAATCCAGGTGCGCCTCAATCTGATGGCCTAGTGATACAGTTTGTGCGCGCCTCATCCGATGGTGGTGCTGCTGCCCGCGCGCGCCCAATCCTTGCTACCCGATGCTGCCCGCGCCCAAGCTTGATCAATGGTTGATCTTTGGCCATGTCATTGATCCTTGATGCCACTAACAAATGTACCTGCAAATTTTATACCTCAAATTTGGGCTCTCCTTTGGGCCAAGTCTTCATTTGGGTCCAATTTGTTGAAGTAGAAAATCCACAGGTGTTGAAAAGCTTTTCTTCCTTGTTGGCTAAGTCTTCAACCCATCATCCACCATCATACATCTAATCCTAACCACTCAATCTAATACATGATACAATATAAATAATTCATAATACATGATACAATATAAATAATTCATACAAGAAGGCTAGAGTTTGCCACAAGGTTTAAAATAAAAATTACAAAATATAAGCACCGTTGATGGCGCATCAGGATTGCGCCAATCAGCGGTCAAGGATGCTTCCGAGCATGCGCCATCTGACGGTCTAGGTTCTAGTCGAGCGCGCCATCAACGGTGCTGATGGCCGGGAAGACAAATTCCCATTGGGCCATTGGAGGAGTCCATTTGATTGCTCCAAGTGAGGAGGTGTACGGGCTGATCCATATCTTCTGAATTGGGCTCCCAAGTGATGTTAACAATAGGATCCATTCCTGCAAGAAAAGCAAACTCATTAGTAAAAAGGTTAAGTAAGTTATGGGCCTTAGGTTGTCATCTTGTAGTGGGCCTCCTTGACATGTCGGCACACGGGCTCATGGATTCCCGGATGTAACCCTTCTCCAGCAACTCTTCCACTTGACTTTGTAACTCCTTAGTTTCCTCCGGATTTATTCTATAAGCGGGGCATTTGGGAAGCACAACCCTCGGTTGTAGATTAATTTGGTGCTCAATACTCTGAAGGGGTGGTAGTCATTGTGGTAGCTCTTCCAGAAACACATCTTCAAATTGATTCAAGAGTGCTCTAACTTCCATGGGAAATTCTCCTAGCTCTTCCTTTCTTTCCTGAAACAATATAAGAAAGAGAGTTCCTCCCTCTAAGAGCGACTTCTTCAATTCCTTCTTGGACATGAAAGATTAGACTTATCTTTTCCTTTCCTCCTCACTTCTTCATCTTTGGCCATTTGTTCTGGCTTGAGTTAGGCTAGCTTAATCAATTTTATCCCAAATTTCAAAGAATAGAAATTGGAGTACCCATCATGAGTGACTTTCCTATCAAATTACCACGATCTTCCAAACAAAAGGTAGCTAGCACTTATAGGCATCACATCACATAACATCTTATCTTTGTAACCCCAATGGAAAAATTTAGGCACACTTGTTTGGAAACTTTGATGTCGTCCTGATCATTGAACCCTTCTTAGCTTGTAGGGGCTTGTATGTGTAGTAGTCTCCAACCCAAACTTGTCCACTAATTCAAGAGAAGCCACATTGGTGCAATTTCCTCCATCGATGATTCTCTAGCGACGAGTTGCGGAACAAAATGCAACAACAAAATGCAAGCACAAAATTTGTTTGGTCTACACGGTTTAGCCGAGAAGACCACAAAATCCAAATAGTATAACTTTCTCAAATCAAACAAAAATTATCTGAAAAATTTAAAGTGTGCTTGCTTTGTATGTGTAGGAAATACCCTTCAAATTTGAGATAAAACTATTTAGTGGATTATGAGATGGGCATGAAACAATCGGACCTGTACGGGCTGTCCGAGAAACTGCTGGATATCCAAAAATGGCCAACTTCTAAACAACATAACTTTTGTCGCAGGGCTTCAAATGACTTGAAATTTTAACTAAAAATTGTTGGGAATATCGATTAGAGACCCTGAAAATTTCAAAATCTTAATCAAAGGGGACGGAAAGTTATGAATGGAGGAAGGCTAGCTGGTTGATATGGTAATAAACAGCACCTTCTTGGGTTTGGGACCCTCTTGAAAAGAAGGCATTCCAACTTGGTATTGAGAAGGGATGAAACAAAACCTTGCTGGGTAGTCTCAATGCCAAGGAAGCTAGGAGGAAGGTTGCAATAAGGATTGCACTACTTTGACTCTAACAAAGTAGAACAAAAACTCACTCAAACTCTCGGATTTCACTCACCGAGGGAGGAAATGAAAACACAGCCACAAAGAGCCGATGAAGGTTCTGTAATTTCTTGACATTCAAAATTGTCTTCCTACCAGGAAGGGAGGAGGGTTTAAACACCTCTCCCTTGTACAAACTTAGGGCTGAAGAGTAGCCAATAAAAGGGTACCAAAAAAGGGGGTGGTACTCAGCTTATCCACCTAGCAAAGTAAAACTTTGCTTTGCCACTTTTGGCATAGTCATCATTCTCTCAAAGTGTCAACATCATGTGGTCCCTTCTTCCATCCAAACACAATTCAAATGAGGGCCCTAAGTTGAAGCGTGTTCGGCCATTATAAAAATAAACAAGAAAATTAAATAAAACCTTAAGGAAAAATAAACTAAATAAGAGGATACATCATTTGTCTTGAGGAAGACAAATTCCCCTTTCATTTCCATGCATGGCCAAGGAACAATCCCATGTAAGCAAGTGGTAAGGCTTCTTCCGTGTCTTGAGGGGTTGGTTGCATCACTAATTCTTCAAAATATGACTTACCTACAAAAGGAGCAAACTCATTAGTTAAAAGTGCGGTCTTAGCCAAGGATTTGGCCCGTGACTATGTGATGGCTCCTCCATCGATGACTTACCTTCCTCGCTTACTACTTCACCGGTGCTCTCTTTAAGAACCATTACTTTTCTATTGGGAAGAAATGTGCCCAAATCCAAGACACTTAAAGCACTTAATCTCCCTTTTTTTTGGCTGATTTGCATCCTCCACTATCTTTTTGTCTTCTACCCCTTTTGGAGGCCAATTCTTGGTAAAAGTCTAGTTGTCCTCCACCTTGGTGATTTGAAAGAGCTTTTGGTTTTTGGAGGAAACCGATTGATAATTCCCTTGCCTTTCCTCTCGACTTGCCTTTTAACTTTCAAAGAAAGTTGTACCACCGCATCTATGGTATCCACGGTTTGTAGCTACACAATGTCACTACTCTCTCTATACAAACCCCTTACGAATCTTGCAATTGCTTGCTCTTCGATTCCATTCCTAATCTTGAGTCTTCCAAATTTAGTTATGTAATCTTAAACCGATTGTGAACCTTGCTTTAAACTTTACAATTGTAAGAACAATTCTTGTTTGTAGTGGCTTGGCATGAATCTCTTCATCATCAAAGATTTCATAAGCCTCCAAGTCACAATTGGATCATCTTCTTCACGTCTTCTTTGGGCTCTCAGGTTGTCACACCATAAACTAGCATATCCCGTCAACTCTAGAGATACTAGTTGTAGCTTTACTTTCTCGGAATAGTTGTAGTATTCAAATACTTTTTCCACTTTGTCTACCCAATCCAAGAACACATCTCCATTGCATGAACCATTAAAGGGAAGATTGGATATTTTTACATGACTCAAATCCTTGTTAGCTCCACGTCTAGCATGTTGATTATCATCATCCTCATCCACAGGATTCCTCTACAATAACTTCACAAAACTTATTTCTCCTCCTTGGACCATCGAGTTTGGTAAAGGGCTTTGAGGACCCCTCACACAATCATTACTGATCTCAATAATCCATTGGTTGATGTTATCAAGCTTATGGTTTAGCTCATCAATTTGTCCTTGGTAGCTAATTTCACCTAAAACTCAGGTTAGGAGCCACGGGTGGTTGGTTAGTAGTGTCTGAGTTTTGGTCAAGGGTAGCACCACATCTTGTCATTATTTAATCCCAAAAAAATCACTTCAAAAAATAGCAAAATAATCAAGGACATAACAAGGCTCTGATACCAAATGGTGCTCGACCACATGGATGGCCGAGGTTAGAAGCCACGGGTGGTTGGTTACTAGTGTTTCAGCAAGAAAGAGATGGGAAAAGCAGCTCATAAGCACCCAATGGTGCTCGACCACATGGATGGCCGAGGTTGGTCGAGTACAACATGTACTTTTGGCCACCTTTCTCTCTCCCATGATCATTGTACTATCTTTCTTCAATTTGCAGCTCGTTCCCTCTTTCTAGTACACTCAGCTATGCATGCCACCTAAACAAGACAATAAACTAAGCTCTTTGAAAAGAAAACACAAAAGAAAGCAAAGAAAACTTGGTTACATCAATTGTCACAAGGAAGACAAATTCCTCCTTCAACACTAGCCAATGCCGATGGTTTGTAACGCCCCGTAGCTCGGGCGTTACTAACCTGACTGTTCGTGAGACTTTATATATAAATGATCAAAACGTGTAAACTACTTTTAGAAATCATCATGGAAAATGTGCATAAAATTTTCTTAAAAATACTTTTTTTCCCACTCAAACCGGTCGACACTTGTGGTCACCGATCCACACTTCACTCTTCTCGGGTTGCGTCGGTCGATCTTTGCGTCGATAATTTTACATTACCGGTTGACACCTGAATGCACTGGTCGACACTTCATTAGCCTCTGTTTTCTTCGGTCGAACCTTGGGGTCGACACCTGAGTGCACCGGTTGACACCTTGCTCAGTTTAACACTCTCAAAGGTTGACACCCATATGCAGGGGTCGACACTTTTGCTTAAGGGTTGACACCACATACATAGGTCGACACCTTTTCTTACTACTACTATTAACCTTAACTAATATTTCACCATTTTGCAGGAAATTGGGCAGAGTAACGTTTCAAATCATAAAACCTAAAACCTGCATTTTCAAACCAGATTTATACCAGATGGTTCCAAAATATTTTTCTACATCAAAACGATTACTATTTTCATAAAACATAGCGGAAGTCTTTCAACAAAGTAAAGCCCATTTTCAAACCAAAATCTAAGTTTAAATCAAACCTTGACAACTAACAAATCCGTATTTTACAAAAGATTAAACCATCTACCTACACACATCTACCAAAATTCCTACAAATTTGCCCGCAGGTCAAAATTGCCCCAACAACTACAAGCTCACGCCATGGACAATCTCTGTCAGCTGCACAATCCATCCACCTAAGGATCAACGGTCATCACCTATGATAATGTCACCTACACCACAAAGTAAACTAATGAGCCTCAGCAAGTGATGTCAGTAAAGAAGAATGCATGCATGCTCATGAATATGCTATGCTGTTCGTAAAACATGCAACTGGATCTGTTCTTTATTTTCTTTCATGATATGAGTTATTGGGGTACTGATTCTAGAGACGAGATGGCATAACTGATGTCCCTCAAGCAGAATGACCATCTCACTCTAGGGGAAGTGGAGTGGCATATCTAACAGTCCCTCTGACGAAACCGGTTCCTCTGGTGGAACTACAAAACTCAGTTCCCTACCCACAATAACTATTACGCATTTTACTGTACTATATTCTTTTGCTCTTGTTTACATGAAAACATATGCATAAAACCGTTTTCTATGCTTTGGAAAAACCATGATGCGTGAATACATGTCACATACAAATACATATCCTCAAATGCTGTAAGCGTAATATAAAATAAACTGCTACACATCAATAAACAAGAAACTATCATAAATAAACTCACAACCTAAAACTTCTATCCAACCTAAAACTCTCAAACTAAAATCTCCAATTTCACATTCTAGCCAACTCTTCGTGGTGTAGGCCAATCGACCAAAACGCATGCAAACATGCACTTACCTCGCGTCCTGAGCTCAATTTCGGAATCAACTTCCCTTTTGACTTGCAAACCTAAAACATATAAATCAAACAATGTACATCAAAATGCATTTTATAACTTTTCAAATTGGCTACCAATTCAAAATTTCATAACTTCAACCATACATATTCGAATTCAATAATCCAACGGCTATAGACTCCTTAAAGAGTCTACTTTAACATGCTCATATCACATTTCAAAGAAAACAAACTCATCGAACCAGAATTTCTAGAATCCAAATTGCCCTACAACTTCATCATTTTTGTACATTCTCAACCAAATTTATGTTTTCTCCTTTATCTAATCCCACAACAATCATTATTATCCATTTAAACCTAAAAACCAACAAGAAATGAAGAAGAGAAAACCCCAAAATTTTCATGCATCATAATTAGGGTTTAGAAACCATCCAATAAACACAAAAAAACATCTTTTCTAGTACATGAGAACTTCAAAATGTGCATAAGCTACAACTAAGATTGTCACACCTTGAAAGTCTTTGAGAGGGGAAATGAAAATGATGAAAAAAAATCTCAGAAAGGGAGGGAGAGATGTCATGGTGCGTGAGGGTTAAAATGAGGGTTACAATACACTTTACTCTCCTTAAAGTAAAAAGAAAGTTCTAGAGAGGGTGAGGTGTCCCTCATCATTCTTTTTTTTTCCTCTTTTCTCTCTCCATTTTTCATTCTCTTCAGCCAATTCCCTCCCACGTTGAATCCTTTTCCATCCACTCATTCAACTAAAAGTTTGACTTCAACCTCCATTTCTATGGGTTCATCAATTTCTTTTGACTTTTCAAGGTAATTTCCTATTGGTTCTTCTCTCATCCTTGACCTTCAACTTCAATATTTATGTGAAATTAGAATAATGAAAATTTTGGGTGTTACACTCCACCCTCCTTAAATAAAATTTTGTCCTCAAAATATACGTACCGAATAATTCTCGGTATCGACTTAGCATATCCTGTCGCCTTTCCCAAGTTGCCTCCTCGACATTGTGGTTGCGCCATAAAATTTTCACAAGTGGGATTTCTTTATTGCGCAGTACTTTCACCGTTGATTCGAGAATTCGCACTACTCTTTCTTCATATGTTAGGGTTGGCTGAATTTCAATGTTCCTTTGCTCCACAATTTGAGAAGGATCTCGCATACACTTCTTCAGCATTAATATGTGGAAAACATTGTGGATCTCGTACATTGAGGCTAGTAGCTACATTCTGTGGTCGTGTTTCCAATTCTTTCTATAATCTCAAACGGTCCAACAAATCTCGGACTCAACTTGCCTTTTCTTCCAAATCTCATTACTCCATTGAATGGCAAAATTTTCAAAAACACTTCGTCTTTCACGTTAAACTCCAACTCTCGCCTTCTCTAGTCTGCATAGCTTTTCTGCCGGCTCTGAGCTGTTAAGATCCGTTGTTTAATGATTGCAACCTTCTCTGCAGTTTGTTGCAAAATATTTGGACCAACTAGTCTAGCTCCGCCTACCTCATCACAGTATAAAGGAGATCTGCACTTCCTGCCATAAAGTGCTTCGTAAGGGGCCATGCCAATAGTGGATTGAAAGCTATTATTATAGGAGAATTCCACTAAAGGTAGACACTTGCTCCATGATCCTTGGAATTCTAATACACATGCTCTCAGCATATCCTCCAGAGTCTGAATTGTTCTCTCCGTCTGTCCATCCGTTTGAGGATGAAATGCTGTACTAAAAGTTAATTGAGTTCCCAAGGCTTTATGGAGACTTTTACAAAATTTTGACGTAAACCTGGGATCTCGATCTGATACAATCGAGATGGCTACCCCATGCAGTCTAACAATCTCCTGAATAAACAATTTAGCAAACTGATTAACGTCATTTTTACCGTTAGAAAATGGGCTGACTTGGTTAATCGATCCACAATCACCCATATCCATCGTATCCTTTCGTTGATCTAGGTAGTCCAACTATGACATCCATAGAAATCTGCTCCCACTTCCATTCTGGAATTGGTAGCGGTTGTAAAGTTCTAGCTGATCTCTCGTGTTCTGCTTTAATTTGTTAACAAGTAATGCACGCCTCGACGTGCTTTGCCACATCTTTCTTCATGTTTGGCCACCAGAAGTGCTACTTCAAGTCTCTGCCACGTATTGACGATCTATTCGATCAATACTTTCTCATGCAATACTTTTACTTGATCGGCTTTGCAAGCTCCACTAGGGTTGACAATATCTTTCAAGGGCAAGGGTATGAGGTCTAGTGGAGTGAGGGGGTTGAAACCATAAACGACCTCAGAGTGGAGTTGTGAACACTCCGGTTATATGCAAATTCAATATAAGGGAGTTGTAAGTCTCAATCGTAGAGCTTCTTGCCTACTATACTCCTTAGCAAAGCACCCAATGTTCGGTTTACTACTTCAGTTTGTCCATCGATTTGAGGGTGGAATGAAGTACTACAGAGCAGTTTGGTGCTTAATTTCCCCATAAAGTTTTCCAAAAGGCACTTAAGACTTTTGTGTCTCTATCTGACACGATGGACTTAGATATCCCGTGCATACGCACCACTTCTTTGTAGAATAGCTCGGCTATCTTACTAGAATCATCCGTCTTCGAGTAAGCTATGATATGAGCCATCTTCGAGAAGCAGTCTACTACCACCATAATTGACTCCTTTGATCAAGATGAGCAAGGTAGCCCTAAAACAAAGTCCAAACTCACTTCCACCCAATGATGACTTAGAAGCGGCAAAGGTAAGTAAAGTCCTTGAGGAAGAACTCGGCTCTTAGCCTTTTTACACACTATGCATTTCTCCAACACCTTATGCACATCTCTAAGTAGGTGAGGCCAATAGAAATGCTCCTTAAGAGTCTCCAAAGTCTTCTTTTCCCTAAAATGGCTTGCTAGGCCATGACCATGCGCCTCTTTAACTAGAGATTCTCAGATTTCTCAGCAAGGAATGCATAGTTTCCCTCCTTTAAAGAGTAAACCATCCACTAGGTAACAACCACAATCGACCTTGAGCTCATCTCAAATCAATGGCCAAAATCTTGGTCTTCTTCATTAGCTCCTTTAATCCAATCGAATACCAAAAATCTAGTATGCAATTCGGTTAGAAGCATGTGCCTTCTAGAGAGTGTGTCGGCTACAACATTACTTTTCCCCTTCTTATATTTGATGATATAAGAATAGCGCTCGAGAAATTCCACCCACTTGACAGATCTTCTATTAAGCTTGTCTTGGCTCTTGAGGTGCTTAAGAGCTTGGTGGTTGGTGTGAATGATGAAATCCCTCGGAAGAAGGTAGTGTTGCCAAACTTCAAGTGCTCGGATGACGCTATAAACTCCTTGTCATAAGTGCAGTAGTTCATAGAGGCTTTCTTGAGCTTCTCACTAAAGTAGGCAATCGGTTTGCCCTCTTGCATAAGTAGTGCTCGAATTCCGGTTCTGAAAGCATCACATTCTACCTAAAACACCTTATTAAAATTGAGAGCACAAGTTTAGGAGCATGGCAAAGCTTCTCCTTGATCAACTCGAAGCTTTTTTGGCAAGCTTGAGTCCAACAGAATTCTTGACCTTTCTTGATGCAATCGGTCAAATAAGAGACAATGGAGCTAAAATCCTTAATAAATCTGCTATAAAATGAGGTAAACCATGAAAACTCCTTACCTCTATTATGCTTTTGGCCAATCCTTGATGGCTTCAATCTTAACTTCATCGACTTCCATACCTTCTTTGGTGATAATGAATTCAAGGAAATAGACTCCTTTTGGCTCAAAGGAACATTTCTTAAGATTCTTAAATAAGTTAGCATCTCAAACAGTGTCAAACAATAGTCTAAGATGCTCTAAATGTGCCTTAAAATCCGAACTATATACCAAGATGTCATCAAAGTAAACAACAACAAATTTTCCCAAAAATTCCTCAAGCACAAAGTGCATCAATATCATAAAAGTGCTAGGGGCATTATAAAGTCTGAATGGTATTACTAACCATTCATAGAGGCCATACTTGGTTTTGAAGGTTGTTTTCCATTAATCACCTTTCTTCATTCTAATTTGATGGTAACCACTCTTTAAGCCAACTTTAAAAAAGAATGATGCACCACTTGGCTCGTCCAACATGTCCTCAAGTCTACGAATGAGAAACCTATACTTGATAGTGATTTGATTTATGGCTCAGCTATCCACACACATTCTTATGGTCTCATCCTTCTTTGGTACCAAAAGAGTAGGCACTGCACATGGACTCATGGATTCTTATATGTACCCCTTCTCAATAAACTGTTGCACTTGCTTGTGTAGCTCTTTAGCCTCCTCTGAATTCATTCTATAAGTCGGTCGATTAGGTAACACCACTCCCAGTTGTAAGTCGATTTGGTGCTCAATACCTCTAACTCCTTGCGGTAATTGTTCTTGGAACACATCTTGGTAGTCACTCAAGAGTGTCCGCACCTCTCTTGGGATCTCTCCCAATTCTTCAATCCTTTCTCGAAACATTAGTAAGACATTAGGCCCTCCATCTAGAAGGGATTTGTAATGGTTTGAACCTTCAATATTCTATTGTCAATAATGTATTATGGATGATGTATGAATATAAATTATGGAAGTTATATGAAAAAAATGGTACAAAATCCTTGAGAATGCTAAGAATAAAACTATTTTGTAGGAACAAACTTGATTGTAAGTGGTATACCTTTTTGCTTTGATGATTGGATTATTATAAAATTTTACAATCTTAAACTAGACATGTAGAGGAAAAGAATTCCTTTTGAATTAAAGAATTTGGATATATGTAGCAAAAGTTATCTACTTTTTAATCTGATAAATGCAGTTTACGTTTTAAACTGCGCTATTTTGGTAAATAGCTTTAAACTACATCTTAGAGTGAAAATTTAGAAACAGTTAAAGAAGGAAAAATGTTTCTAACCCTTTTTAGCATGTATCCATAGAATAACTTTAGACAACCAATGGAGTTACGAGATGTGGTAGTCACCATATGTTGGGTAAGTTGTTTGCTTAAGTGATTAATTAAATTAATTAAGTATGATTAAGACTAATTAATCATGATTAATTATATAATCATGTTGATTAACTCAAGACTAATCAAAATTAATTAGTTTCAGCTAAGTAAACTTAAACATAAGTAATCACGGTATTTTTGCAATTAATCATGTAATAAAAGGTAAAATAGTACTTTTACATGGACATAAAGGATAGAATGGTATCTACCCCAAGATCTCTCTAGAAATGGCTAGAGAAGGCATAGAACTCAATAATTTTGTGCAAGACCAGAGATGCGAGAAATAAGAAAAAGAGAAGAAGAAAAAGATAGAAAGAAGAGAGAAAAAGAGGAAAAAAAGTTAGATTATGGACTTGCTCCTCAAATGAAAGTGACTCAGCTTAGGGAGGCAATTCTATAGAACTAAAAATCAGTTCATAATGTTGAAATGAGGAGGAACCTTCAATAGGTAAGTAAATCTTACATTTAGAATAGTTAATTTCACATTTATTGCATTGTTTAGGTGGAGATAGATTTAAATTATGTTATTGGTTCTGGATAGGCTTATAATTTTGATTGTGAATTGAAGTGATTAAATTGATGTTGTTTTGATGGGAAATGAATGGTGTTTTATGAAAATTTATGTTTTTAAATTGTATTGTGATGTTAAAAATGAATGTTTTCAAAATATTGTTTTAAATCAATATGATATACTAGTTTTCAAAATGATTTGCATGGACGAGTTGCATAGTTTTAAATGTGCATAACATTGACTTTATAAAATGTGTTAAAGCATGCATTTGAGGAAAAAAGGAAGTTGGCAATCTTGGTAACACATGAACGCAATGGTTGGACTTGCCTCTTCATGTACGATGTGTATGACTATGGAAATGAGAAGGAGATCAACTTAATGTCCTCCTTGGGTTAAAAATCCCTAAACCTCGAGAGGAAGCAATGCATAGGGTCCTACAGCCCTGTTGGAGAAAGCCCGGGAACGTGTAGGATTGTGTGATGGTTATACATGTTGGGATTAGATTGTATTGTATTTTTAACATAAACATTTGTTTGTTAAAAGATGCATTGGAGTTTTTTTTGAAAAGATGGTTTTAATCATGCAAAGTTCATTCTATTTGCATTGGATTTATTTAATAAAAATGATTTCAAACAATGGTTGAGTGATGTCAAATTATTGATTTCGAGCATGCATATTTTTATAGCAATTGCATGGCTTTCAAACAAACATAATTTATATGATTTTCAAAGAATCATTTTAGTGGAAGATGGTGATTGATCCTATATGGTGTTAAAAGAGTTTGGATTAGTTATTCTATGTGTTAGATTTATTTATTGGGCTAAAATCTCATTATGGGAATAATTTATATTTTTTGGATATCGAGAACGTTCATCGAGAGGGAAAACATAAAGCAATATAAAGCTTGCGAAGAGGCATAGGTGAACCATCAAGGTAGATGGTGTTTTTGTTTGAGTGGGATGTTTTGTTTTCCTTTGTAAAAAGCTTTTTGAACGGTCACATGTAGTGACCTACTTTTGTAGTAGCTTCCGTGTCAATACTTTGATATTTAAGTAAATTTTCAATGTATAAAATATATGTTGTTTTATATGTTTTATGTTTTAAATGATTTTATGAAATAATAATAAAAATGCTTTTAAATGAAGAATCCTAATTTAGGATACCAAGTTGAAGAAATATGTTTCATTAACTCATAACGATCTATGCTTGTGAGAGATGAGTGTCAATGAGAGCATCCCTTTGACGTTCGACTCCTTCCCACTTTGGGAATCCTCTAGCCCGTCGGGGTCCCGTTGGTTGAATCGGGTCCTAACAGGATTTCCCTAACTCTTTATTTGACATCAGAAGAGCAGACTTCGATCGCCCTTCCTTCCTTAACTCTTCATCTTTAGCCACTTGCTTTGGCTTGAGTGGAGCCAACTTAATCACTTTTCCTCCAAACTTAAATGAGTAGTAATTAGAGTACCCATCATGAGATACCCTTTTGTTATATTGCTAAGGCCGCCCCAACAATAGACTCATCGATACCACATCACAAAGAACCTTGTCCTTGTATCCCGCGATTGTGAAGTCAATGTGCACTTGCTTGGTGACCTTAATATCTTCTTGATCGTTCAACCATCTCAACTTGTTGGGGTTCAGGTGTAGGGTCATTTCTAGACCCAATTTCTTCACAAGGTCTCAGGATGAAACATTGGTGCAACCCTTCCCCCCCCCCCCCCCCCCCCCCCCCCCCCCCCCCTCCTCCTATCAATTATAAGATACCACACCTTGTCCTTAATCAAGCAACGACGATGAAAGATGTTCTCCCTTTGACAATCCTCTTCATTGGCTTGTGACATGAGAACTCGATGGATGGATAATAATTAAGAGTGGTCCCTTTTGAGCAAAGAACACCTCCCCTTGCAGTTCAAAACCTTTATTAGAGCCTTTCTCTTGTTCATCTTCACCTATTACTTCTCCGATGCTTTTTTTAATAACCATCACCCTTCTATTGGGGCATTGAGAAGCAATGTGCTCTAATCCAAGACACTTATAACACTTGATCTCTCTTGATCTTGGTCGGTTGGTGTCCTCTACTACCCTTTTGTCTTCTAATCCCTTTGTAGGCCAACTCCTGGTAAAGGGTTTCTTGTCATCCACCTTAATTGGTGGCTTGAAGGAGTTCTCGATTTTGGGAGGAAACCAAGTACTAACCCCCTTGCCCTTCCTCTTGACTTGTCTTTCAACATTTAAAGCAAGTTGTACCACTGCATCCATGGAATCAAACGTTTGTAGCTCGATAATGTCACAAATATCCCTTTGAAAACTCCTTATGAATTTTGCAATTGTTTGCTCTTTGGGTTCCTCAATTCCACTCATAATCTTGAGTGTTTCAAATTCGGTTAAGTAGTCTTCAACTGATTGTGTGTCTTGCTTCAAATTTTGCATTTGTAGAAACAACTCTTACTTATAGTGGCTTCACATAAATCTCTTCCTCATCAAAGACTTCATCATTTTCCAAGTTACAATAGGATCATCTCTTTCACGTCTCCTTTGAACCTTCAAGTTGTCCCACCATAAACTAGCATAATCGGTCAATTCTAGAGACACTAGTTGTAGCTTCGTCCTCTCAGAATAATTGTAATATTTAAACACATTTTCTACTTTGTGCACCCAATCTAAGAACACATCTCCATTGCATGATCAATTAAAAGGTGGAATGGATATTTTCTCATGATTTAAGTCTTTACTGGGGCCACCCCTACCATGACCATTGTCGAATTTCTCACCCTCGGATTCATCTTCAAACACCTCTTCACCTCTTTTGATTTTCAGCTCTTCTTTGATGTAAAGGGCTTTGAGGGGTCCTCACTAATTCATTCCTTAGGTCCTGATTCATTGGCTAAGATTCTCAAACTTGTGGTTAAGCTCATCAATCTGTCATTGGTAGCTAGATTCACCCACACTTAAATTAGGGGCTAAGGGAGGTTGATTATGGATATCTCAATTTTGTGCAAAAGTTGTACCACTTCTTGTCTATATTTAACCCAACAAAATTATTCCCAAAACACAAAATAAACCCAAGGAAATAGCAAGGCTTTGATACCAAATGACGTGCTTCAACCTATGGCAACTTGTAGGGCAAACACAAGCACTAGTTCTCCTCAGTTTATCAATTGTGAATAACTGAGGATTCCCAGATTCCAACAAGCATAAATACTTCAATATATGACTAAATGCTCTGAAAATTTAAACCAAGTTTACCATTGAGTGTATGAAACACCCTTAAAATTTGAGGGATTAACTTGCTATAGTTGAAAAGTTATGTACGGAGGAAGCTAGCTGGTCTGAGCAGGGAACAAGGAGCACCTCTTAGGTTTTGGCACTTCTTGTGTCATGTCCCCTAAGCCTATACCTCAAAATTCCTGTAAAATTTTTCAAATAAACAATATAGCAAACAGAGGGAGATCATAGTGAAAAAGCCGTGGGCAAAAACGGCATTTCACCCAAAATTTGTATAGCCGATTGATCGGCTGTGGCTTTTATTTGCCAAGCGATCGATCGCCCCCCAGGCGATCACACTCAGCCGATCGATCGCCCTCACCATGCGATCGATCGGCACACGCTGTGGAATTTCTTTCAGAGCGTAGCCAAAGTAGGCCCATCGATCACCCTCCATGGCGATCAATCGACAACCTCTCTGGATTTTTAAATCCAAAACGCTTGCCTTCCTTCCCCTTTTCTTTTCTTTTCACTAATTCCCTGCACAACACACACACACACTTCACAAATTCCATCCTCCACCATTCCCTTTCATCAACCCACACTCAGTTAATAATTCTACCTAATAACTCATCTACCCTCATACATTTCTCCATTTCATCCATCATCCAAAAACCTACTTGAAACATATTAGGAAACGTAGCCCAATTTCATAAAAACGAACTGCGTGGATCCATTTAAAAACTGAATACATCCCTACGAGTTTAAAATATCCAACCAGTTCCAGTAAACTTTCAAAATAAAACCATCACATAGACATTCTATACATTCGTTTCACAAAAACTATCAAAATGCCATTTTCAACATAAATCTCCAAACTAGTCAATCAAAGTGCAGTATCTATACATTTTTCAAATCATTTAACCTATCGTGTCAAGATACCTATACAACCTTTCCCCCACGGGTCAAAATACGCAACGATTGCCCAATGCACTCCCACAAGTAAAAATACGCAGCGACTGCCCATAGCACTCCCACGGGCATCAATCTTCAACCGGTTCACATGTCGGGTGGAAGGACGTCTTCCTCACCTATTTCAAAATCACCTACACCATAGAAATAACATATGAGGTAAAGGGGCTCAGTAAATCCTCGTAAATCCAAATGCGTGCCATGTGTATGCGGTTCATAAAATCATGCATTTATTTTCATTCTTTAGTTACATAGCATGGGCGTCACCGGGGGTTTACTCACACCAGATAGAGAGGGCACATCTGGCGGTTAGATAGCCATTTCCATCTACCGGGGGGAAAACATGCTTCTCCTCTCAGGACAGCCTTGTCTGAACTCCACCCTGACATGACACTAAATACATACATTCATATCTTTCTTTAGTCGTTTCTTTTCATAAAAATGTATGCAGAAATTCATTTTTCATGCTAGCTTGTAAAACATGATGCATGAACATGGAGTTGTACAATAAAAGTAAGAAAAGCATAAACAATACATAGAACCTAATGAAAAAAAACTTTCTAACATAACAATTATCCTAGACTAACAATCCAACCTACACTAACAATTGCTTCACCAATATCCTCGAACAATTAACTCTTCTATGGTGTAGGCCGGATTGGCCAAACAAGTCACGAAGACTTACCTCGCGTCCTTAGCGTACTGATCTCTGTCCACAAGCGTTATCCACCTAAACTAATACATAGTAATCATCATTAAAATCAGGTTTAAACTGTCAAATTTTCAAAACTAACGAAAACCTTAACTAAAGTAAATTTCCTAAAACTCTAATTTAACTCGTTGAGGCATTTCGTTGAGCAATGGACGCTCAACATTTCTAAACCTCCATTAATGGAGTTTTCCAAAACCTCCAACAACCAAAACCCTAACATTCATCATTACATCGACTAACTATGTCCAATAACCATCAATACATCCATTAGAGGGGTAATCATGGTAAACCTATCGATTTCAAACCTTAATCTACGTTTTTAACAAAACCCCAACTAAAGTTTCAACCGCTTCCTAGCCCTAAACAGGAAACTAAATCATCCAAACGTTAGAAGCTTACCTAGAATGTCGATTGTTAAAGAAAATGTGAAGAAGTCGCTGGAGTTTGGAGGAACGTTGGCTGGCGCTTGAAGGAAATCGCCATGGGGGAGAAGAAATCACCCCAAAAGCTCTCTGGAGCTTTTCCTTCGCGAAAATAGAAAATGAGTGGGGGAGGGAGTGTTTTTAATATTTTATAAAACTTAACTTGGTAAATACTGTTTTGCCCTCACTTGATTTTCTATTATTTCGTTATCTATTTCGTTATTTTGTCTATCGAATCGGTTTCTCTAAATTTTCTTATTTTGTCAAAAATTCCAATTTATTACTGGGGTTCTAATAAAACCATCCATTTGCAAAACAGACTTATTTTGCTATATTTACGACTTTAACCTTATATAGTGGAAAGTCGAAACTCGGGTGTTATCCTATCGATTTGGATTTCCGAAGACTTCTTTATTCCTCTAAAATCCTCATAAATTCCTAGTGCTCTAATGAAACTTCACGTTCGTAAAGTGGGCTTAATTTATTATATTTATGACAACGGCATTATGTAGTGAAAAATCGAAAACCCGTAAAATCGGGTGTTAAATTTCATCCACCTGAAACAAAATTTTGTCCTCAAAATTTGACTTAGCTTATAGTCATTGATATTCTTGTCTCATATCTTGCGGCGTTATACTTCAACTTACAATACTACGTTCTTTTCAAGTGTCTTCCCTTCATCTCTCCAAAATTTTGAGTTTCTCTTTAAGAACTTTGATCTCATCCATACTTGGGATCTATCCCTATAGTTCCAAATTAAAACTCCTAAAATCCCAATGATACCACCTTAGCCTCCTAACCAATTGAGCTAAGCATGTCCTTGCTTATGCATCGAGCCTTACCAAATTTCCTAAGTCCCAATCAAACGATCCTTACTGTGTACTTGACACTTAACGACTCGCGCATGCTCTGGTTTATACTTAATCATCCAAACGTTAAACTCTCTAACTCTTCTAACTGACCTTATATTCAGGTCTCCTCTAGTTACTTCCTTAGGCAACAGTCATACCTAAGCTTCCTATCACTTTTTAGGTTGACTATCATCTAAAGGTTTCTACTAACTCTTGGATTGTAAACCAACATCTACGTAAATTCATCGACCTCAACCATAGTCGAAACGTACGTCTACTAAATTTCTCACATTTACTCCAATAATGATCCCTCCTAAACCTTTTCATCATTATTACCCCAAGTCGTACACTTCCTTGGGCAACTCGTCGATCGTTGGTGACCATTTTGGTGTGGGTTTCTCAATTAAGTTCACATTGCCACACTTTTCAAACTGTATCACACAGTACTTCAAGATCTCAATAATTCCAACTGAGTGCTGGTGTCGCTACTCTCTTAATATCCTGGTTCCTTTGCAGATAATATCCTATAAACATCACATTTCATTCTAAGCTACCTTAAGGGGTTCTCTTGCTATGTTCTTTACTGATATTCTCAAACTATCTACATTATGCTCATTTGTCCAACCTAAATCTGCATTAACTTCGAGCATAGTCGAGTCCCTAAGTTTCACCATTGAATTACTCTAAACTATTCATTCCAACCTTAATTCATTTACATATTCATTGGCCTCGACTTGTTGAATACAAGTCAAACTTTTAAAATTTTCTAACTTAATTTCACTTCCAAGTTTACTTACATAATTTCTGTGTAAATCCTCATTTGATAATGCATGAATTCCTCAAATCGTACGACACTAAGCATTGAGCCAAGCTTCCAATCTTAACTCTTCATTTAATCTAACAATCCCCTACACTTATCCCTAATATCGCACAAGGATTTCTCTGAGGTTACTAAATGATCTACCATCTTTCGTTCCTCCTAGTCGGTTCTGAATATTCTACTTTGTTCCCTTGCAATGATTTATCCAACGATCTTCTTGTTTCCAAACTTGTTGTAGATAAGTTTACATCCTTAGTCCAAATCTACTCGAATTCTAAAATCTTACCCTTCTATTTTTCAAAAATTTAGAAACACCACTTCATTCAGGTTAACCTTCTTAGTTCCTCGAACACTGATGCTCCTACTTCTACCCTGGAGGTAAGTCTTATGTTTGTGGTTTTTAACTTAAACTGTACCAACTATAGACTCACTCTAGTCGAATCAACATCCCTTCTATGGTCATACTAGTCGCTTTAACCCCTAAACACGTCTTCCAATTTAAAGTGTTAAACTTTTTCTCATTAGTTAATGCGTTTAGGTTTTTAAGCTCTTTCTAACTCTTATGTTTTAGCTTCACAATATCTAATCAAGCAACACCAAATGTCTGACGTGTCTACTATTCGTCAATCACTTCCAACCCCGAGCAAATCTCCTTATTTCCTTCATCGATATCGATCGATATGGACACCCCGATGTAATCATTCAGATTTTACATCCACGACTTTGTATTGATTTATCCCATCCTCCAAGGTCACAGTGGTAATGGCCCCACCCCATATCCTCTCAACAATTAATTCAAGTTGAACTCTCGAATACTATCTTCGTCTAGACACTCTCACTTTATGTGAATCCAAAACATACGAGTTCTGCGATACTCCTTTATCCACTTAAACACACTAATAGTATCTCGACGATTTAGGGTATCCCTCAATAAGTTTATACTTAAACTTTCATCTTTCTCTTTGATTAGTCTTATCTGAGAACTCCAAGGGTTTGTCAACTAGGTCAAGTCCCTATCTATTTAAAGGTTATTTCTCATAGGTTGTATTCCTTTAGTGGTAACCAAATTTTAAGTGTACAATTCTTGTGGTTAGGTTGGGCTAATCCTATTACTGCATAACTCTCTTTCTATAAGGTCTATGTCGTCCTGTATTTAACCTACAGTCATCTCGTCGAAGTTCACCTAGGAATCCTTCTTACCCAACTCCTACTATTCTCTTTTTCCTCTAGTTTCCAACCTACTTTGATCTATCGTACAATTATTACAGTCAAATCCTTATTCTATACTACATCTTCACTCTAATGTTTTAACTCCATTAACTGTTGAGATAAAAATCTACCCGAAACAGCTGAAGGTTGAGCAGTTTCCTCTTATCTAGTCAGGGCAAGCATCTTCGATTTAACATTTTTCTGATCTCTGCTCGATTGGTCTCTGCCTAGCTTCGGGCAATCCTTGACATAGTGGCCAATCCCATCACATCGAAAGCACCTATCTGTGCCTAATCTACAATCGTCATACTGGGGTTTTTGCGAAGTTCCTTGTGTCTGTTTCCCTTTACCCCGGCCATTCCTTCCCTCGTACAACCTTTTAACACCTCTTTGTTGAAATTTTATGCGGAACCTATCTATGTCGTGGTTACTAGGAGTAATTACCACTTGTGTTCTAGGGCCCTCTCGGTTTATCAATGCTTCAAGCTGGCGGAATTGCCAATCTATATGTTGCGCTTGTCAGTCTAGATGTTGAGCTTGTTGGGCAACGACACCTCTTAATAGATCTATGGTGTCGTCCCTCGCATCCCTATCGTTATCTTTACGAACCATTTTTGAAATTCTATAAAAATTGAAAAACAACAGATCTAAGAAATCAATAAAAGAAAACTTAAAAACTTACTTATAGTTGAGGAAGAATGTCTGCGTAGTGGCTGTGCAGTTGAGCAGTCTACAGAACTGATTTTAAAACCCGGGAACTCTGATACCATAATTGTCACGTCCCCTAAGCCTATACCTCAAAATTCCTTTAAAATTTTTCAAATAAACAATATAGCAAACAGAGGAGATCACAGTGAAAAAGCCGTGGGAAAAAATGGCATTTCGCCCAAAATTTGTATAGCCGATCGATCGGCCATTTCATCCGATCGATCGGCTGTGGCATTTATTTTCCAGGCGATCGATCGCCTGATCGATCGCCCCCTGGCAATCACACTCAGCCGATCGATCGCCCTCACCAGGCGATCGATCGGCACACGCTCTGAAATTTCTTCTAGAGCGTAGCCAAAGCAGGCCGATCGATCGCCCTCCCTGGCGATCGATCGGCAACCTCTCTGGATTTTTAAATCCACAGAACTTACCTTCCTTCCCCTTTTCTTTTCTTTTCTCCAATTCCCTGCACAACAAACACACACACTTCACAAATTCCATCCTCCACCATTCCCTTTCATCCACCCTCATACATTTCTCCATTTCATCCATCATCCAAAAACCTACTTGAAACATATTAGGAAACGTAGCCAAATTTCAAAAAAACAAACTGCATGGATCCCTTTAAAAACTGAATATATCCCTACGAGTTTAAAATATCTAACCAGTTCCAGTAAACTTTCAAAATAAAACCATCACTTAGACATTCTATACATTCGTTTTACAAAAACTATACAAATGCCATTTTCAACATAAAACTCCAAACTAGTCAATCAAAGTATACTATCTATACATTTTTCAAATCATTTAATCTATCGTGTCAAAATACCTATACAACCTTTCTCTCACGGGTCAAAATACGCAACGACTGCTAAGCACACTCCCACAAGTCAAAATACGCAACGACTACCCAACGCACTTCCACGTGCATCATTCTGCAACCGGTTCACACGTCGGGTGGAAGGACATCTTCCTCACCTATTTCAAAATCACCTACACCATGGAAATAACCTATGAGCTAAAGGGGCTCAGTAAATCCTCGTAAATGCAAATGCGTGCCATGTGTATGCGGTTCATAAAATCATGCATTCATTTTAATTCTTTAGTTACATATCATGGGCATCACCGGGGGTTTATTCTCACCAGATAAAAAGGGCACATCTGGCGGTTAGATAGCCATTTCCATCTACCGGGGGGAAAACATGCTTCTCCTCTCAGGACAGCCTTGTCTGAACTCCACCCTGACATGACACTAAATACATACATTCATATCTTTCTTTAGTCGTTTCTTTTCATAAAAATGTATGCAGAAATTCATTTTTCATGCTAGCTTGTAAAACAAGATGCATGAACATGGAGTTGTACAATAAAAGTAAGAAAAGCATAAACAATACATAGAACCTAATGAAAAAAACGTTCTAACATAACAATTATTCTAGACTACCCATCCAACCTACACTAATAATCGCTTCACCAATATCCTCGAAAAATTAACTCTCCTATGGTGTAGGCCGGATCGGCCAAATAAGTCATGAAGACTTACCTCACTTCCTTAGCGTATTGAGCTCTGTCCACGAGCGTTGTCCACCTAAACCATTTCATAGTAATTGTAACACCCGAGTTAACGGCCAGGTGATTTTCCTAACTGTATTAACGGTCATGAATATTTAATCTTTACAGTTTAGGACTTATACCAAGAATAATTAATTTCATGTGGATTTAAACTAGGTTGGGTGGCAAAGTTGTAATAATGGAGGGTGATGACCAATATATAAAGAAAAAGGAAATGTTTTAAACCTCACTTGAACCACTATAGCCGACACCTTCCTTTTCGGCGATTTCTTCTCTCCCAAGCTCTTGCTCTCTGCTTCCGGCATACTCTCTTTGACAATCGGTTTCTCTGCCACTACTCTACTACTCTGTGCCCGAGGTATGCAATAGTCAATGTAGCTATCTGTTAGCTTGTTAGCCCTATTTTCTACTTGGCATTGGAGTTTTGGATTTTCCAATGGCCGACTAATAATAAGAATATTTGGAATCTGTGAGTGGGAATGCTTTTATCAAATTGATTCTGGACATTTAGAACAACCACCTCTGAGTTATCGATAATCGAATCAATCTGTTTTGGTTTTGGATTTCAAACTGCACAGAGTATTAGGCTAAGGATTCGGGAATGGCTTTAGCTATTAAATCTTAGGATAACTTGAGATTAGAACTATTAGGATTTTTGTTTTAACTACTGCAATGTAAATGTTTTAGGTGAAGAAGTTTGAAGAGAAAGGAGCTCAAGTGCTAAGGAAACAAGGTAAGTGAATGTATCAAGATTTCCGACTAATAGAGCCCTACATCGTGGGAGTACTAGGTTGAGATGTCTAATGTTTACTTTATGATAATGAGCTTGTCTGCACTTGAAGGATTTCTGTATGTTGCGAGTTATACTATTTGATGACCTGCTAGTGAATGTGAAGTTGTCTGCTCTGGTATGATCCTTGTCATAGTTTGATGAGTTAAAAGTTCTCATGTTCATGCATTATGAATGTTTCTCAAGCATAAGAAAATGTTTTAACGTATGTTTTCCATGAACAAGATATGTATGTATATATGTATATATATAAGATTTATGCAACGTGGATTAAGTGAGGGTTGGGGGCGGTTCGGCGTATGTCACAGTCCAAAGAAGGACATATGAATACGACCCGCAGTAGGGAACAAGATCAAACTCATTGTCGAACCCCCTTTACCGGCACAAATCCTCTCTTGATCCACACAACCTAAACAAAGAATATGATCAAAGACTATGAATGATGAATATGATCAATGACTATGAATGATGAATATGATCCATGACTATGAATGATGATTACGAGCGAAGACATGAACAAGAAAAGACTTATGAGCATGTGATTTTCCCAAATTATACATTCATGCATCCATGTTAGTGTTGCATTCCTTACTAAATAGAACAAAATTTCTATTAACAATGAGATGACTAAATAGAACAGAATTTCTTATAAGAATGAGATTTGGATTTTGAAGGGCTTGTCTTTAGAGTCTAAATACGATTTTAAGGATTAATGAATGGTTTGTTTTGTTTGAGTCTTCCGCTATGCGTATTTTAGATGAATTTATGATTTTTACTCTTTGAGGTTTATGGTTACTAAGTTAGGAATCGGGTGAGTTGTAATATGTTCTATCGAATGAAGATGTTTGATGATTATAGTGTTTTACTGCCGTATGATAGAAGTTGGATGAGGCAATCATCCGGCTGACGTCATCGGCAGATGTAGAGTGTTTAAGCCATCGGATGATGAAAGTGTTTTTTTGTCGTCTAGTGATCGGCAGATGTATAGTGTTTAAGCCATCAGATGATGAAAGTGTTATTTTGTCGTCTAGCGATCGGCAGATGTAGAGTGTTTAAGCCATCGGATGATGAAAGTGTTATTTTGTCGTCTAGCGATCGGGAGATGTAGAGTGTTTAAGCCATCGGATGATGAAAGCATTATTTTGTCATCTAGTGATCGGCATATGTAGAGTGTTTAAGCCATCGGATGACGAGAGTGTTATTTTGTCGTCTAGTGATCGGCAGATGTAGTGTAATAAGTCACCGGATGATGAGAACGTTATTTGTCGTTTAGTGACCGGGTTATGTTTTAATTATTCACGTGAGATGCACATGACCACCGGATGATGTACCCTTATTTCATCGGATGATGTAGAGAGCTTCTCCACCGGATGGTATAGACACGGTTTTGTCGTCTAGTGGCCGGTAGATGTGGCTCATTCCTCTATCGGTAGATGCAGTCTATAACTTAAAGTTTTCCTTTCACTAGCCGATACACATTGTACTGCCCGTCGGCAGATATGTAATGTTTTCCTTTGCCGATTGAGGCTTAGCAAATCGCATATGACATCTTGAGTTAAATTATGTTTCAAAAAAAAGAAATACACTACTAATAATGAATCAAGTGTGAGTAATGAGGATTAAATGATTAAGAAAGATACGGATTATGTGACAATCCTTCGGGGGTCGCTACAGTAATCATCGTTAAAACTAGGCTTAAACTGTCAAATTTTCAAAACTAACGAAACCCTTAACTAAAGGAAATTTATTAAAACTCTAATTTAACTCATTGAGGTATTTTGTCGAGCAATTCACGCTCGACATTTCTAAACCTCCAACAACCAAAACCCTAACATTCATCAATACATTGACTAACTATGTCAAATAACCATCAATACATCCATTAGAGGCATAATCACGGTAAACCTATCGATTTCAAACCTTAATCTACGTTTTTTAAGAAAACCTTAACTAAAGTTTCAATCGTTTCCTAGCCCTAAACTGGAAACTAAATCATCCAAACGTTAGAAGCTTACCTAGAATGTCGATTGCTAAAGAAAACGTGAAGAAGTCGCCAGAGTTTAGAGGAACGTTGGCCGGCGTTTAAAGGAAATCGCCGTGGGGGAGAAGAAATCGCCCAAAAGCTCTCTGGAGCTTTTCCTTCGCGAATATAGAAAATGAGTAGGGGAGGGAGTGTTTTTAATATTTTATAAAACGTAACTTGGTAATTACTGTTTTGCCCTTACTTGATTTTCTATTATTTCGTTATCTATTTCGTTATTTTGTTAATCGAATCGGTTTCTCCAAATTTCTTTATTTTGTCAAAAATTCCAATTTATTACTGGGGTTCTAATAAAACCATCCGTTCACAAAACAGACTTATTTTGCTATATTTACGACTTTAACCTTATATAGTGGAAAGTCGAAACTCGGGTGTTACTCTATCGATTTGGATTTTCGAAGACTTCTTTATTCCTCTAAAATCCTCATAAATTCCTAGGGCTCTAATGAAACTTCTCGTTCGTAAAGCGGGTTTAATTTATTATATTTACGAAAACGGCATTATCTAATGGAAAATTGAAAACCAGTAAAATCGGGTGTTACATCTTGAGAAGAACAACACTCTAACTTGCGAAAGAGGGGGATGGAATACAACCGCTGGGGTATCTCCACGCCAATGAAGGAGGAGGAAGGCTACAAAAGACTTCTACCAATTTGACCCTCACAAATTAGCAACAAAGTTCACTCAGTCTCTCGGATTTCACTCACTGTAGAGAAGAAATAAAGGAGTAAAAATTTGCACAAAGCAATCTGAAAATGTGGGATTCAAAGTAAAGTGGTTGCCCCAGCAGTTAAGAGGAGGTTAAATACCCCTGCCCAAATTACAATTAGGGTTTAGCAAGAAAGAGAAAGGAAAAACAGCTCATAAGCACCCAATGGTGCTTGGCCAAATGGATGGTCGAGGGTGGCCGAGTACAACATGTACTTTTGGCCACCTTTCTCTCTCCCACGATCATTGTACTATCATTCTTCAATTTGTAGATCACTCCCTCTTTCTAGAACACTCAGCTATGCATGTGACATGCCTCGGAGGCCCGTCACAAGATCACAAACTCGGGCACAAAATTGAATCACTCAATGTTCTAATGAATTGTCTCTTTTTGCAGATTTTGATTCCATTATGGACTTCACTTGGGAACCGACCTCAGAAGATGTGGAGAAACCTTGTCATGTCATTCATTGGAGCATACACACGGAGCATTTTGGCAGCCCTATGGGAATTTGTCTTCCCGGGCCTTGAACATGTAATTTTAATTTTTAAACTCATTGGCGTACATTAGCCTTTTTTGTAAGAATTTTATAAATTGCATATCATGCATTAGATTGTGTGGTTAGGGTTAGATGAATGTGGTGGATGTTGGGTTGAAGAAATATTCAACCAAATTTTCAAGCTAAGGAAAGAACCTCAACAAATCAAGCCCAAGGAAAGCCTTAGCCCAAACAAGAGCTCACTTGTGAAGGTATAATTTTGCAGGTACATGAGTTAGTGGAGGCATGGATAAAAGAGTTGGGAAAATCTCATCCTTTGATTAAGGGATGGCTCGAAATCAAGTGGAAATCGCTGCTGGCGCGCGCGTGGGCAAGGAAGGCTTAGGCGGGCAGGCGCGCGAAGGCTTCATCAGCAGGCGCGGGCAGGCACGTTCAGCGGGCAGCAGCTTCACGTTTGGCGTGCACCACGGATTGCCTAGCTGGCACATCTCCACCGCTCATCTTCAGCAGCGCGCCTCACCCTCGGCCATGGATTGGCGTACACAGATTCCTTCATCATGGGCCGCCGATTTCACTCCATCAATGGCTCCTATTTCTCCTCCAAATTTTGCCAAACTCTCATCCACCTTAGGTTGCCTATTTAAGCATTGCATTGGTGTGTGTAAAATACTTTTGCCTAAATTTATACACTACTATTTCCCTATTCTTCCAAGGTTGTTTCCTTAGGGGTTTTCCTTGGTTATCTTGAACCAAGTGGAGAAGCCCTCCATTGCTAACCTAGCTTGGGTTGCTAGGATAGCTCTTAACTTTTCCCTCGCCTCTCCATTGGGAGTACGAGTTGAGAACGAAAATCCCGGCCTACGGTGGTCGTTTTTCCTCCAGAAAAATCGTTCACTCGAGAGCTTAACCAGTAAGATCGCTCTACGAGTCTGCCAATGGTATTTCCCTTACTTTCCTGCCATCACTTTCACACACTTCCACTCTTTACATTTCGGCCACACTCCACTCACATTCACTTATTTTATTTGCCATTTCTTTCATCTATTTTGCATCTTTATTACTTCGGCCATCTTCTCTTCTCTTCTCTTCATCCCATTTTCTTTTATTTTTCTTCATAATTAATTTCATCATTTAATATGTGATAATCGGCCATTGCATAATCTCACTCCATTTTATTTTTATTGCATTTCATTTTCATCATTTTCTTCTCTTTATTTAAGTTTTGCACAACACTCACCACCGAGCACTTTTCTTATCTTTTGTGGGTTGTACACGGATTCTTTTTCTAAGGGATCCCGTTTCAAGTGGTATTAGAGCCACAAGGCTTCCCATTATGGGTTTTAATGCCTTGGCAATAGTCAAAAATCGGCACAAAACCAGGATAGCGGCTCATTGCATTTTAACATTAATTTCGGATCTAACTTTGTGCTAACCAAACTAATATATTTTATACCATTTTTAATGTCATTTTATTGCTTGAACTATTGTGGAAATATGGTATGCAAGATGGATTAAAATCGGCCAAGGTTAGTATTACATTTTCATTACTTTGTTCTCGGTTTATCTTTGTTTTGTGTTTCAGATTTTCCCTTTAATTTGCCTTGTTTTGAATCAACATTTCCACCTAAATCTAAGTTAAAAATTGGCTGGAAATATTGTAGAAAATGAAGCATGAAATCGGCCTAAGTTGAAACTACAAAACCGGTTCACATCTCGCTTAGTTTTATCACAGTTTTCTTAGTATATTTTGCTTAACCTATTTAGCTTATCATGTTATCATTTGAGCCTTGTTTTAGCACTTAGATATTGTCCATTCACTATATTAATTTTCTGAAAATTTTGGTGCTTAAAATCGCCTTAGAGCTATTATTATCAAAATCGGATTATTATTGAGCTAAACATTCATAGAAAATTCTGCTATGTTTGAATGAAATTTCAGCATATTATCTTGATTTAATTGGTGTTCTAAATTTTAATACTTGCTATTTTTATAGTTAATTAGTTGTTATTAATATTACTCTAAGTGATCTTAGATAAAAGTTGATAAGTTGGTTGAATTTTTATTGAAATTTGTGGTGATTAGTAATTACTAAAAATATTCATTTCTTTAGTTAAATTGCTAAGTGTTTATTAGAATTGTTAAGTTGTTTACCTATTTTAGCATGATCCCTATTTTCCTTTTGTCTTAGCTAAGATTAATTCTTAGTGACTAAAAATTACCTAAGACATTAAGAAGATAAACATCGCACTAATTTGAGAAAAAATTAATTTAGACAATATTTTGAATTTAATTAAAACACTTAACTATGACTAATCGAAGTGGATTTAATCGCAATCCACCGCACCTTGAATTAAATCGGGATAGGGATACTCCCCCACCCGAAAACACACGTCACTAAGGTGAAACTAGTGCACAAGGAGGCATGCAAGGACAAATCGATGCCTTAACAAGCCTAGTTAATAACCTTGCCCAACAAGTCCAAGCACTTGTCACAAATCCTCCCCGTAGAGACCCCCATGAACGGGTTCCTTCTCAAGAGACCTCTTCTAGGATTATCCCTGAACGCCCTAGGCGTAGAGTACATTATCAACCACTCGTAGAGGAAGAGGAATAGGTTGAACCCCAAAGAAGTTTACCACGTTATGTTAATTCGGAGGATGAGAATTGGACGGAAGATGATGAAAAGTACCGACCAAATCGTCGTAGGGACAACGAAGACCTCCGTAATGTTAAGATGTCCATTCCCCCTTTCAATGGAACATGTGACGGGCACACATATCTTGATTGGATTGATAAGGTAGAGAGAGTGTCACGACCCCAACCCCGTAGGGCCGTCACAGGACTTGACTTTACATTGACATAACCTTTACCTAGGCCCTCGTGTTCTCACATAAAATTTTTCAACTTTACTTAACACTTTAAAAGAAAACTAACTTAGACAATTGACCCACCTCTAAGGACCTTTAAGGTCTAACTTTGACTTAAACATTTAACTTAAACATTTTGACTTTTAAAACATTTAGAACTAGACTAAAACCATTAATAATTTAAAACAAATAAAACATTTAAAACAATTAAAGTAAGATCAATTAAAACACGACACTAATATAACCTATACTCAAGAAAATAAACTACGTGGATCGCTCTAAAAATCGAGCGTATCCTTACCTGTTTTAAAAACGACCAAACAATTCAAAATACCCAAACAGTTCCAATATAATCTCCAAAATAAAGACTTCACATCTTAGACATTCTACTACCACTACATATACATCATTCTAAACAATCTAGTACCACTACATATACATCAAAACTTGACTTTTCGTACATTTTCTATCAAAACCAATCGATCCACATACTTAAACATTTTCATTCTCTTTCTTAATCAAAACGACACGTAAACATACCCAAAACAGACACGTCCACATACTAGCCACAGACACTTACTAACCACGGTCGAAATCGCCCTAACAATGTTGCCGGGTTGCCACCATGGTCGTACTCCTCCAACTGCGTCCATGATCCTAGCATGCTCATGAAATCTCACCGTACCTGTTCTTCAGCACCTACATCACAGAACTCACACTATAAGCCTAATGCTTAGCAAGTAGTGACAATATGAATTTAAAACATTTAACCTAACATATGCAGTTTCTATCGTTTCAATCATACATAAACGTCTCATTTCGTTTCATAGTACATAATCGTTTCGTTTCGTTTCATCGTTCATAATCGTTTCGTTTCGTTTCATTTCATCATACATAATCGTTTCGTTTCGTTTCATCGTACATACATACATACATGTAATCCTCTACCAATGGAGGGCGGATTAGTTTCTCCATCTCTAGACGTTCCACAATCTACATATGAAGGGTGAACCACTTCCCTCAGACACTTTACATTTTCTGGACGTTCCACGATCTACATCTGAAGGGTGAACCACTTCCCTCAGACACTTTACATTTTCTGGACGTTCCACAATTTACATCTGAAGGGTGAACCACTTCCCTCAGACACTTTACATTTTCATTTTTACATCGTTGTTGTTTCTACATTCAATCGTGAAAACATATGCTAAAACATTTTTGTACTTTACTTAAAACATGATGCGTGAGAAAGCTAAACATACATAAAAACATGCAACATAATCTAACGTTCTGTGATGTAGGCCCGAAGGCAACACGCATGCAACACTACTTACTTGACGTCCTTAGCAATTTATCTGAATTCTGACTATTAACCATGGAACCTAAAAACCTAACATATCAAAACATTGCATTAGAACTTGCTCGGCATAACTAAACTCTTATTTTCTTAAAAACATCTTAAACTACTATTTATAGCTTAATCTAACTAAACGGGCCACTATTTTGGGTTTGGTAAAAACCGACCCGAAACTCAAACGTGCATAACTTTTGCGTCGGTTATTGAAATTGAACGATTCCAGCGGCCACGCACTCCTCTAATTACCTAGTTTAATCTGCCAAAAGGAATTTTAAAACAAATAACCGGAACTAGGTCAATTTAGGCAAAACCCGAACTGCCCCTTTTTACCCAAAATTTCACTTTTTGATTTTTCATCAAATTCCATCAATTTCTTCACCAATCTATCCTCCTAACATCCAATTAACATAAACTAACCTAAAATCGAAGTTCCAATTAAGAAAACCCGAAATCCCAAAACCTAGCCCCTCGGTTTTTTCCCAAATCCGAGCTCCTCATTGCTCGGCAATCCATGCCATCACCGAGCTCGGCCAATTGATGCTAAAAGCAACCAAAAAGGGCCGGTGGACGGAGCTCAATCGAGCTCGCCACAGTCGGCCATGAACAGAACGAAAATAGGGAAGAACTCTACCTGTTTTTGGTCAGCCAATTGACGCTAAAAGCAACCAAAAAGGGCCGGTGGACGGAGCTCAATCGAGCTCGCCACAGTCGGCCATGAACAGAACGAAAACAGGGAAGAACTCTACCTGTTTTCGGTCGGGTCTGGCGCGGAGAAGGCCGAACCGAGCCCTGGCTTCAGCTCGCCGGCGTTTGCTCGTCAGAACGGAGGTCGGAGCCGCGTGGTCGCCGGAGAAGAGTCGCGCGTCTCCCTGTCGTCGGGCTCGCTTTGGCGTCGGGGAGGAATGGCTTCTTCGTGAAGCCATTCATATTTTATAAAATTTGATTTTATAAAAATTATAAAATTTTTACTTATTAATTTACTTAAATACCCTTAACTCAATTCTATGCTTAAGTCTTTAATTAGTCTATCGATCCGGTTTCTCTGAAATTTCCTTATTTCTCCAAATATTCCAATCTAATCTTAGAGTTCTAACAAAACTCACCATTCACAAAACGGACTTATTTTGCTATTTTTACGAATTAACATACTAAAAGGGTAAAACGGGAACTCTAGCATTACTCTTTTCGATTTGGGTTTCTAAAATTTCACTTATTTCTCTAAAAATTCCCGTAAATTTCTAGGGCTCTAAAGAAACATCCCGCTCAAGAAAATACTTTAATTTGCCTTTTACGAAAATTATCTAAGGAATTAGAAAATCCGAAATCCGGGCGTTAAAGAGAGTTTTCGAGTGCCATGATTACTCCAATCGAGTTAAGATCCAATTAGCCTCTCTCGAACTAACGGGCCACGCAGCACTGTGGTGGTCCAACTTTAAAAACCAAAGAATGCGAACATTAGGTTACGCTGTCTCAACATGGAATTCCATGAAAAACATAATGCACAAGAGGTTCGTTCCCCGACATTATACACACAAACTCTTCCATCAACTTCACAACCTTAAGCAAAATTCTCTCTCGGTTGATGAGTATCTCACGGAATTTGAGACTCTCAATATGCGTTGCGCTATTGATGATCCTAAAGAACAACTCATCTCGAGATTTATCCGAGGTTTGAATTGTGATATTGGCGACGCGGTTGAAGTTCAACAATTGGAGGCCATGGACATGGTCATACAACTTGCCCTCACGGTGGAAAGACAACTCAAGCGAAAGCGCAAGACCAACTTTCCGACTAAATTTCCACCTAGGCACCCAGATCAAGACAAGCCCAAACCTCCATGGAAGAATGAAGAGAAAAAGCCATTTAACCGTAATTGGCCACCCAAAACACCCTTATTGTAACACACGAGGCTTTAGATTTAATAAAGTTATGGATCTTAGGAAAATAATAAAAAGGTAAAGTAATTAAAAGAACGGGATGAGAGTCAATTTACGAAAATTTCTAATTTAAGAATGGGATTTAACGGAATTTTTGGAAGGGAAAAATGGTAATGTTTGCAAAGGCAAAATGATAATGTTATTGTTGTTATTATTATTATTAAAAAGTAAAAATAAATAAAACAAAACGACAGAATGGCTTTGCCATTCTGTCGTTCGAGGGTCGAGCATCGAGCGCCGAAGAACCGATCAGAGGAGGGAGAGAGGGGCGACGATCGGTGGAGCAATCACCGCTGATTTCCGACGTTCTCTGGCCAGACGACGGCGACGTTCCGGTTCTCTCCGCGCACAAACCAAACGGTAAGCTCGATTTTTTTTGCCCTGTTCTGTCTCTGTTTAAGGGCGAGAGGGATGAGCTCGATTGAGCTCTAATTACTGGTTGCTTTTGGCCGTTCTTGGCGTCAAATGGCCGAGCTTAACGCCGGCGAGGGTTTCTGAGCAATGGTGATCTCGGATTGAGTGAAAAACCGAGGGCTCCAATGTGGGGAATTCGGGTTTTGCTAAGTAAAGCCTTAGAATCTCGTTGGATTATACTAATTGGGTTTGAGGGTGGTTGATTGGTGAGGAAATGAGTAAAAATTGATGGAAAATCAGGAAGGAGAAAATTTCTAACTTAGGGCAGTTCGTGTTTTGCCAGTTTTAACCTAGCTAGGGTTATTTGTTTTAAATTTCCTTTTGGCAAATTAAACTAGGTTATTAGAGGAGTACGTAGCCGTTGGAATCGTTAGATTTCGATATCTAACGCAAAAGTTACGCGCGTTCGAAGTTTTTGGTCGGGTTTTACTGAACCCAAATTAGTGGCTGTTTAGTTAGGTTTTAGTTGGGTTAGGCTAGAAATAGTAGTTTGAGAGTAAATTGGTAAATGTAAGCTTGATTTAATGAATTTTGAATATTTGTCGTAGGTCGAGCTGTAGGTGGATATGGAACCGAGAATCCTCAGCGAGCTAGGACGCCAGGTAAGTAATAGATTGTGTGTTTTGTCACCTTCGGGCCGACACCACGGAACGGTAGGATTTATTGTTTGATAGTTGCTTTGTTTTGTATTAAGTAGGGTGGAAATGAATTTCTTGGTTGTTGTTTGGTGAATTCTTGGTTGTTGTTTGGTGTTTGAGTATTGTGTGAGTGGGCATGCTTGGTTGTTGTTTGTTGTTTGGTGTTTGAGTATTGTGTGAGTGGCAAGCTTGGTTGTTGTTTGTTGTTTGGTGTTTGAGTATTGTGTGAGTGGCATGCATAGTTTGAATTGTGAGTATGAAAGGCATGGGTGTCTCGTAAGAGATGTACGCTGAGTGTCTCGTAAGAGATGTACGCTAGGTGTCTCGTCAGAGAGGTACGCTGGGTGTCTCGTGAGAGACGTACGCTGGGTGTCTCGAGTAGAATGGAATTCTACGAGAGACGTACGTCTACGATTCGGGAAATGAGAATGAATTGATCACAACTGAGCGAGTAGAAACAGCATGTGTTAGGGTTGTGTGTGAGTGTTGTGTGCATGTTTATATTCGTTATTCATTACTTGCTAAGCGTAAGCTTACGTGTGTGTGTGTGTTCTGTGGTGTAGGTAACGACGCAGTTACAGGTGAGCTAAGTGAGTCAGCCAGGACTTGGGAGCAGTCGGAGATGCACGGGGCGTGCCGGTGAGGGCAGTTGTCGTGGCGTCTCGACCATGGTCTTTGGGAAATGTGGGACTTTGTATTTTGGTAGTTTATTGTGGATGTCTGTTTGTGGAAGTGATGGGAATGCATAACTCTTTTTGGTTGATGTTTTTTAAAGTTATTGTATAGCTATGTGTATTGGTTGTATATAGTCATAGTTAAGGGTGATGTGTCACCCTATGCTGTGAATTTACCCTCTTTACTTCTATTTGGAGATTTTGTATGTTGGATAGTTGAGTGAGAGTATTCTGGATCTGGTTGAGAATTTATTTGTTTGCAGGTACTTAGCATTTTGGAGGCGCCATTTTCAGGCGTTATTTTGTCAAAATTTTTGGGGAAGACGCCGTGGTGCTTAGCGTTTAGGATTAAGGGAAATGGTGAATCTAGGCAGCTAGGTATGACATAAGAGAGCTTCAGGAGACTTAGCTTTAAATTCTGTTGTGTCCGTTTATTTTTATGTTTTGGGGTTTATAAAAATTAATCGTTATGTTGCTTGATTTTTTTTTTTGAAAAATAAACATCGTTGGTTTTCAACTGTCTTTTTGTTTTCGTTAACTTTGTAGAGTCAAAATTTTATCAAAAATTCTTTTAAACGTCGTTTTAATTGGGGTTAGAGTGAGCCAAATAGCGCACCGAGCCGGGGTGGGTTCGGGGGTGTTACAAGATGTTATCAGAGAAAAATGGTCGATTCGTTCAAAGAATTACCCGACAATGCCGGCCGCCATGCAACGTGCTTCACCGACTGTAAGTATTTCTTTGCTTTTAGTTGTTTATAGCTAAGATTGATTGCTTGACCTTGTTTAGGAGTAGAACGAAACTCCCGAGAGTATCGAGACAACCTCGGCGGATTCCCTTAGCCAACTTATAGACGCAGTGAATCGATGATTCGAATAGCTAGGAATTTATGGTAAAAGCAAAACGGACAAGGTATAACATAAGAAGGATACACATAGGATGAGTTTCCCTTAGAGAGTTACATCTTATGCCATAAAAGATTAGAATAGATAGAATGGGGGCCTTTAGTAAACCCTTGAAGGTTTGTGGTGCGATGAGTTATAGGAGAGTTTAAGGGTAGAAACGAAATTTTGGGAGATGTCCTAAACCATTGAGAGACCCTTAGAGAGACCTTTAGCACGTACGTTATGTGGATAAGATGAGAGAGCACGGTGGAATATTTAGAGTTACTCACAATGAACTGTATTCAAGAGGTTTAGTCTAAGTGAATGATTGAGGGGGGTATGTACTGAGTAATTAGTAGGATTAAAGATGCTATACCTAGAATTCCTTATCTTAGGGAGAGTTTTTTTTTTCTGAAAGCTAAAAGTGGATAGATAGAAAGTTGACTCTAGTTAGCAAACCCTTAGAGTTCTAGAATACGAGTAACCAGACAAGAGTTGAAGTTGGAAATGAAGTTACTGGGAGACACCCTATACTGTTGTAAATGTATATTGCATTTGAGCGTCTAGTTTAAGTAAATTGTGATTATCACTTTTAGAGGATGTGATTGTTTGAGGTAAGAGGGTGATTGTGGAATCTGAGGAATCATGTAGGAGTGTTCATATTAATTAGATCGAGGATAGAAATAGGAAGAAATTTATTTCAAGTTGGAAAGCCATTAGACCTTGAGATATTAGAGGGTCAAACTATTGGGTATTGAGAGATATAAATAGAATGATGTAGACGATGTTAGTGAACTTGGAAGTAAGTTGAATTTGAGAGATGTATGAAAGCTTAGATTCTTAAGAAATGAGATAGTAAAATAGAAAGGATTTTTAAAATTGAGGACTTAGATAAGAGGTCTACTCGGTAGATTTTAGTCTTATGTGAGTGAGTATACTTTGAGGATTGGAATAAGTTGGGAACGAGTTAGTTTAGACCTCATGATTTGAGAGTGTTTGGTGCTGACTGAAGTAGTAGTTGGCTAAATTGAGTTTAGTGATCATAAGTTTGAGAATTTATAATATACTTTGAAAGGATAGTTAATAATTTAAGTAGCATGAGATTAGAAAAATAATTAAGTAAACGTAGTTAGAGGAAAAGCTAGAGTTGAGAACTAAGTTAGAGAGATTTAAGGGTCTAAGTGATGAATGCTTTAGGCCATGGAGGATAGAGTTAGGTGAAGTCAAAACTTTGGAGATGTAGACATTGTTATTACCGAGAGGTAATTAGAGGCACCCGATAGATGATTTAGGCCTTAGTGTAGTTGAGTAGGCAGCCCAGACGTTAAGAGGGTAGTAGACCCTAAGGTAAGAAGTGCACTCATTAAGTTCTTAGAATTACTCGATTAGGGTAGCTAAGCTAGAGTTGGAAACGAAGTTAGAGGGGTTTGGGAATATAAGATATGAAGTGAATAGTTGGAAACTTTGGATACGTAGAACTTTAGATGATTACGATCATAGCGTAGTCTAAGTTAGCATTACAGCCTAAAAAGTTAGGAGGGTAGATTGAAGTGAGTAAATTAAGGAATTATCTAGGCCAAAATTTTGAGGACAAAATTTTTGTAAGGAGGGTGGATTGTAACACCCGAGGCTTTAGATTTAATAAAGTTATAGATCTTAAGAAAATAATCAAAATGTAAAGTAATTAAAAGAACGAGATGAGAGTCAATTTACGAAAATTTCTAATTTAAGAATGAGATTTAACGGAATTTTTGGAAGGGCAAAATGGTAATGTTTGGAAAGGCAAAATGATAATGTTATTATTGTTATTATTAGTATTATTATTGTTATTATTAAAAAATAAAAATAAATAAAACAAAACGACAGAATGGCTTTGCCATTCTGTCGTTCGAGGGTCGAGCGCCAAGCGCCGAAGACCCGATCGGAGGAGGGAGAGAGGGGCGACGATCGGCGGAGCAATCACCGCCGATTTCTGACGTTCTCCGGCAAGACAACGGCGACGTTCTGGTTCTCTCCGTGCACAAACCGAACGGTAAGCTCGATTTTTTTTGCCCTGTTCTGTCTCTGTTTAAAGCCGAGAGGGATGAGCTCGATTGAGCTTTGCTTACTGGCTGCTTTTGGCCGTTCTTGGCATCAAATGGCCGAGCTTAACGCCGGTGAGGGTTGCCGAGCAATGGTGAGCTCGGATTGAGTGAAAAACCGAGGGCACCAATGTGAGGAAATCGGGTTTTCCTATGTAAAGCCTTAGAATCTCGTTAGATTATACTAATTGGGTGTGAGGGTGGTCGATTGGTGAGAAAACGAGAAAAAAATTGATGGAAAATCAGGAAGGAGAAAATTTCTGACTTAGGGCATTTCGGGTTTTGCCAGTTTTGACCTAGCTAGGGTTATTTGTTTTAAATTTTCTTTTGGCAGATTAAACTAGGTTATTAGAGGAGTACGTAGCCGTTGGAATCGTTAGATTTCGATATCTGACACAAAAGTTACGCGCGTTCGAAGTTTTGGGTCGGTTTTTACTGAACCCAAATTAGTGGCCTTTTAGTTAGGTTTTAGTTGGGTTATGGTAGAAAAAGTAGTTTGAGAGTAAATTGGTGAATTTAGGCTTGATTTAATGAAGTTTGAATATTTGTCGTAGGTCGAGCTGTAGGTGGATAGGGAACCGAGAATCCTCAGCGAGCTAGGACGTCAGGTAAGTAATGGATTGTGTGTTTTGTCGCCTTTGGGCCTACACCACGGAACGGTAGGATTTATTGTTTGATAGTTGCTTTGTTTTGTATTAAGTAGGGTGGAAATGAATTTCTTGGTTGTTGTTTGGTGAATTCTTTGTTGTTGTTTGGTGTTTGAGTATTGTGTGAGTGGGCATGCTTGGTTGTTGTTTGTTGTTTGGTGTTTGAGTATTGTGTGAGTGGCATGCTTGGTTGTTGTTTGTTGTTTGGTGTTTGAGTATTGTGTGAGTGGCATGCATAGTTTGAATTGTGAGTATGAAAGGCATGGGTGTCTCGTAAGAGATGTATGCTGAGTGTCTCGTAAGAGATGTACACTAAGTGTCTCGTGAGAGACGTACGCTGGGTGTCTCGTGAGAGACGTTCGCTGGGTGTCTCGAGTAAAATGGAATTCTACGAGAGACGTACATCTACGATTCGGGAAATGAGAATGAATTGATCACAACTGAGCGAGTAGAAACAGCATGTGTTAGGGTTGTGTGTGAGTGTTGTGTGCATGTTTATATTCGTTATTCATTACTTGCTAAGCGTAAGCTTACGGGTGTGTGTGTGTTCTGTGGTGTAGGTAACGACGCGGTTACAGGTGAGCTAAGTGAGTCAGCCAGGACTTAGGAGCAGTCGGAGATGCACGGGACATGCCGGTGCGGGCAGTTGTCGGGGCATCTCGACCACGGTCTTTGGGAGATGTGGGACTTTGTATTTTTGTAGTTTATTGTAGATGTCTGTTTGTGGAAGTGATGGGAATGCATAACTCTTTTTGGTTGATATTTTTTAAAGTTATTGTATAGCTATGTGTATTGGTTGTATATAGTCATAGTTAAGGGTGATGTGTCGCCCTATGCTGTGAGTTTTTCCTCTTTACTTCTATTTGGAGATTTTATATGTTGGATAGTTGAGTGAGAATATTCTGGATCTGGTTGAGAATTGATTTGTTTGCAGGTACTTAGCATTTTGGAGGCGCCATTTTCAAGCGTTACTTTGTCAAAATTTTTGAGCAAGACGCCGTGGTGCTTAGCATTTAGGATTAAGGGAAATAGTGAATCTAGGCAGCTAGGTATGACATAAGAGAGCTTCGGGAGACTTAGCTTTAAATTTTGTTGTGTCCGTTTATTCTTATGTTTTGGGGTTTATAAAAATTAATCGTTATGTTGCTTGATTTTTTTTTCCGAAAAATAAACATCGTCGGTTTTCAACTGTCTTTTTGTTTTCGTTAACTTTGTAGAGTCAAAATTTTATCGAAAATTCTTTTAAACGTCGTTTTAATCGGGGTTAGAGTGAGCCAAGTAGCGCACCGAGCCGAGGTGGGTTCGGGGGCGTTACACTTACACCAAAACAAACCCCCTCCAATGGATAAAAATCAAGCGAACACGTCTAAAGGACAAAGAGCTCGTGATGTCCAATGCTACAAGTTTTTAGGCAAGGGACATTACGCAAATTAATGTTCTAACCGCCGAGTGATGGTTATTAAAGACTCGACCGGAGAATGGGAGAGTGAAAACGATGAGGGTCAATACCTCGAAAAGGAAGAAGAAGAAGAGGTAGAGGACGAGAGTGAGCACGAGTCAGATGAATGTGCTGCTCAAGACGGAACACTTTTAATGGTCATTCGTAGGACCCTTTTTTCTAAGAACGTAAAGGAATACTGCCAACAGGATAATATTTTTCAAAGTAGATGTGCAGTCAAGGACAAGTTTTGTTCCATGATTATCGATAGTGGAAGTTGCGTCAACGTGGCTTCCCAAGATATGGTGAAAAAGCTTGAATTGGAGACGACTAGCCACCCTAAGCCATATAAGTTGAGATGTTTGGACGATAGGGATGACATCAAGGTGACGAAGCAAATAATCATCAATTTCATTATTGGCAAGTATAAGGACGCGGTTCTTTGCGATGTCGTACCTATGAATGCAAGTCATCATTTGCTTGGTAGACCATGGCTTTATGACCCTATGATGCAACGTGATGGATTCCTCAACAATTACAGTTTGAAATTTGGTGGTAGAAATATCAAGTTACTCCCCATGACCCCTGAGCAAATCGCCCATGACGATGCAGTTAGGAAGGAAGAAAAGATTAAGGAAAATCTTTTCTTGGCCAAAAAGGGATTAAGAGCTGCAGTGACGAAAGGAAAGGCTATGATTCTAGTTTTATTTAGGGACTGTATTATGGAACTTGGAGATATACCCTTACCGGTCCAAAACCTACTTAAGACTTATCAAGATGTTTTTCCTGAAGAACTACCACCCGGATTACCACCGATTAGAGGAATAGAACATCAAATTGACCTCTAACCTGGAGCTATGTTACCAAATCGATCGGCCTATAGGATGAGGCCCGAAGAAGCAAAGGAATTGCAAGATCAAGTCCAAGAGTTGTTTGGAAGAGGGTACATAAGAGAGTCGATAAGCCCATGCGCTGTATCTACTTTGTTGGTACCAAAAAAGGATGGCTCTATGCGAATGTGTGTTGATAGTCAAGCTATCAACCAAATTACCATTAAATATAGGTATCCAATCCCTCGACTCGAAGATATGTTGGACGAATTAAGCGGAGCATCAATATTCTCTAAAGTAGACTTGAAAAGCGGATATCACCAAATACGGATGAAAGAAGGTGATGAATGGAAAACCGCTTTCAAAACAAAATGCGGATTGTTTGAGTGGATGGTTATGCCATTCAGACTTACCAACGCCCCGAGGACTTTCATGAGGTTAATGCACCATGTTCTTAAGGATCTTCTTGGAAAGTTTGTTGTCGTATACTTCGATGACATCTTGGTGTATAGCCCCAACCTTCCACAACATGTCAACCATCTCGGGATACTTTTTCAAACTCTCCGTCGAGCTAAATTGTTTGGGAATTTGGGTAAATGCTCCTTTGGACAAGAAAAAGTTTACTTTTTGGGTTTCATAATTTCTAAGAATGGCTTGAAAGCGGATGAAGATAAGGTTAAAGCCATCAAGGAGTGGCCCACTCGTAATAGTATCACTGAAGTCCGTAGTTTCACGGATTAGCCTCTTTTTATAGGAGGTTCATTAAAGACTTCAGTTCTTTAGTCGCTCTTATTACGGATCTTACCAAGAAAGGAGTAGACTTTCATTGGACTCCAGCATGCCAAAGTAGCTTCTACCTAATAAAGGAAAAACTTTGTCAGTCACCAGTTTTGACACTTCCCGATTTCAATAACGTTTTTGAGATCAAGAGTGATGCCTCTAGTATTGGCATTGGAGCTGTATTGATGCAAGATGGCAAGCCTCTTGCTTATTTTAGCGAAAAATTAAAAGGAGCTGCTTTGAACTATTCAACTTACGACAAGGAATTCTATGTTGTGATTAGAGCTATAGAACATTGGCAACATTACCTTCTTTCAAAAGAGTTTGTGATTCATTCTGACCATCAATCCCTCAAGCATATTAAGAGCCAACACAAACTCAACAAGAGACACGCAAAATGGGTAGAATTCTTGGAAAGATTTCCCTACATTTTAAAATATTTGAAAGGGTCTGAAAATACCGTTGCCGATGCTCTATCTCGAAGACGTATCCTCTTAACGGAATTAAGCGTTAAATTTTTTGGGTTTGAATGAATTAAAACTTTATATAAATCCGTTAAAGATTTTGGGATGCCTTATCAAGATTGTCAAAATAAGGCTGAAGGGGGATATATTCTTGTAGATGAATTTTTACACAAGAATGGAAAATTGTGTATTCCTGATTGCAGTTTAAGACAATGTCTTCTTAAAGAAGCTCATGGAGGAGGATTGTCTGGTCATTTTAGAGAGAAGAAGTGTTAAAGGAGAGAATTTATTGGCCTCACATGTTGAAAGACGTACACCACTATGTTGAGTGGTGCATTGTTTGTAAAAGGGCCAAAATCAAAGTTCTACCCCAAGGACTTTACTTACCTTTACCTATTCCTACGCACCCTTGGGGAGAAATCAGTATGAACTTTATTTTGGGGTTACCACGGACGGGACGCAATAAGGATTCCATTTTAGTGGTCGTAGATAGATTCTCCAAAATGGCGCATTTTATCGCCTGCAACAAAACTGACGACTCTGCTGCTATAGCCGACCTATTCTTCAAAGAAATAGTTCGACTCCATGGAGTGCCTCAATCTATTGTGTCCGATCGCGATACCAAGTTCTTGAGCACTTTTTGGAAAACTCTATGGAAGAAATTGGGGACTACGCTATGTTTTAGTACATCTTTCCATCCCCAAACGGACGGCCAAACGGAAGTGGTCAATAGGACCTTGGGAACCCTTCTTCGAAGTGTCATTGGTAAAAATCTCACCAATTGGGACATAGTACTACCCCAAGTTGAATTCGGTTACAACCGAAGCCTTCACTCCACCACCCAGCAAACGCCATTTGAGGTAATCTATGGATTTAATGCGAACACACCCATGACACTTATTCCTATTCCAACCCAAGACCTAATAAAACCATTCGGGAGCTAATAAAGTGAAGCAAATGAAGAAGTTGTATGAGAAAGTTCGCCAAACAATTGAGAAAAATAACGCCAATTATGCTAAGCATGCAAATAAGGGAAAAAAAGAGATAATTTTTAATGTTGGAGATTTGGTATGGTTTCACCTTAGGAAGAAACGATTTCCCGCCAAAAGACGCTTCAAATTATTGCCTATAGCTGAAGGCCCCTTCAAATTTTGGAACGCATAAATAATAACGCTTACAAATTGGAGTTACCCGGCAATTATGGAGTATCATCTACCTTCAATGTGCAAGATTTGTCCCCTTACATTGGAGAATTGGGGCATGAAGAGGAGGTTGAGCTAATGGATTTGAGGTCAAATCCTCAGTCACCCGGAGGGGATGACATGCCTCGGAGGCCCGTCACAAGATCACAAACTCGGGCACAAAATTTAATCACTCAATGTTCTAATGAATTGTCTCTTTTTGCAGGTTTTGATTCCATCATGAACTTCACTTGGGAGCCGACCTCGGAAGATGTGGAGAAACCTTGTCATGTCATTCATTGGAGCATACACACGGAGCATTCTGGCAGCCCTATGGGAATTTGTCTTCCCGGGCCTTAAACGTGTAATTTTAATTTTTAAACTCATTGGCGTACATTAGCCTTTTTTGTAAGAATTTTATAAATTGCATATCATGCATTAGATTGTGTGGTTAGGGTTAGATGAATGTGGTGGATGTTGGGTTGAAGAAATATTCAACCAAATTTTCAAGCTAAGGAAAGAACCTCAACAAATCAAGCCCAAGGAAAGCCTTAGCCCAAAGAAGAGCCCACTTGTGAAGGTATGATTTTGCAGGTACATGAGTTAGTGGAGGCATGGATAAAAGTGATGGCAAAATCACATCCTTTGATTAAGGGATGGCTCGAAATCAAGTGGAAAACATTGCTGGCACGCGCGGGGGCAAGGAAGGCTTAGGCGGTAAGACGCGTGAAGGCTTCATCAGCAGGCGCGTTCAGCGGGCAGCAGCTTCACGTTTGGCGCTCGCCACGGATCGCCTAGCTGGCGCATCTCCACCGCTCATCTTTAGCAGCGCGCCTCACCCTTGGCCATGGATTGGCGTGCACGGATTCCTTCATCATGGGCCGCCGATTTCACTCCATCAATGGCTCCTTTTTCTCCTCCAAATTTTGCCAAACCCTCATCCACCTTAGGTTGCCTATTTAAGCATTGCATTGGTCTGTGTAAAATACTTTTGCCTAAATTTATACACTACTATTTCCCTATGCTTCCAAGGTGGTTTCCTTAGGAGTTTTCCTTGGTTATCTTGAACCAAGTGGAGAAGCCCTCCATTGCTAACCTAGCTTGGGTTGCTAGGATAGCTCTTAACTTTTCCCTCGCCTCTCCATTGGGAGTAGGAGTTGAGGAGGAAAATCTCGGCCTACGGTGGTCATTTTTCCTCTGAGAAAATTATTCACTCGAGAGCTTAACCCGTAAGATTGCTCTACCAGTCCGCCAAGGGTTTTTTCCTTACTTTCTTGCCATCACTTTCACACACTTCCACTCTTTACATTTCGGCCACACTCCACTCACATTCACTTATTTTATTTGCCATTTCTTTCATCTATTTTGCATCTTTATTACTTCGGCCATCTTCTCTTCTCTTCATCCCATTTTCTTTTATTTTTCTTCATAATTCATTTTATCATTTAATATGTGATAATCAGCCATTGCATAATCTCACTCCATTTTTATTTTTATTGCATTTCATTTTCATCATTTTCTTCTCTTTATTTAAGTTTTGCACAACACTCACCACCGAGCACTTTTCTTATCTTTTGTGGGTTGTACACGTATCCTTTTTCTAAGGGATCTCGTGTCAAGCCACCTAAAAAAGACAATAAACTAAGGTCTTTGAAAAGAAAACATAAAAGAAAGCAAGGAAAACTCGATTACATAAATTGTCACAAGGAAGAAAAATTCCTCCTTCAACACTAGCCATGGCCAAGGGTTCCTCCCCTGTTAGCAAATGGAGAGGCTTCTCCATGTCAAAGGTGCTTGGCTCCCACTTCAAGTCATCAAAATAGTCATCACATACAAAAAGAACAAACTTGTTAGTTCAGGGCTAGGCCGAGGCCAAGAAATTGGCTCGGGATCGTGTCATAGCTCCCCTTAGCACATCAATACCTCAACCCTTCTTACAAGTTAGGGTTACAAAATAGTATGAAAAGAAGACAACCCAAAAGGTCTGCTAGGCCACTTCACCTAGCCGGATACACCTAGTGTTTTGCCAATTTTGGCAACCATTTTCTCTCACCAAATGTCCCTTTCAATGTGGTCTTTCTTCTCCCAAATGCATCTTACTCTCCTTCCAAAAGTATTCAGTCATGCATCCAATTCAAACATAAAATAAACTAAGTGTTTCTTGCCAAAAAAAAAAAACTAGGCTCAGTTACAACATTTTACAAAAAAGAAGACAAATTCCTCCTTCAGCAATTGGTGTGGCTGAGAGTTTGCTCCCAAGTTAGCACATGGAGAGGCTTATGGGTGCTTAGTTCCACTTCAAGTCTTCAAAATAGTCGTCTCTTACAAAAATAACAAACTTGTTAGAAAGAAAATTGGCCGAGGGCATGGCCTAGGCTCGGGATTGTGTCAATGGTCCCTTTGGCATATCTTGATCGCTTTGGAAGGTCAGTCGAAACTTCAAATCCTATTTATGGAAACCAAGGCTCTTAGGTGTCAACCCCATGAGAGGTCGGTCAACACTTTAAAAGGTTCACACTTTTGTGAAGATGTTGTAATGTCGCTCAATGCTCCTAGTATAATACGGTCTAGTTTGGATCTGAGCCCGCACAGATTTGTTATTGAGGTTAGCCTAAAACACTTTTTACTAAAGAGGGAGGGGAACCTCTACTCATAAACCATGCATTTTCCACTCTTCCAAGCAATGTAGGATTGTGCACCCCCATTGTATGGGCTGAGCCTTCACATAAAGCCCTTCTGGCCACCAAATGGCAGACTGTCACAATCTCCTCCCATTTAGGGCCAGACGTCCTCGTCGGTCACATTTTTGATTGGGCAGTGGCTCTGATGTAGCGACCCTAACACTGTACCCTTATTTTCCCGTATTATTTTTTTTATCCTTAATACTTTGTGACATTTGAGGGGACTTTAAATCGTAGACTAAATCGTTAAAATCGTTCAAAAACTATTTGTATAAACAATGCTTTAAAACAACTATTAAAACAATAAAAAAACTTAAGTTAAAACTTAATTACAATCGGTAGAGAACAAAAGGGCAGAAGGGACATTTGTCCCCAGAAATGTAGGGGCGATCGATCGCCCCTTTGGCAGGCGATCGATCGCCATCCATGAAAAATGGAGGGGCGATCGTTCGCCCCTCACACCGGCTATCGATCGCCCCGCGATCGATCGCCCAGCTTTTGGGCGATCGGTCGCCATGCTCTTTGGATTTTCCAGGGAGCAGCGACCACCCCTGCCGATCGATGGCGATCGATCGGCAGGTTCTCTGCCTCCTCTCTCTCTCTTTCTTTCTTTCTTTCTTTCCCCTGCGTACACAATTCTCCTTACCACATATACACAGTAAACATTTCAACAAACATCAACATAAACTCACTCATAAGCCCATCTATTTCCCACTTTGCCAATCACCCAAAATGAACGACTCAAAAACACGTTTAAAAACATAATCCGATTTCATAAAAACAAACCGCGTGGATCCGTTTAAAAGCTTAACATTTCCTCCTGCTCAAAATCACCAAGCGGTTTATAAAATAGTTGCCAAAACGTTTAAAAACATCCAAAACATAAACCTATCGACTATCCAGAACCAAACATCCTAAAATGTTTCTAACTATAAAATAATCCACCATTAACCCATTACACCCAAAAACCCTCAAAATACCTAACTGTTACCCCCACGGGTCAAGATACACGTCGACTGCCCATGCACACCACCACAGTCGTTCTTCTTCAACCATCCTGTACATCTGGTGGAGGAACGTCATCCTCACCTGTTTCGAAATCACCTACACCATACAGACAATCTATGAGCTAAAGGCTCGGTAAGTTTCGTAAATGTAAATGCATGCTGTGCAAATGAGCTTCGGAAATCATGCAACATTTTCTTATCATTACGTCGCAGACAGAATATCACCGAGGTCTCAGCCTATTAGATGGAGAGGACACGTCCTGCGATTGGACAATCCTCTTCACCTAACGGGAGAGGGGGTACACGCTTACATCCGTGTACAGCCATGCCTGAGCCCCACCTTATGTGACCAAATAACAGATTACGTAGATTCATTTCGTTCATTCATTTCATTTTCTTAAACATGTGCAGAAATCCGTTTTCATGCTGTTTTTAAAAGACGTGATGCATGAACAGTTAAATGCTTAAAGTAAACATATATCGTGCATACCATCAAGACAATAAAAAGCAGAATCTATCAAAGTAAATAACCCTAACTACCCAACCAAAACATTTAAACAAACAAGACTCCAATGATCCTCGACGCGACCTCGACGTACGGTGTAGGCCAATCGGCCAGAGTAAGTTACGAGAACTTACCTCGTGCGCGTTGAACTTCTAGCTCCGTCCACGAGCGTCATTTACCTAAGGCAATTTCACAATATCCGTTGTTAAAACGAGTCTAAACCAATAAACATCTAAACCAATGAAACTCTTAACTAAAGAAATTTCCTAAAACTCTAATTTAACTCATTGAGGCATTTTTATCTAGCGATTCACGCTCGACACCTCAAAACCTCCATTAACGAAGTTTTCCAAAACTCGAAATTTCAACAAACCTTAATATTCCACAATGGATAGACCAACCTTCATCCAATACGCTCGATACGTCCGTTATATTCACAACTACGGTAAACTTATCGATTTCAAACCCTAAATCACATTTTTCACAAAACCCTAAACGAACCCTAATCGTTTAAACTCCGTAAAAATCGAAATAAACTTTCCTAAAACCTTAGAATCGTAGCTAGGGTCAGGATTGAGGAAGAAAACATGAAGAACGGAGGTTGATCGGAGGGGAATCGCCGTTGGAAGGAAGAGAGTCGCCGTGAGAGGAGAGGAATCGCAGAGAGAAGCACGCAGAGCAGAGAGAAAATGAAGAAGGAAAAGAAAAGAAATGTGATTTTATTAAAATTGACTTGGCAATTTACCATTTTGCCCTTCCTTTGTTTTCTATTTGTTTCGTCCTTCGTTTCGTTAATTAGCTAACGATTCGGTTTCTCCTAATTCTCTTATTTCACCAATAGCTCCAACTTATTATCAGCCATTAAAACTGTCCGTTCGCAATTCGGATCCCGTTTACTATTTTTACCAGAGTATCGTTTATATTACGATAAACGTAATTCTCGTAAAATTAGCATTAAACTCCTAAAATTCCCGAAATTTTCTTAAAATCCTTATTAATTATTAGGATCGTAATAACGCTTTCTTTTCACGAAACCGACCTAATTGACAAAATTACAAAAATACCATTACATTATTAATTTATAAAATCCTGTAAAGAATCGGGTGTTACATTCCATCCACCTTATTTAAAATTTTGTCCTCAAAATTTGATCATACAAACAATTCAGGATACTTAGCCATCATATCCTGCTGTCGCTCCCAAGTAGCTTCTTCCACCTCGTGGTTCTGCCATAAGACTTTAACTAGCGGGATTTCTTTGTTGCGCAATACTTTGATGGAAGACTCCAAAATATGTACGGGCTTCTCCACATAAATCAAGGTAGGCTGTACCTCGATCTCTCTTGCCTCCACAATATGCGATAGATTGCGCAAACACTTTCGAAGCATAGACACGTGAAATACGTCATGGATGCCTTCCATTGAAGCCGGAAGCTACAGTCGATACGCCATCTTTCCGATCTTCTTCAAAATAGAAAAGGGCCCCACATATCGAGGGTCTAGCTTGTCCTTCCTTCCGAATCGCATTACACCTTTAAACGGAGAAACCTTCAAATAAACCTCATCACCTTCTTCGAATTCCAGATCTCTCCGTCTTGTGTCAGCATAGCTCTTCTGTCGACTCTGAGCTATCTCGATACGTTGTCGAGTAACGGCAATCTTCTCTGCCATTTGCTATAGAATCTCAAGACCAACAATACTAGCTTCACCGACCTCATCCTAATATAGTGGAGATCTACACTTTCGACCATACAAAGCTTCATACGGAGCCATACCAATGGTAGCCTGGAAGCTGTTGTTGTAAGAGAACTCGATCAGTGGAAAATACCTGCTCCACGATCCCTGAAATTCTAACACACAAGCTCTGAGCATATCCTTAAGAATCTGATTTGTCCTCTCTGTCTGACCATCAGTCTGAGGATGAAATGTCGTGCTGAAATTTAGTTGAGTCCCCATAGCTTTGTGCAGACTCTTCCAGAACTTCGACGTAAATCTCAGATCTCGATCTGTGACAATAGAAACTGGCACTCCGTGTAATCTAACAATCTCCTGCACATAAAGCTCGGCGAGCTGATCCATAGAAGACGCCATCTTCACAGATAAGAAGTGAGCCGACTTTGTCAATCGATCCACAATCACCCAGATGCCGTCATGCCTTTTCGTCGTCCTCGGGAGCCCCACAATAAAATCCATGGAGATCTGCTCCCATTTCTGCTCCGGAATCGGCAGTGGCTGTAGTGTTCCTGGTGGCCTCTGGTGTTCTACCTTTACCTGTTGACAAACTAAACAGGTTTCAACGTACTTGGCGACCTCTCTCTTCATGTTCGGCCACCAAAAGTGTTGCTTTAAGTCTCTATACATTTTAGTGCTTCCTGGATGCACAGAGTATGCTGAAGAATGTGCCTCGGCCAATATCTCCTTCTTTAGCTCCTCATCGTTAGGCACGTACCACCTATGCCTGAACTTCAGAATACCGTCATCTGACAAGTTGAATTCAGACACGTCTCCAGATGTCATGCTCAATCGAAGCTCCTCACACTCCATATCTTTCTGTTGAGCTTCACGTATCTTATCCAGAATAGTCGGCCTGAGAGAAATGTTGGTGAGCATACTGGACAACTCTGCCACGATCTCCACATCAAACTTCTCGATCTCAGACCGCAACATAACCGACATCGCTACAAGTAAAGGCTGACTTGCAGTAGGTGTAACGCCCGACATTTCGGCCAGGTGATTTTCTGACCATTCTCATTGTTACCCTTTATTTAACCTTTATGATTAAATTTAATGTTGAGGCAAATTCATTACAAGTTGAGTAAAACTAGGTTGAGTGGCAATTTTGTAATAAAGATTGAAGGATTAGGTATAAATAGAAAATGGAAACCTTAAATCTCATTTAAACCTCACTGCAGCCGACATTTCCTCTCGGCGACTCCCTTCTTCTCTGGAACTTTCTTCCTTCCCAGCAACTGGTTTTTCAGCCTCTACTCCGGTAACCCGCATTCTAGGTAAGATTTTGACAATGTAGATGCCGGGTAGTCATTTAGAACTCTGTTTTCAGTTGAACTTGTACTTTCGGGTTCTTCAATGGCTAAGTCAGTTGGTTATCGTTCCTTATCTTCATTTGGTAATGCCACCTTTAAATCGATTCTGGACCTTTTATATAACCGACCCCGTTTAATCGATAGCTATATCTAGCTGTTTCGGTTTTGGATTTCAGACTGCACAGAGAACCTTAGCTGCTAGATTCTAGGATGACTTTCGATTAGAACTTTTAGGACTTGATTTTAACTACTATAATGTGGAATGTTTTAGGTGAAGAAGTTGAAGAGAAAGTGATTCAAGTTGCTAAGGATCCAGGTAAGTGAATGTACTAAGTTTCCGGCCAATAGGGCCCTACATCAAAGGACTATGTTAGATTTAGTGAACGTTGTCTGCTATATGTTTGATGAAATGTCGATGGATATGGTTCTGTTATTCTGATGTTCTCCCCTGTCTTAGTTCGATGATTAAGTGCATTTATGTTATGCATCATGTTTTACTTCTCAAGCATATGAAAATGTTTTGAAACATGTTTTCTCATGAATAAAATAAGAAGATAAAACTTATACAACGTGGTTAAGTGAGGGTTGGGGGTGGTTCGGCGTATGTCACAGTCCGCAGTAGGACATATGAATACGACCCGCAGTAGGGACCATGATCAAACTCACTGTCGAACCCCCTTTACCGGCACAAATCCTCCCTTAAACCACATAATGTAATGAAGAATATGAATGATGAAAGGAATGATGAATATGAGCATGTCTACGAACGATGATTATGAACAATGAATACGAGATACGATTATGAATGATGATTAAGAACAAGTACGTGAAAAGAAAAGACTTATGAGCATGTTTTTCTCCAAGTTATGCATTCATGAACTCATAATAGTTTGCATTCCTTACTAAGCCTTAGGCTTACAGTTACACCTTACGATGTAGGTGAAGAAATATCAGGTGAGGAATACAAAGTTGAGGATGAAGTTTAAGCTGGTTGCTGGAAGGTGCTCAGGGTGGAAAGTCTGTGGCTGGATGGCGATTATGACCCTCTGGTTTTACTCTTAAGGTTTTAATGATAACTATGAACATAAAAGTTTAAGTAGGATGATGTTATTTATGATTATGGAGCTTGAACTTGTCTAGCTTGAATACTGATTATGAGTATATTATAAGAATATAGAATGAGTGATTTTAACTAAGTCTTCCGCTGTATGAGTTTTAATGAATCTGTGGTTTATTCTGTTGGTGTCCCAGTATTAAGTTTGAAGTTATGATGTTTGTGCTGCCGGTAGACGAAATGTATTTGTCTATCAGAAGGTGTGAGTGTTATTATGGAGTTTAGAAATCGGTAGATGAAGTTTGCTTGTCTACCGGAAGAAGAAGATGTTAGGTTAATGTTTAGTAGTCGGTAGATGAAAGTACTTGTCTATCGGCAGGAGATGTGTTATTTTGAAGTGTAGAAATCGACAGGAGGATTGTGATGGGAGTTGGGTAAGTCTGTCTTCCGGAGGACGTCATCGGAAGAGGAAAAGTATTTGTCTTCCGGCTGACGTCATCAGCAGACGATATGCCTAGTGATCGGCATGTGTAGTAGGTCAAGATACCGGAAGATGGAAATGTCATTCCGCCTTACCAGAAGATGTAGTGCCACGTCATCGGCAGATGATGCGAGTTAATCTACCAGAAGATGTAGTGCCACGTCATCGGCAAATGATGTGAGTTAATCTATCGGAAGATGTAGTATAAATGCCATTGGCAGATGTTGTGTGTTGCCATCGGCAGATGGAGTGCCTTGTCATCGGTAGATAAGTCAGTCTTTTGTCGTTGTAATTGAGTGATGATTTAATTGGTCACGCGTGATGCACGTGACCGTCGGCAGATGCAAATATGTGTGCCTGCCGATAGATGTCTAATGAATCATGTGAGATGCACGTGCAGGCCGGTAGAACAACTGGATGTTTGTCGTTTAGCGACCGGCAGGAGTGAAAGCTAAATGTGGTTGTTCAGCGAACTTAAGTTAAGTTAGAATGAGATTTGATATATGTATAAAAAAAAATATACACCGATTACAGAGGTATAAAAGTACGGATAAGTTTAAAGGAAAGTCATGACACGTGACGATCCTCCTCGGGTCGTTACAATTATGGTATCAGAGCTAAACCAAGTTCTAAATTCGGTTCTGCAGACTGCCTTCCAGCACAGATTGCCACCTGAGTACTCTCCAACAACTGTAAGTGTTTACGATTCTAGTGATGTCATTATGTTAAGATGTGTTTCTATTATTGTTTAGGAATCTCAAGATGGTAAGAGGTCAACAGAGGGAAGACAACGTGGATAGTACCACCGTTGCTCAGCTAATAGAATTAGTTAATCGCCAATCACGACAAATAGAGCAACTAGTGATTACTAGAGAAGAGCTTGGGAACTCCAGCTCTAATGTAACTCATGATCATGGGGGTGAGCGCTTCCACAGGCTCAGACCCCCGACATTCAATGGCCAAGTTTCTGACCCTATTTATGCTGAGGAATGGATCCGAAAAGTAGAGGACATGTTTAAGTATGCGAAAGTTGATGAAGGAGATAGAGTCACCTATGCTGTCTATCATTTGGAGCTGAATGCAAGGCATTGGTGGGATTCTCTTCAGAGCACTGTTAATGCAGAGACTATGACTTGGGATATGTTTAAGACTGCCTTCTTTGACAAGTACTTCAATAGGACCGTTCAGGCCAGCAAGAAGAAAGAATTCATGAACCTGCGGCAAACTGGCTCTGTGACGGATTATATATGCAAATTCGATGCCTTGTCACGGTTTGCTCCCCGACTGGTTGAGAATGATGAAGACAAGATTTACCAATTTGTTCAAGGACTGAAGCCGAGTTTGTATGTGAAGGTAAAGACTTCTGGGATACACAATATACCTTATGGCGAAGTGACGGCTAAGGCCCTGGAATTGGAGGAGGCTGAGATGACAGCTTATGCACAGCGTGAACAGCCAAGGAAGTTCACTAAGGAGACTCAACCACCACCACGGCAGAACAAGGGATGGCAACCCCAGCAGAACAGAAACCAGCAACAACAACAGCAAGGTGTTAAGAGATCCTTCAATCCAAGTGATGACCAAGGAAGAGGAAAGCGACCTTCGGCTCCCCTATGTTCCAACTGTCAGAAGAATCACCATGGGGAGTGCAAGCTGCACTCTGGCCGTTGCTATAGATGCGACAAGGTTGGACACATAGCCAGAGACTGCCCGATGCCATCAGACCCGAATCGAATTAGAGTTGCACCAAGAGTCTATGCTATGATGGAGGATGAAGATGTTGAACCACACACGGTCATATCAGGTACCATTATGGTTTGTGGTTTTTCTGCTTATACACTTATTGATACGGGAGCCACACACTCATTCATAGCAACCCTGTTTGTGTGTAAACATAAGTTAGAACTTTCGCCAGTTGATAAACCGTATAGAGTTATGTTACCATCAGGGAAGTCTTTACATTCTGAGCAAATGTTGAAGGGTGATGTTTTGTCCTTAGGAGATAAGGAGCTATATGTAGAACTGATTATGATTGACATGAAAGGATATGAGATTATTTTAGGAATGGATTGGTTATTTAGGCATTATGCCACGATTAGTTGTAGGTCTGGCCTAGTTGATTTCCGACCCCCAAATGGAGATCGGTATACCTTCCAAGCTATTCCAAAGATGAGTAAGATACCAATCATATCCTCACTAGTGACTCAACGGTTACTGAAGAGTGGTTGCTTGAGTTACCTAGCTAACATAATGGATGTCCGAGTAAAGAATAAAGTGGAATTACAAGGTATTCCTACCGTACGAGAGTTTCCTGAAGCATTCTTGGACGACTTACCGGGACTACCACCCGATAGAGAGATAGAATTTGTGATTGATACATACCCCGAGGCATTACCTGTGTCTAAGAACCCTTATCGAATGGCACCTGTTGAGTTGAAAGAATTAAAGGTCCAACTACAGGAATTAGTTGACAAGGGATTTATACGTTCTAGTAGTTCTCCCTGGGGCGCACCTGTCCTTTTCGTTAAGAAGAAAGATGGTTCTCTTAGAATGTGTATAGACTACAGAGAACTAAATAAGCTGACAGTCAAGAATAAATATCCTTTACCCCGGATTGATGACCTGTTTGACCAACTACAAGGAGCTAAGGTATTCTCAAAGATTGACTTACGTTCGGGTTATTACCAACTGAAAGTTAAGGAAGGAGATATACCAAAGACAGCCTTCAGAACCCGCTACGGACACTATGAATTTCTTGTAATGTCATTTGGACTGACTAACGCGCCTGCAGCTTTCATGGACTTGATGAACCGAGTGTTTCGTGAGTACCTGGATAAGTTTGTAATTGTGTTTATAGATGACATTTTAATATACTCACAGACTGAAACCGACCATGCAGAACATTTGAGAATAGTATTATCAACCTTAAAACAGCAGCAGCTTTATGCCAAATTGTCCAAATGTGAATTTTGGCTGGATAAGGTCAACTTTTTAGGTCATGTCATTTCTGCTGAGGGCATATCAGTAGATCCAACTAAGGTTCAGGCCGTTAAGGATTGGCCACAGCCAAAGAATGTCAGTGAAGTTCGAAGTTTCCTTGGTCTGGCTGGCTACTATAGAAAGTTCATTAAGGATTCTCTATGATAGCTAAACCTTTGACCAATTTAACCAAGAAGGACCTCAAGTACTTTTGGACCGAAGCTTGTGAAGACAGCTTCCAATCATTGAAACAGAAGTTAACGACAGCCCCGCTATTAACTCTCCCAACTGAAGAAGGAAAATTTAGTGTTTATTGTGACGCATCCAAGATTGGTTTGGGATGTGTTTTGATGCAAGAAGGTAAAGTTGTGGCGTATGCCTCTAGGCAGCTAAAAGGTTATGAACAGAATTACCCCACTCATGATTTAGAGCTAGCTGCAGTTGTTTTTTGCTTTAAAAATTTGGAGGCACTACTTGTATGGACAACAGTGCGATGTATTTTCTGACCACAGGAGTTTAAAGTATCTTTTCACCCAAAAGGAATTAAACATGAGACAAAGACGTTGGTTAGAATTTGTTAAGGACTATGACTTTGAAATCAAGTACCACCCGGGTAAGGCTAATGCTGTAGCCGATGCCTTGAGCAGGATGTCAAAGACAATGCAACCCGCAGTGTCAGTTTTGTCCGCACCCTTGAGGACTGAAGTTCAGAAGTTTGAATTGGAACTAGTTCCAGAGTTGTCAGCCTTACTAGCCGATGTTACTATTAGACCAACTATCATAGAAAGAATTAAGGAGGCACAACAGAAAGATTCAAAGGAAAATAGTAGTATGGTGTGTAAGCAGAAGGATGTCTCCTCGGAGTTTAGTCTTACCAAGGATGGTATTCTGATGTTTAGGAATAGGTGGTATATTCCGGATGATAAGGAATTACGTAAGTCGATTTTGACCGAGGCTCACTCGTCTTCCTTTTCTGTACATCCTGGTAGTACTAAGATGTATCGAGATTTAAGATTACATTATTGGTGGCCGAATATGAAGAGGGATGTTGCCATGTGTGTAGAGTCATGCTTAGTATGTCAGCAAGTTAAAGCAGAGCACCAACGACCAGGAGGTACCCTTCAACCTCTACCTATTCCCGAATGGAAATGGGAACACATAGCTATGGATTTCATTGTAGGATTACCTAAGTCAACTAAGGACATGATAGTATTTGGGTAGTGATTGATAGACTGTCGAAATCGCTCATTTCTTACCTGTCAAGACAACCTACACGATGGATCAACTTGCTAACCTTTATGTCCAAGAAATTATCAGGTTGCATGGGATTCCCGTATCCATAGTCTCTGATCGTGACCCTAGATTCACCTCCCGATTCTGGAAAAGTTTACAAGGTACCTTAGGCACAAAGTTATCCTTCAGCACCGCTTTTCACCCGCAGACAGATGGACAATCCGAGAGAACCATTCAGATACTCGAGGATATGTTAAGGGCATGTGTTCTAGACTTTCAGGCATCTTGGAGTAGACACCTACCTCTGATTGAGTTTTCTTACAACAACAGTTATCAGTCCACAATTGGTATGGCACCCTATGAAGCTTTGTATGGTAGGAAATGCAGGTCACCCTTGTACTGGGATGAAGTTGGGTGAAGCGAAGCTATTGGGCCCTGAGATTCTACAACAGATGTCAGATAAGATTACGGTCATTAGGAAAAGGATGTTAACTGCACAAAGTCGACAGAAGAGTTATGCGGACCAAGAAGAAGAGATCTTGAGTTTCTGTTGGTGATGAAGTTTCCTGAAGATTCACCATTTAGAGGAGTCCTTAAGATTTGGTAAGAAGGGAAAGCTTAATCCACGATTCGTTGGACCATTCCCTGTCTTAGCAAGAATTGGCAGTACAGCCTATAGGTTACTTTTGCCTCCATCTTTGGAAAAGGTTCACAATGTCTTTCATGTGTCTATGCTAAGGAAATGCATACGTGATCCGACTCAAGTTGTTAAACCAATGGAAATTGAAGTTGAGCCTAATTTGGTGTATGAAGAGAAACCAGTACAAATTTGGATTCTGCAGTGAAGACTCTAAGGAATAAGGAAATCTTGTTGGTTAAGGTTTTGTGGAAGAATCATGGTATTGAAGAAGCTACATGGGAACTGCAGCAGGATATGTTGACAAGTATCCAGAACTCTTTGCTTGACCAATTTTCGGGGACGAAAATTTTGTTTAAGGAGGGGTGGATGTAACGCCCGACATTTCGGCCAGGTGATTTTCTGACCATTCTCATTGTTACCCTTTATTTAACCTTTATGATTAAATTTAATGTTGAGGCAAATTCATTACAAGTTGAGTAAAACTAGGTTGAGTGGCAATTTTGTAATAAAGATTGAAGGATTAGGTATAATAGAAAATGGAAACCTTAAATCTCATTTAAACCTCACTGCAGCCGACATTTCCTCTCGGCGACTCCCTTCTTCTCTGGAACTTTCTTCCTCCCCAGCAACTGGTTTTTCAGCCTCTACTCCGGTAACCCGCATTCTAGGTAAGATTTTGACAATGTAGATGCCGGGTAGTCATTTAGAACTCTGTTTTCAGTTGAACTTGTACTTTCAGGTTCTTCAATGGCTAAGTCAGTTGGTTATCGTTCCTTATCTTCATTTGGTAATGCCACCTTTAAATCGATTCTGGACCTTTTATATAACCGACCCCGTTTAATCGATAGCTATATCTAGCTGTTTCGGTTTTGGATTTCAGACTGCACAGAGAACCTTAGCTGCTAGATTCTAGGATGACTTTCGATTAGAACTTTTAGGACTTGATTTTAACTACTATAATGTGGAATGTTTTAGGTGAAGAAGTTGAAGAGAAAGTGATTCAAGTTGCTAAGGATCCAGGTAAGTGAATGTACTAAGTTTCCGGCCAATAGGGCCCTACATCAAAGGACTATGTTAGATTTAGTGAACGTTGTCTGCTATATGTTTGATGAAATGTCGATGGATATGGTTCTGTTATTCTGATGTTCTCCCCTGTCTTAGTTCGATGATTAAGTGCATTTATGTTATGCATCATGTTTTACTTCTCAAGCATATGAAAATGTTTTGAAACATGTTTTCTCATGAATAAAATAAGAAGATAAAACTTATACAACGTGGTTAAGTGAGGGTTGGGGGTGGTTCGGCGTATGTCACAGTCCGCAGTAGGACATATGAATACGACCCGCAGTAGGGACCATGATCAAACTCACTGTCGAACCCCCTTTACCGGCACAAATCCTCCCTTAAACCACATAATGTAATGAAGAATATGAATGATGAAAGGAATGATGAATATGAGCATGTCTACGAACGATGATTATGAACAATGAATACGAGATACGATTATGAATGATGATTAAGAACAAGTACGTGAAAAGAAAAGACTTATGAGCATGTTTTTCTCCAAGTTATGCATTCATGAACTCATAATAGTTTGCATTCCTTACTAGCCTTAGGCTTACAGTTACACCTTACGATGTAGGTGAAGAAATATCAGGTGAGGAATACAAAGTTGAGGATGAAGTTTAAGCTGGTTGCTGGAAGGTGCTCAGGGTGGAAAGTCTGTGGCTGGATGGCGATTATGACCCTCTGGTTTTACTCTTAAGGTTTTAATGATAACTATGAACATAAAAGTTTAAGTAGGATGATGTTATTTATGATTATGGAGCTTGAACTTGTCTAGCTTGAATACTGATTATGAGTATATTATAAGAATATAGAATGAGTGATTTTAACTAAGTCTTCCGCTGTATGAGTTTTAATGAATCTGTGGTTTATTCTGTTGGTGTCCCAGTATTAAGTTTGAAGTTATGATGTTTGTGCTGCCGGTAGAACGAAATGTATTTGTCTATCGGAAGGTGTGAGTGTTATTATGGAGTTTAGAAATCGGTAGATGAAGTTTGCTTGTCTACCGGAAGAAGAAGATGTTAGGTTAATGTTTAGTAGTCGGTAGATGAAAGTACTTGTCTATCGGCAGGAGATGTGTTATTTTGAAGTGTAGAAATCGACAGGAGGATTGTGATGGGAGTCGGGTAAGTCTGTCTTCCGGAGGATGTCATCGGAAGAGGAAAAGTATTTGTCTTCCGGCTGACGTCATCAGCAGACGATATGCCTAGTGATCGGCATGTGTAGTAGGTCAAGATACCGGAAGATGGAAATGTCATTCCGCCTTACCAGAAGATGTAGTGCCACGTCATCGGCAGATGATGCGAGTTAATCTACCAGAAGATGTAGTGCCACGTCATCGGCAGATGATGTGAGTTAATCTATCGGAAGATGTAGTATAAATGCCATTGGCAGATGTTGTGTGTTGCCATCGGCAGATGGAGTGCCTTGTCATCGGTAGATAAGTCAGTCTTTTGTCGTTGTAATTGAGTGATGATTTAATTGGTCACGCGTGATGCACGTGACCGTCGGCAGATGCAAATATGTGTGCCTGCCGATAGATGTCTAATGAATCATGTGAGATGCACGTGCAGGCCGGTAGAACAACTGGATGTTTGTCGTTTAGTGACCGGCAGGAGTGAAAGCTAAATGTGGTTGTTCAGCGAACTTAAGTTAAGTTAGAATGAGATTTGATATATGTATAAAAAAAAATATACACCGATTACAGAGGTATAAAAGTACGGATAAGTTTAAAGGAAAGTCATGACACGTGACGATCCTCCTCGGGTCGTTACAGTAGGCATTCGGCTCAAAGCATCAGCGACCTTGTTCGCCTTTCCTGGGTGGTATTTAATATCAAAATCATAGTCTTTGACGAACTCTAGCTACCTTCTCTGTCTCATATTAAGCTCCTTTTGCGTAAATAAATACTTCAAAATTTTGTGGTCAGAAAATATCTCGCACTGCTGCCCATATAAATAATGTCTCCAAATCTTCAGTGCGAAGACCACTGCTGCTTACTCCAGATCATGCGTAGGATAGTTCTGCTCATACGGCTTCAACTGCCGAGAAGCATACGCGATAACCTTCCCTTCCTGCATAAGCACGCATCCAAGCCCAACTCCAGATGCATCACAATATATGCTGAACTTGTCACCTTCAATAGGCAATGTCAACACTGGAGCTGTGGTCAATCTCTGCTTTAACTCTATAAAACTGTTGTCACAAGCAGCCGACCATATAAACTTCTCGTTCTTCCGAGTCAAGCGTGAAAGAGGAACTGCAATCTTCAAAAATTCCTCTATGAACTTCCGATAATAACCAGCCAACTCGAGGAATCCACGTACCTCTCGCACGTTCTTAGGCTTTGGCCAATCTCTGACCACCTGAATTTTCTCGGATTCACAGAAACTCCTTCCTGTGATATAATATGGCCAAGAAAACTAACCCTATCCAGCCAAAACTCGAATTTGGAGAACTTGGGATATAACTGGTGTCGCTGCAAAATTCCTAGAACAATCCGAAATTGCTCTTCATGCTCCTCCTTCGTCTTAGAATAAATCAAAATGTCGTCGATGAAAACTACAACTAACTTATCTAGATAATCCTTGAAGACGCGGTTCATCAAATCCATAAAACGCTGCAGAGGCATTAGTAAGTCCAAAAGACATAACAAGGAACTCATAATGTCCGTACCTCATTCGGAACGCTATCTTCTGAACATCTTCCTTCCGGACATTCAACTGATAGTAACCCGAGCGTAGGTCAATCCTGGAAAACACTCGAGCACCTTGCAGCTGATCAAACAAATCATCTATCCGAGGCAGTGGATACTTATTCTTCACTGTGAGCTTATTCAGCTCCCTGTAATCCATGCACATCCTGAGAGTCCTGTATTTCTTCTTGACGAATAGAACGGGCGCACCCCAGGGTGAAAAACTGGGTCGGATGAAACCCTTATCCAGCAACTCCTCAAGCTGAGTTTTCAACTCTCTCAATTCAGCAGGCGCCAATCTGTATGGATTCTTAGACATTGGCGCGGAGCTCGGATATACATCAATGATAAACTCTATCTCCCGGTCCGGCGGTAATCCGGGAAGATCATCAAGGAATATCTTAGAGAATTCTCTGACTATAGGAATGTCACTCGGCTTTACTCCGCTGAGCAACTGAGTATCAAGTACTGTGGCCAAATAAATAGAGCACTCACCTTTCAACTGCTCGTTGACCTTCATGGAATAAGAGATAGGCGACCCACTCAATCGGTTCATCACCTGATAAGAAAACTTTGCTTTACCCGGGGGTCGAAATGTCACAATCCCGGATCGACAATCGATGGTGGCGAAGTACTGTGATAGCCAGTCCATCCCTAAGATAAGATCGTAGATCTCTATGCCCATAACAATCAGGCGAGCATAGAGGGTACTGTTCCCGACTGAGACAATATTGCCCTGGACAACTTGACCTGACTGCATACGCTCTCCTGAAGGTAGCATCACACTATATTCGCATTCTGCTAACTCAGCCACAAGCTTCAGTCTAGACACGCAAGCAGTGGAAATAAAAGAGTGCGTAGCCCCCATGTCTATCAAAGAAAATACCGCTACGCCCATAATCAATATAATACCTGCTATCACCGAGGGCTGAGCCTCATCGTCGATATCACCAGGCTCGATAAATGCAAAGATCCTCGGCATAACTCTCCTCTGGTCTCCGCCCAACAGATCTCGGCACGGCTTTGGGCAATCTCTGACAAAATGGCCTACTTCACCACATCTATAACATTTGTTAGTGCCCACCAGGCACTCTCCACTATATTTTCTCTGACATTTAGGGCACCAAGGTATCTGAGAAGCCCCCTGTACTTGCTTGCCTTTCTCTCGATCAGTGCCTCCTTCTAAAGGCCTTGTCACGCCTCTTTGTTGTTGTTGCTGTGGCTATCCTCTCGGTTGTCAGCCCTTATTCCTGAGCTGTGGGTGGATCTCACGAAGGAAGCCTCTAGCTGGCTTCCTTGGTTTAAAAGAACTCTGATCAACAGCCTCAATCTCAAGTGCCCTGGCCACAATCTCATCGTAGGATACATTCCGCACCCCTGATATCGTAAGACTCTTCCGAATTTCTTGGCCAAGCCTCTGTACAAATCTGCGTACCCTGTCCTCATTGACACTAACCTGACGCAGCACGAATCGAGACAAAAACTCAAACCTCCTCACATAATCGGCAATCGAACCAACTTGCCGTAATTGCTTAAACTCCACCTTCTTTGCCTCTCGTACTGTATGGCTGAAATACTTGTCATAGAATATCATTTTGAAACGCTCCCAACTCATAATCGCCACATCGGTGGTTGCCTTGATAGATTCTCACCAGAATCGGGCATCCAGTGCTAAGTGGTAACTTACCAACGCAACTTTCTCTCTGTCCTCAATACTTGCAAAGACCAGCATAACTTCCATGGTTCGAATCCACTCCTCGGCTGAAGAGGGATCCGCAGACTGCCCATTAAACACGGGAGGCTGGAGCTTCTGAAATCTCTCCATCCCTCGATTACCCTGAGTCGCTGTCTCCCGAGCTCTAGCACCTTCACGGTCTATTAGGGTGCCCAGCTGCTGGGACTGTCTCTCTATTTGTTGGGCCTGTCGCTCCATGTGTTGGGACTGTTGGGCAATAAAATCCTTAAGATGGTCTATCGTATCGTCTCAGTCGTCTCGATCATTTCCTCAACGCACCATATTTCTATAACTTCTATAAAGGTTAAAAGCAAATAACCCTAAG
>CM039505.1:21852069-21927780 GCA_022432975.1 Begonia masoniana | reverse complement strand
GATCCCACGGGACACCCATTTTGCAAGACACTTTTGGAATCCATCCAAAGCATCCATAGGTTATACAAGCATGGCCAATTGGTGATTGTAAGTTTTTTGGGACTGATTTTAAGGAGCATGCACGGATTTCCCTTCCATGGTTGAAGGAGTTTGAAGAAACCAACAAGGTTTGCTCGGTTTGCACAAAACCGAGGGGTTGCGCCCCCACCACTCCCTTCTTGCTTGGTAGCTTGTAAGGGTTATTTAGCCATCTTCTTCTCCATCTCCTTGGGAGTGGAAAACAGCAAGAAGTGGCCCCAAACCGTGTTCAAGAGTCGAGTTGTCTTCCTTGGAAGCAACTATTGCCAAAGGCTTCAAAATATTACCTATTGGCCGATTTCTTGAAGTTTTGCATATCTTTTCCATCTCAATGAATCAAGACCACGCCTTCCACTATCACACACCTCACTCACTCCACTAACATCATATAAAGTTTCGTTTTCATCTAAGCACATTTGGTCATTCAAGTTCATCTTGCAATTTGTGTTCTTCTCGGCCATTTCTTGCCAATCCGAGGAGCTAACGATCCCCTCTAAGCTCTAAACGTTTTCTTGCAGGTTAGGGCTATATCATGAGAGAAATAAGAAAAAGAGAAGAAGAAAAAGATAGGAAGTTAGATTATGGACTTGCTCCTCAAATGAAAGTGACTCAGCTTAGGGAGGCAATTCTATAGAACTAAAAATCAGTTCATAATATGGAAATGAGGAGGAACCTTCAATAGGTAAGTAAATCTTACATTTAGAATAGTTAATTCACATTTATTGCATTGTTTATGTGGAGATAGATTTAAATTATGTTATTGGTTCTGGATAGGCTTATAATTTTGATTGTGAATTGAAGTGATTAAATTGATGTTGTTTTGATGGGAAATGAATGGTGTTTTATGAAAATTTATGTTTTTAAATTGTATTGTGATGTTAAAAATGAATGTTTTCAAAATATTTTTTTAAATCAATATGATATACTAGTTTTCAAAATGATTTCCATGGACGAGTTGCATAGTTTTAAATGTGCATAACATTGGCTTTATAAAATGTGTTAAAGCATGCATTTGAGGAAAAAAAGGAAGTTGGCAATCTTGGTAACACATGAACGCAATGGTTGGACTTGGCTCTTCATGTACGATGTGTATGACTATGGAAATGAGAAGGAGATCAACTTAATGTCCTCCTTGGGTTAAAAATTCCTAAACCTCGAGAGGAAGCAATGCATAGGGTCCTACAGCACTATTGGAGAAAGCCCGGGAACGTGTAGGATTGTGTGATGGTTATACATGTTGGGATTAGAGTGTATTGTATTTTTAACATAAACATTTGTTTGTTAAAAGATGCATTGGAGTTTTTTTGAAAAGATGGTTTTAATCATGCAAAGTTCATTCTATTTGCATTGGATTTATTTAATAAAAATGATTTCAAACAATGGTTGAGTGATGTCAAAATATTGATTTCGAGCATGCATATTTTTATAGCAATTGCATGGCTTTCAAACAAACATAATTTATATGATTTTCAAAGAATCATTTTAGTGGAAGATGGTGATTGATCCTATATGGTGTTAATAGAGTTTGGATTAGTTATTCTATGTGTTAGATTTATTTATTGGGCTAAAATCTCATTATGGGAATAATTTATATTTTTTGGATATCGAGAACGTTCACCGAGAGGGAAAACATAAAGCAATATAAAGCTTGCGAAGAGGCATAGGTGAACCATCAAGGTAGATGGTGTTTTTGTTTGAGTGGGATGTTTTGTTTTCCTTTGTAAAAAGATTTTTGAACGGTCACATGTAGTGACCTACTTTTTTAGTAGCTTCCGTGTCAATACTTTGATATTTAAGTAAATTTTCAATGTATAAAATATATGTTGTTTTATATGTTTTATGTTTTAAATGATTTTATGAAATAATAATAAAAATGCTTTTAAATGAAGAATCCTAATTTAGGATACCAAGTTGAAGAAATATGTTTCATTAACTCATAACGATCTATGCTTGTGAGAGATGAGTGTCAATGAGAGCATCCCTTTGACGTTCGACTCCTTCCCACTTTGGGAATCCTCTAGCCCGTCGGGGTCCCGTTGGTTGAATCGGGTCCTAACAGGATTTCCCTAACTCTTTATTTGACATCAGAAGTGCAGACTTCGACCGCCCTTCCTTCCTTAACTCTTCATCTTTAGCCACTTGCTCTGGCTTGAGTGGAGCCAACTTAATCACTTTCCCTCCAAACTTAAGTGAGTAGTAATTAGAGTACCCATCATGAGATACCCTTTTGTTATATTGCTAAGGCCGCCCCAACAATAGACTCATCGATACCATATCACAAAGAACCTTGTCCTTGTATCCCGCGATTGTGAAGTCAATGTGCACTTGCTTGGTGACCTTAATATCTTCTTGATCGTTCAACCATCTCAACTTGTTGGGGTTCAGGTGTGGGGTCATTTCTAGACCCAATTTCTTCACAATGTCTCGGGATGAAACATTGGTGCAACCCTTCCCCCCCTCCTCCTATCAATTATAAGATACCACACCTTGTCCTTAATCAAGCAACGACGATGAAAGATGTTCTCCCTTTGACAATCCTCTTCATTGGCTTGTGACATGAGAACTCGATGGATGGATAACAATTAAGAGTGGTCCCTTTTGAGCAAAGAACACCTCCCCTTGCAGTTCAAAACCTTTATTAGAGCCTTTCTCTTGTTCATCTTCACCTATTACTTCTCCGATGCTTTTTTTAATAACCATCACCCTTCTATTGGGGCATTGAGAAGCAATGTGCTCTAATCCAAGACACTTATAACACTTGATCTCTCTTGATCTTGGTCGGTTGGTGTCCTCTACTACCCTTTTGTCTTCTAATCCCTTTGTAGGCCAACTCTTGGTAAAGGGTTTCTTGTCATCCACCTTAATTGGTGGCTTGAAAGAGTTCTCGATTTTGGGAGGAAACCAAGTACTAACCCCTTTGCCCTTCCTCTTGACTTGTCTTTCAACATTTAAAGCAAGTTGTACCACTGCATCCATGGAATCAAATGTTTGTAGCTCGATAATGTCACAAATATCCCTTTGAAAACTCCTTATGAATTTTGCAATTGTTTGCTCTTTGGGTTCCTCAATTCCACTCATAATCTTGAGTGTTTCAAATTCGGTTAAGTAGTCTTCAACTGATTGTGTGTCTTGCTTCAAATTTTGCATTTGTAGAAACAACTCTTACTTATAGTGGCTTCACATAAATCTCTTCCTCATCAAAGACTTCATCATTCTCCAAGTTACAATAGGATCATCTCTTTCACGTCTCCTTTGAACCTTCAAGTTGTGTAACACCCGAATTTCTATTCACACAGTTTATTCCTGTTTACGCAATTTATAGCTTTACGTGTCGTTAAACGACGGTGTTGTAGTCAGAATCGATAGCTGAAAATTTCTACCATAAACTAAGAAATTATTTTGAGGCTAGTGGAAAAGAGAAATTTATGGAAATTAGATTGGAAACGGACTAAATAACCTATTTGTTAAAAGATTTAAGGTTGAGGGCAAAAAGGGTAATTATCTTTATTATTATTATAAAAAAAATATGGAAAATTAAAAACCTCCCCGGCTATTCAGCCAAAACGAAGAATCTAGGACTCCAGGCTCCCCCTCTCTCGCCCTGTCTCCTCCGCTCGGCCAACGACGTCTTCACACGCCGACGGCGAGTCTTCGATCCGTTCTTGTTTTTCTTCTCCTTCAGCGACTGAGAGGTAAATTTACGTAGTTTTAGGGTTTAGTTTTGCGTTTAGGGTGAGGGTTTGATGATACAAATCGGTGGCTTAGAGATTGGGGTTTTGCGTCAGATTTGGATGTATGTTGGATTTTACTGTTTGATGGTTTATAATATTGAGTTTTGATTGAATTGGAAATGCGAAATCACATGACGGCCCGTTAGTGTGAAACTATCGTTTTCCTGCATAAATGGTTCGAATTTCTGAGCTTAATCGAGGGGTCTGACTCGATAATTTGTTATTGCATGCGTAAAGTAGACGTTATGGGTGATCTATAGCGTTGAGTCAGCGAATTTGGATTTAACTTTGAATTGTTATGAATTTTTGAATATTGATAAAAACTGGAAATTTAAGTTTATTCAGAGCAGGTCGGTTTTGCTCATTATTCGCTAGGTGATGATACTGGGTTATTGAATGATACTTTAACAATTAAAAAATAGACACCTTAAGGTTTGCATAGCACCTTGAACCATCGAATTGAGACCATGTATTCAATTTATACGAATTTTTGAAGTGGACGAAAAGTTATGATTTAAGAAAAAACGCAGATCGGTTTTGGTTTTGCCAGTTTATGTGATGGGTTTCGATAAATGAAGCTTCACCATTAGAAAGTAGACACTAAGAATCTGTAGCGTTGAATCATCCAAAACGGACAAAGGTAGCGATTTAGTACGCGATTTCAAAGTTGGCCAAAATTGCGGTGATTTCGGAGTAGGAGTTTTGGGTGACACATTAGTTGTCTTTTGAGCGTGTGCTGAGGAGTTTAGTGGAGGTTGAATTAATTTAGGTATTATATTTTCTAGGTTCTCCACTTCTCATTTAGCGAACGATCTAAGAGAATGGCTAAGGAAATCAGGTAAGTCTCGTGACTTGCTGTGGACGATAGGGCCTACACCATATGTCGTGTTCCGTTGTCGAGGATATTTGGAGTTATGTGGGTTTCGCTTTGGTTGGGTATTTAGGGTTAGGGTTTTTATAGGTTATACTTGTATGGTTTGATGGTATGCACTTTGTATGTTAGCTGATGCTTTAATGTATACATCACGGTTTTATCAAAAGTCATGAAAAATGGATTTAAGCATGAGTTCACGAAAGAAACAAATGAAAGGAAAGGAAATGTTGATGACATGAAATGCGCACGACTAATAGGAGATGACTATGACGACCTAATACGGATGACTAGCCGATAAATGAGACGATAATTATGAGAGGATATGATGACTTACATGAGACGACTACATGAGAGATGGACTATATGATAAAGAATGCATGATATGATAAATGAATGTATGCCATGCTAAAGGAAATGAAGCATGATCTGCTAAATACGTATGATGATAAAGAAATGAACGCATGATATGATAAATGAAGGAAAGTTGAACTGAAAAATGAGACGACTATCTAATAAATGAATGAATGTATGAACTGAGAATGAGACGACTATATGATAAGATGAATGAATGTTGAACTGAAAAATGTGAGATATATGGGATAAAATGAAATGAATGTTACGATATTGATAATGATCGAATGCACAGGAATTATGACAACTTGAATACATGTCGGCATGTCATTTACGTAGAATTACAAGATTTATTATCATAGGCGTCCTTATGGGTAGTGTGAACCCGAAACAGGTGACGAAGACGTTCTCTGTTAGATGATACGATGGTTGAAGAAGGATGCCGGGGGAGTGCGTTGGCGCGTTGGTGCGCTTTGTCACGTGGGGGACACGTAGGTATATGTTTGGGGACACTATTGAATTGTACAGCTAGAACAATAGGAATGCTGTTTGGCCTTGGATAGTTGATAGGATTATGTTTGACGTTTTGAAACTATTTTATAAATGCTTTGGAACGTCTGTTATTTGAAACATATGAACGCTTGGCGTTGTATTTGAAACAGGGGGATTGTTTAGTTTGTAAACGGATCCACGCAGTTGTTTTCGTGGAAAACGGTTTTATTTCAACTATGTCTGGAGTCGTCCCGAGTGAGAGTATACTTCTAAGGAATCTTTACCGCTTGCATCATCCAAAACGGACAATGATGGATTAGTTACGCGTTTCAAGTTTGGCCAAAATTGGGGGATTTCGATTTTAGATTTTGGGTGAAACATTAGTTCTTTTGATAGTTTATGTGAGGGGGGTTAGTGGAGGTTGCATTAATGGTATTTATTATATGTTTAGTTTCTTCCACTTCTCCGCTTTAGCGACGATCTACAGAAGTTGCTACCGGGACATCATAAGTTCTCGTGACTTGCCGGTGCGATAGGCCTACAGCCAGTGTGTCGTTTTCCGTTGTCGCGGATTTTGGAGTTATGTGGGTTTATTCGCTTTGGTTGGGTATTTTAGGGTTAGGCTTTTTATAGGTTATACTTGTATTGTTTGATGGTATGCACTTTGTATGTTTATGTTATGCTTTTACTGTCATACATCACTGTTTTATAAAAGTCATGAAAAATGAATTTAAGCATGAGTTCACGAAAAGAAACAAATGAAAGTAAAGGAAATGTGATGACATGAAATGAGACGACTAATATGAGATGACTATGACGACTAATACGAGATGACTATGACGACTTAAATGAGACGACTAATATGAGATGACTATGATGACTTACATGAGACGACTTACATGAGATGACTATATGATAAATGAATGCATGATATGATAAATGAATGTATGACATGATAAATGAAATGAATGCATGATATGATAAATGAATGTATGACATGATAAATGAAATGAACGCATGATATGATAAATGAAGGAATGTATGAACTGAAAAATGAGCGGCTATCTAATAAATGAATGAATGTATGAACTGAAGAATGAGACCGACTATATGATAAATGAATGAATGTATGAACTGAAAAATGTGACGACTATCTGATAAATGAAATGAATGTACGATATGATAAATGAATCGAATGCACAGGAATTTATGAAAATTGCATATACATGTTCATGCATTGTCATTTACGTAGAATTTACTAAGATTTATTCTCATAGGCGTCCTTATGGTGTAGGTGAACCCGAAACAGGTGAAGAAGACGTCCTCTGTTAGATGATCACGCTGGTTGAAGAAGGATGCCGTGGGAGTGCGTTGGCGCAGTTGGTGCGATTTGACCCGTGGGGACGTAGGTATATGTTTTGGGGACACTATGAATTGTACAGATAGAACATATTAGGCTGTTTGGAATCTGGATAGTTGATAGGATTATGTATTGACGTTTTGAAACTTATTTTATAAACTGCTTTTGGAAAGTCTTTTATTTGAAACATACTGAACTGCTTGGAGTTTTATTTTAAACAGGAGGGATTGTTTAGTTTTTAAACGGATCCACGCAGTTTGTTTTCGTGAAAACGTGTTTTATTTAACTATGTCTTGAGTCGTCCCGAGTGAGAGTATAGAGCGGTTCTATGTTGAATTGTATTGTGAAAAGTATGTTGGTTATGAAATGGTGAAGAAGGGCGTTAGGGTGTAAGATGTTGAAGTTATATTTAGGTGATAAAAGAAAGAGGAACTTGTCTTTTTCTGTTTGACTCTCTTGCCCCTCCCTCCTTGGCCGAGTGTTCTATTAGTTATTAAATTGATTTTAAATGTTGGTTTAAATAATTGTTTTGTAATTGTTTTAAACGTTTTATTAAATTGTTTTCCGCTTAAACATTAAGTATAAAGGAAAAAGAAAAATTTCGTACGAGAAATTAAGAATAGTATGAGGGTCGTTACAAGTTGTCCCACCATAAACTAGCATAATCGGTCAATTCTAGAGACACTAGTTGTAGCTTCGTCCTCTCAGAATAATTGCAATAGTCAAACACATTTTCTACTTTGTGCACCCAATCTAAGAACACATCTCCATTGCATGATCAATTAAAAGGTGGAATGGATATTTTCTCATGATTTAAGTCGTTATTGGGGCCACCCCTACCATGACCATTGTCGAATTTCTCACCCTCGGATTCATCTTCAAACACCTCTTCAAGATTACTTCACCTCTTTTGATTTTAAGCTCTTCTTTGATGTAAAAGGGTTTGAGGGGTCCTCACTAATTCATTCCTTAGGTCGTGATACATTGGCTAAGATTCTCAAACTTGTGGTTAAGCTCATCAATCTGTCATTGGTAGCTAGATTCACCCACACTTAAATTAGGGGCTGAGGGAGGTTGATTATGCATATCTCAATTTTGTGCAAAAGTTGTACAACTTCTTGTCTATATTTAACCCAACAAAATTATTCCCAAAACACAAAATAAACCCAAGGAAATAGCAAGGCTTTGATACCAAATGATGTGCTTCAACCTATGGCAACTTGTGGGGAAAACACAAGCACTAGTTCTCCTCAGTTTATCAATTGTGAATAACTGAGGATTCCCAGATTCCAACAAGCATAAATACTTCAATACATGACTAAATGCTCTGAAAATTTAAACCAAGTTTACCATTGAGTGTATGAAACATCCTTAAAATTTGAGGGATTAACTTGCTATAGTTGAAAAGTTATGTACGGAGGAAGCTAGCTGGTCTGAGCAGGGAACAAGGAGCACCTCTTAGGTTTTGGCACTTCTTGTGTCATGTCCCCTAAGCCTATACCTCGAAATTCCTGTAAAAATTTTCAAATAAACAATATAGCAAACAGAGGGAGATCATAGTGAAAAAGTGGTGGGCAAAAATGGCATTTCACCCAAAATTTGTATAGCCGATCGATCGGCCATTTCAGCCGATCGATCGGCTGTGGCATTTATTTGCCAGGCGATCGATCGCCCCCTGGGCGATCACACTCAGCCGATCGATCGCCCTCACCAGGCGATCGATCGGCACACGCTGTGGAATTTCTTCCAGAGCGTAGCCAAAGTAGGCCCATCGATCGCCCTCCATGGCGATCGATCGGCAACCTCTCTGGATTTTTAAATCCAGAAAGCTTGCCTTCCTTCCCCTTTTCTTTTCTTTTCACTAATTCCCTGCACAACACACACACACTTCACAAATTCCATCCTCCACCATTCCCTTTCATCAACCCACACTCAGTTAATAATTCTACCTAATAACTCATCTACCCTCATACATTTCTCCATTTCATCCATCATCCAAAAACCTACTTGAAACATATTAGGAAACGTAGCCAAATTTCATAAAAACGAACTGCGTGGATCCATTTAAAAACTGAATACATCCCTACGAGTTTAAAATATCCAACCAGTTCCAGTAAACTTTCAAAATAAAACCATCACATAGACATTCTATACATTCGTTTCACAAAAACTATCAAAATTCCATTTTCAACATAAATCTCCAAACTAGTCAATCAAAGTGCAGTATCTATACATTTTTCAAATCATTTAACCTATCGTGTCAAGATACCTATACAACCTTTCCCCCACGAGTCAAAATACGCAACGATTGCCCAACGCACTCCCACAAGTAAAAATACGCAGCGACTGCCCATAGCACTCTCACGGGCATCAATCTTCAACCGGTTCACATGTCGGGTGGAAGGACGTCTTCTTCACCTATTTCAAAATCCCCTACACCATAGAAATAACATATGAGGTAAAGGGGCTCAGTAAATCCTCGTAAATCCAAATGCGTTCCATGTGTATGCGGTTCATAAAATCATGCATTTATTTTCATTCTTTAGTTACATAGCATGGGCATCACCGGGGGTTTACTTACACCAGATAGAGAGAGCACATCTGGCGGTTAGATAGCCATTTCCATCTACCGGGGGGAAACATGCTTCTCCTCTCAGGACAGCCTTGTCTGAACTCCACCTCGACATGACACTAAATACATACATTCATATCTTTCTTTAGTCATTTCTTTTCATGAAAATCTATGCAGAAATTCATTTTTCGTGCTAGCTTGTAAAACATGATGCATGAACATGGAGTTGTACAATAAAAGTAAGAAAAGCATAAACAATACATAGAACCTAATGAAAAAAAACTTTCTAACATAACAATTATCCTAGACTACCCATCCAACCTACACTAACAATCGCTTCACCAATATCCTCGAACAATTAACTCTCCTATGGTGTAGGCTGGATCGGCCAAACAAGTCACGAAGACTTACCTCGCGTCCTTAGCGTACTGATCTCTGTCCACAAGCGTTATCCACCTAAACCAATACATAGTAATCATCATTAAAATCAGGTTTAAACTGTCAAATTTTCAAAACTAACGAAAACCTTAACTAAAGTAAATTTCCTAAAACTCTAATTTAACTCGTTGAGGCATTTCGTCGAGCAATGCACGCTCAACATTTCTAAACCTCCATTAATGGAGTTTTCCAAAACCTCCAACAACCAAAACCCTAACATTCATCATTACATCGACTAACTATGTCCAATAACCATTAATACATCCATTATAGGGGTAATCATGGTAAACCTATCGATTTCAAACCTTAATCTACGTTTTTAACAAAACCCCAACTAAAGTTTCAACCGCTTCCTAGCCCTAAACAGGAAACTAAATCATCCAAACGTTAGAAGCTTACCTAGAATGTCGATTGTTAAAGAAAACGTGAAGAAGTCGCTGGAGTTTGGAGGAACGTTGGCTGGCGCTTGAAGGAAATCGCCATGGGGGAGAAGAAATCACCCCAAAAGCTCTCTGGAGCTTTTCCTTCGCGAAAATAGAAAATTAGTGGGGGAGGGAGTGTTTTTAATATTTTATAAAACTTAACTTGGTAATTACTGTTTTGCCCTCACTTGATTTTCTATTATTTCGTTATCTATTTCGTTATTTTGTCTATCGAATCGGTTTCTCTAAATTTTCTTATTTTGTCAAAAATTCCAATTTATTACTGGGGTTCTAATAAAACCATCCATTTGCAAAACAGACTTATTTTGCTATATTTACGACTTTAACCTTATATAGTGGAAAGTCGAAACTCGGGTGTTATCCTATCGATTTGGATTTCCGAAGACTTCTTTATTCCTCTAAAATCCTCATAAATTCCTAGGGCTCTAATGAAACTTCACGTTCGTAAAGCAGGCTTAATTTATTATATTTATGACAACGGCATTATGTAGCGAAAAATCGAAAACCCGTAAAACTGGGTGTTAAATTTCATCCACCTTAAACAAAATTTTGTCCTCAAAATTTGACTTAGCTTATAGTCCTTGATATTCTTGTCTCATATCTTGCGGCCTTATACTTCAACTTACAATACTACGTTCTTTTCAAGTGTCTTCCCTTCATCTCTCCAAAATTTTGAGTTTCTCTTTAAGAACTTTGATCTCATCCATACTTGGGATCTATCCCTATAGTTCCAAATTAAAACTCCTAAAATCCCAATGATACCACCTTAGCCTTCTAACCAATTGAGCTAAGCATGTCCTTGCTTATGCATTGAGCCTTACCAAATTTCCTAAGTCCCAATCAAACGATCCTTACTGTGTACTTGACACTTAACGACTCGCGCATGCTCTGGTCTATACTTAATCATCCAAACGTTAAACTCTCTAACTCTTCTAACTGACCTTATATTCCGGTCTCCTCTAGTTACTTCCTTAGGCAATAGTCATACCTAAGCTTCCTATCACTTTTTGGGTTGACTATCATCTAAAGGTTTCTACTAACTCTTGGATTGTAAACCAACATCTACGTAAATTCATCGACCTCAACCATAGTCGAAACGTACGTCTACTAAATTTCTCACATTTACTCCAATAATGATCCCTCCTAAACCTTTTCATCATTATTACCCCAAGTCGTACACTTCCTTGGGCAACTCGTCGATCGTTGGTGACCATTTTGGTGCGGGTTTCTCAATTAAGTTCACATTGCCACACTTTTCAAACTGTATCACACAGTACTTCAAGATCTCAATAATTCCAACTGAGTTCTGGTGTCGCTACTCTCTTAATATCCTAGTTCCTTTGCAGATAATATCCTATAAACATCACATTTCATTCTAAGCTACCTTAAGGGGTTCTCTTGCTATGTCCTTTACTGATATTCTCAAACTATCTACATTATGCTCATCTGTCCAACCTAAATCTGTATTAACTTCGAGCACAGTCGAGTCCCTAAGTTTCGTCATTGAATTACTCTAAACTATTCATTCCAACCTTAAGTCATTTACATATTCATTAGCCTCGACTTGTTGAATACAAGTCAAACTTTTAAAATTTTCTAACTTAATTTCACTTCCAAGTTTACTTACATAATTTCCGTGTAAATCCTCATTTGATAATGCATGAATTCTTCAAATCGTACGACACTAAGCATTGAGCCAAGCTTCCAATCTTAACTCTTCATTTAATCTAACAATCCCCTGCACTTATCCCTAATATCGCACAAGGATTTCTCTGAGGTTACTAAATGATCTACCATCTTTCGTTCCTCCTAGTCGATTCTGAATATTCTACTTTGTTCCCTTGCAATGATTTATCCAACGATCTTCTTGTTTCCAAACTTGTTGTAGATAAGTTTACATCCTTAGTCCAAATCTACTCGAATTCTAAAATCTTACCCTTCTATTTTTCAAAAATTTAAAAACACCACTTCATTCAGGTTAACCTTCTTAGTTCCTCGAACACTGATGCTCCTACTTCTACCCTGGAGGTAAGTCTTATGTTTGTGGTTTTTAACTTAAACTGTACCAACTATAGACTCACTCTAGTCGAATCAACATCCCTTCTATGGTCATACTAATTGCTTTAACCCCTAAACACGTCTTCCAATTTAAAGTGTTAAACTTTTTCTCATTAGTTAATGCGTTTAGGTTTTTAAGCTCTTTCTAACTCTTATGTTTTAGCTTCACAATATCTAATCAAGCAACACCAAATGTCTGACGTGTCTACTATTCGTCAATCATTCTTAACTTCTCTAAGTCTCAAAATTCACTAACTTCCAACCCCGAGCAAATCTCCTTATTTCCTTCATCGATATCGATCGATATGGACACCCCGATGTAATCACTCAGATTTCACATCCACGACTTTGTATTGATTTATCCCATCCTCCAAGGTCACAGTGGTAATGGCCCCACCCCATATCCTCTCAACAATTAATTCAAGTTGAACTCTCGAATACTATCTTCGTCTAGACACTCTCACTTCATGTGAATTCAAAACATACGAGTTCTGTGATACTCCTTTATCCACTTAAACACACTAATAGTATCTCGACGATTTAGGGTATCCCTCAATAAGTTTATACTTAAACTTTCATCTTTCTCTTTGATTAGTCTTATCCTAGAACTCTAAGGGTTTGTCAACTAGGTCAAGTCCCTATCTATTTAAAGTTATTTCTCATAGGTTGTATTCCTTTAGTGGTAACCAAATTTTAAGTGAACAATTCTTGTGGTTAGGTTGGGCTAATCCTATTACTGCATAACTCTCTTTCTATAAGGTCTATGTCGTCCTGTATTTAACCTACAGTCATCTCGTCGAAGTTCACCTAGGAAACCTTCTTACCCAACTCCTACTATTCTCTTTTTCCTCTATTTTCCAACCTACTTTGATCTATCGTACAATTATTACAGTCAAATCCTTATTCTATACTACATCTTCACTCTAATGTTTTAACTCCATTAACTGTTGAGATAAAACTCTACCCGAAACAGCTGAAGGTTGGGCAGTTTCCTCTTATCCAGTCAGGGCAAGCATCTTCGATTTAACATTTTTCTGATCTCTGCCCGATTGGTCTCTGCCTAGCTTCGGGCAATCCTTGACATAGTGGCCAATCCCATCACATCGAAAGCACCTATCTGTGCCTAATCTACAATCTCCATACTGGGGTTTTTGTGAAGTTCCTTGTGTCTGTTTCCCTTTACCCCGGCCATTCCTTCCCTCGTACGACCTTTTAACACCTCTTTGTTAAAATTTTATGCGGAACCTATCTATGCCGTGGTTACTAGGAGTAATTACCACTTATGTTCTAGGGCCCTCTCGGTTTATCAATGCTTCAAGCTGGCGGAATTGCCAATCTATATGTTGCGCTTGTTAGTCTAGATGTTGAGCTTGTTGGGCAACGACACCTCTTAATAGATCTATGGTGTCGTCCCTCGCATCCCTATCGTTATCTTTACGAACCATTTTTGAAATTCTATAAAAATTGAAAAACAACAGATCTAAGAAATCAAAAAAAGAAAACTTAAAAACTTACTTACAGTTGAGGAAGAATGTCTGCGTAGTGGCTGTGCAGTCGAGCAGTCTACAGAACCGATTTTAAAACCTGGAAGCTCTGATACCATAATTGTCACGTCCCCTAAGCCTATACCTCAAAATTCCTTTAAAATTTTTCAAATAAACTATATAGCAAATAGTGGAGATCACAGTGAAGAAGCCGTGGGCAAAAATGGCATTTCGCCCAAAATTTGTATAGCCGATCGATCGGCTGTGGCATTTATTTTCCAGGCGATCGATCGCCTGATCAATCGCCCCCTGGCAATCACACTCATCCGATCGATTGCCCTCACCAGGCGATCGATCGGCGTACGCTCTGAAATTTCTTCTAGAGAGTAGCCAAAGCAGGCCGATCGATCGCCCTCCCTGGCGATCGATCGGCAACTTCTCTGGATTTTTAAATCCACAGAACTTACCTTCCTTCCCCTTTTCTTTTTTTTTTCTCCAATTCCCTGCACAACAAACACACACACTTCACAAATTCCATCCTCCACCATTCCCTTTCATCCACCCTCATACATTTCTCCATTTCATCCATCATCCAAAAACCTACTTGAAACATATTAGGAAACGTAGCCAAATTTCAAAAAAACAAACTACATGGATCCCTTTAAAAACTGAATATATCCCTACGAGTTTAAAATATCCAACCAGTTCTAGTAAACTTTCAAAATAAAACCATCACTTAGACATTCTATACATTCGTTTTACAAAAACTATACAAATGCCATTTTCAACATAAAACTCCAAACTAGTCAATCAAAGTACACTATCTATACATTTTTCAAATCATTTAACCTATCGTGTCAAAATACCTATACAACCTTTCTCTCACGGGTCAAAATACGCAACGACTGCCAAGCACACTCCCACAAGTCAAAATACGCAACGACTACCCAACGCACTTCCACGTGCATCATTCTTCAACCAGTTCACACGTCGGGTGGAAGGACATCTTCCTCACCTATTTCAAAATCACCTACACCATGGAAATAACCTATGAGCTAAAGGGGCTCAGTAAATCCTCGTAAATGCAAATGCGTGCCATGTGTATGCGGTTCATAAAATCATGCATTCATTTTAATTCTTTAGTTACATATCATGGGCATCACCGGGGGTTTATTCTCACCAGATAAAAAGGGCACATCTGGCGGTTAGATAGCCCTTTCCATCTACCAGGGGAAAAACATGCTCCTCCACTCAGGAGAGCCATGTCTGAACCCTACCCCGACATGACCGTAATTACATACATTCATATTTTTTTTAGTCGTTTCTTTTCATGAAAATGTATACGGAAATTCATTTTTCGTGCTAGCTTGCAAAACAAGATGCATGAACATGGAGTTGTACAATAAAAGTAAGAAAAGCATAAACAATACATAGAACCTAATGAAAAAAACGTTCTAACATAACAATTATTCTAGACTACCCATCCAACCTACACTAATAATCGCTTCACCAATATCCTCGAACAATTAACTCTCCTATGGTGTAGGCCGGATCGGCCAAATAAGTTACGAAGACTTACCTCACTTCCTTAGCGTATTGAGCTCTGTCCACGAGCGTTGTCCACCTAAACCAGTTCATAGTAATCATCGTTAAAACTAGGCTTAAACTGTCAAATTTTCAAAACTAACGAAACCCTTAACTAAAGGAAATTTATTAAAACTCTAATTTAACTTATTGAGGTATTTCGTCTAGCAATTCATGCTCGACATTTCTAAACCTCCAACAACCAAAACCCTAACATTCATCCATACATTGACTAACTATGTCAAATAACCATCAATACATCCATTAGAGGCGTAATCACGGTAAACCTATCGATTTCAAACCTTAATCTACGTTTTTTAAGAAAACCCTAACTAAAGTTTCAATCGTTTCCTAGCCCTAAACTGGAAACTAAATCATCCAAACGTTCGAAGCTTACCTAGAATGTCGATTGCTAAAGAAAACGTGAAAAAGTCGCCGGAGTTTAGAGGAACGTTGGCCGGCGCTTAGAGGAAATCGCCGTGGGGGAGAAGAAATCGCCCCAAAAGCTCTCTGGAGCTTTTCCTTCGCGAATATAGAAAATGAGTAGGGGAGGGAGTGTTTTTAATATTTTATAAAACTTAACTTGGTAATTACTGTTTTGCCCTTACTTGATTTTCTATTATTTCGTTATCTATTTCGTTATTTTGTTAATCGAATCGGTTTCTCCAAATTTCTTTATTTTGCCAAAAATTCCAATTTATTACTGGGGTTCTAATAAAACCATCTGTTCGCAAAACAGACTTATTTTGCTATATTTACGACTTTAACCTTATATAGTGGAAAGTCGAAACTCGGGTGTTACCCTATCGATTTGGATTTTTGAAGACTTCTTTATTCCTCTAAAATCCTCATAAATTCCTAGGGCTCTAATGAAACTTCTCGTTCGTAAATCGGGTTTAATTTATTATATTTACGAAAATGGCATCATGTAACGGAAAATTGAAAACCAGTAAAATCGGGTGTTACATCTTGAGAAGAACAACACTCTAACTTGCGAAAGAGAGGGATGGAATACAACTGCTGGGGTATTTCCACGCCAATGAAGGAGGTGGAAGGCTACAAAAGACTGCTACCAATTTGACCCTCACAAATTAGCAACAAAGTTCACTCACTCTCTCGGATTTCACTCACCGTAGAGAAGAAATAAAGGAGTCAAAATTTGCACAAAGCAATCTTAAAATGTGGGATTCAAAGTAAAGTGGTTGCCCCAGCAGTTAAGAGGAGGTTAAATACCCCTCCCCAAATTACAATTAGGGTTTAGCAAGAAAGAGAAAGGAAAAACAGCTCATAAGCACCCAATGGTGCTTGGCCACATGGATGGTCGAGGGTGGCCGAGTACAACATGTACTTTTGGCCACCTTTCTCTCTCCCATGATCATTGTACTATCATTCTTCAATTTGTAGATCACTCCCTCTTTCTAGAACACTCAGCTATGCATGTGACATGCCTCGGAGGCCCGTCACAAGATCACAAACCCGGGCACAAAATTTAATCACTCAATGTTCTAATGAATTGTCTCTTTTTGCAGATTTTGATTCCATTATGGACTTCACTTGGGAGCCGACCTCAGAAGATGTGGAGAAACCTTGTCATGTCATTCATTGGAGCATACACACGGAGCATTCTGACAGCCCTATGGGAATTTGTCTTCCCGGGCCTTAAACGTGTAATTTTAATTTTTAAACTCATTGGCGTACATTAGCCTTTTTTGTAAGAATTTTATAAATTGCATATCATGCATTAGATTGTGTGGTTAGGGTTAGATGAATGTGGTAGATGTTGGGTTGAAGAAATATTAAACCAAATTTTCAAGCTAAGGAAAGAACCTTAACAAATCAAGCCCTAGGAAAGCCTTAGCCCAAACAAGAGCTCACTTGTGAAGGTATGATTTTGCAGGTACATGAGTTAGTGGAGGCATGGATAAAAGAGTTGGGAAAATCTCATCCTTTGATTAAGGGATGGCTCGAAATCAAGTGGAAATCGCTGCTGGCGCGCGCATGGGCAAGGAAGGCTTAGGCGGGCAGGCGCGCGAAGGCTTCATCAGCAGGCGCGAGCAGGCACGTTCAGCGGGCAGCAGCTTCACGTTTGGCATGCGCCACGGATCGCCTAGCTGGCACATCTCCACCGCTCATCTTCAGCAGCGCGCCTCACCTTCGGCCAGGGATTGGCGCACACGGATTCCTTCATCATGGGCCGCCGATTTCACTCCATCAATGGCTCCTATTTCTCCTCCAAATTTTGCCAAACTCTCATCCACCTTAGGTTTCCTATTTAAGCATTGCATTGGTGTGTGTAAAATACTTTTGCCTAAATTTATACACTACTATTTCCCTATTCTTCCAAGGTTGTTTCCTTAGGGGTTTTCCTTGGTTATCTTGAACCAAGTGGAGAAGCCCTCCATTGCTAACCTAGCTTGGGTTGCTAGGATAGCTCTTAACTTTTCCCTCGCCTCTCCATTGGGAGTACGAGTTGAGAACGAAAATCCCGGCCTACGGTGGTCGTTTTTCCTCCAGGAAAATCGTTCACTCGAGAGCTTAACCAGTAAGATCTTTCTACGAGTCCGCCAAGGGTATTTTCCTTACTTTCTTGCCATCACTTTCACACACTTCCACTCTTTACATTTCGGCCACACTCCACTCACATTCACTTATTTTATTTGCCATTTCTTTCATCTATTTTGCATCTTTATTACTTCGGCCATCTTCTCTTCTCTTCTCTTCATCCCATTTTCTTTTATTTTTCTTCATAATTCATTTCATCATTTAATATGTGATAATCGGCCATTGCATAATCTCACTCCATTTTATTTTTATTGCATTTCATTTTCATCATTTTCTTCTCTTTATTTAAGTTTTGCACAACACTCACCACTGAGCACTTTTCTTATCTTTTGTGTGTTGTACACTGATTCTTTTTCTAAGGGATCCCGTTTCAAGTGGTATCAGAGCCACAAGGCTCCCATTATGCGTTTTAGTGCCTTGGCAATAGTTAAAAATCGACACAAAACCAGGATAGCGACTCATTGCATTTTATCATTAATTTCGGATCTAACTTTGTGCTAACCAAACTAATATATTTTATACCATTTTTAATGTCATTTTATTGCTTGAACTATTGTGGAAATATGGTATGCAAGATGGATTAAAATCGGCCAAGGTTAGTATTGCATTTTCATTAATTTGTTCTCGGTTTATCTTTGTTTTGTGTTTCAGATTTTCCCTTTAATTTTCCTTGTTTTGAATCAACATTTCCACCTAAATCTAAGTTAAAAATTGGCTGGAAATATTGTAGAAAATGAAGCATGAAATCGGCCTAAGTTGAAACTACAAAACCGGTTCACATCTCGCTTAGTTTTCTCACGGTTTTCTTAGTATATTTTGCTTAACCTATTTAGCTTATCATGTTATCATTTGAGCCTTGTTTTAGCACTTAGATATTGTCCATTCACTATATTAATTTTCTGAAAATTTTGGTGCTTAAAATCGGCTTAGAGCTATTATTATCAAAATCGGATTATTATTGAGCTAAACATTCATAGAAAATTCTGCTATGTTTGAATGAAATTTCAGCATATTATCTTGATTTAATTGGTGTTCTAAATTTTAATACTTGCTATTTTTATAGTTAATTAGTTTTTATTAATATTACTCTAAGTGATCTTAGATAAAAGTTGATAACTTGGTTGAATTTTTATTGAAATTTGTGGTGATTAGTAATTACTAAAAATATTCATTTCTTTAGTTAAATTGCTAAGTGTTTATTAGAATTGTTAAGTTGTTTACCTATTTTAGCATGATCCCTATTTTCCTTTTGTCTTAGCTAAGATTAATTCTTAGTGACTAAAAATTACCTAAGACATTAAGAAGATAAACATCGCACTAATTTGAGAAAAAATTAATTTAGACAATATTTTGAATTTAATTAAAACACTTAACTATGACTAATCGAAGTGGATTTAATCGCGATCCACCGCACCTTAAATCAAATCGGGCTAGGGATACTCCCCCACCCGAAAACACACGTCACTAAGGTGAAACTAGTGCACAAGGAGGCATGCAAGGACAAATCGATGCCTTAACAAGCCTAGTTAATAACCTTGCCCAACAAGTCCAAGCACTTGTCACAAATCCTCCCCGTAGAGACCCCCATGAACGGGTTCCTTCTTAAGAGACCTCTTCTAGGATTATCCCTGAACGCCCTAGGCGTAGAGTACCTTATCAACCACTCGTAGAGGAAGAGGAATGGGTTGAACCCCAAAGAAGTTTACCACGTTATGTTAATTCAGAGGATGAGAATTGGACGGAAGATGATGAAAAGTACCGACCAAATCGTCGTAGGGACAACGAAGACCTCCGTAATGTTAAGATGTCCATTCCCCCTTTCAATGGAACATGTGACGGGCACGCATATCTTGATTGGATTGATAAGGTAGAGAGAGTTTTCGAGTGCCATGATTACTCCGATCGAGTTAAGATCCAATTAGCCTCTCTTGAACTAACGGGCCACGCAGCACTGTGGTGGTCCAACTTTAAAAACCAAAGAATGCGAACATTAGGTTACGCTGTCTCAACATGGAATTCCATGAAAAACATAATGCACAAGAGGTTCGTTCCCCGACATTATACACACAAACTCTTCCATCAACTTCACAACCTTAAGCAAAATTCTTTCTCGGTTGATGAGTATCTCACGGAATTTTACACTCTCAATATGCGTTGCGCTATTGATGAGCCTGAAGAACAACTCATCTCGAGATTTATCCAAGGTTTGAATTGTGATATTGGCGACGCGGTTGAAGTTCAACAATTGGAGGCCATGGACATGGTCATACAACTTGCCCTCATGTTGGAAAGACAAGTCAAGCGAAAGCGCAAGACCAACTTTCAGACTAAATTTCCACCTAGGCACCTAGATCAAGACAAGCCCAAACCTCCATGGAAGAATGAAGAGAAAAAGCTATTTAACCGTAATTGGCCACCCAAAACACCCTTACTGTAACACACGAGGCTTTAGATTTAATAAAGTTATGAATCTTAGGAAAATAATAAAAAGGTAAAGTAATTAAAAGAACGGGATGAGAGTCAATTTACTAAAATTTCTAATTTAAGAATGGGATTTAACGGAATTTTTGGAAGAGCAAAATGGTAATGTTTGGAAAGGCAAAATGATAATGTTATTGTTGTTATTATTATTATTAAAAAATAAAAATAAATAAAACAAAACGACAGAATGGCTTTGCCATTCTATCGTTCGAGGGTCGAGCGTCGAGCGCCGAAGACCCGATCAGAGGAGGGAGAGAGGGGCGACGATCGGTGGAGCAATCACCGCCGATTTTCGACGTTCTCCGGCCAGACGACGGCGACGTTTCGGTTCTCTCCGTGCACAAACCAAACGGTAAGCTCGATTTTTTTTGCCCTGTTCTGTCTCTGTTTAAGGGCGAGAGGGACGAGCTCGATTGAGCTCTAATTACTGGCTACTTTTGGCCGTTCTTGGCGTCAAATGGCCGAGCTTAACGGCGGTGAGGGTTTCCGAGCAATGGTGATCTCGAATTGAGTGAAAAACCGAGGGCTACAATGTGGGCAATTCGGGTTTTGCTAAGTAAAGCCTTAGAATCTCGTTGGATTATACTAATTGGGTGTGAGGGTGGTTGATTGGTGAGGAAACGAGTAAAAATTGATGGAAAATTGGGAAGGAGAAAATTTCTGATTTAGGGCAGTTCAGGTTTTGCCAGTTTTGACCTAGCTAGGGTTATTTGTTTTAAATTTTCTTTTGGCAGATTAAACTAGGTTATTAGAGGAGTACGTAGCCGTTGGAATCGTTCGATTCCGATATCTGACGCAAAAGTTACGCGCGTTCGAAGTTTTGGGTCGGTTTTTACCGAACCCAAATTAGTGGCTGTTTTGTTAGGTTTTAGTTGGGTTAGGCTAGAAATAGTAGTTTGAGAGTAAATTGGTAAATGTAGGCTTGATTTAATGAAGTTTGAATATTTGTCGTAGGTCGAGCTGTAGGTGGATAGGGAACCGAGAATCCTCAGCGATCTTGGACGCCAGGTAAGTAATAGATTGTGTGTTTTGTCACCTTCGGGCCTACACCACGGAACGGTAGAATTTATTGTTTGATAGTTTCTTTGTTTTGTATTAAGTAAGGTGGAAATGAATTTCTTGGTTGTTGTTTGGTGAATTCTTGGTTGTTGTTTGGTGTTTGAGTATTGTGTGAGTGGGCATGCTTGGTTGTTGTTTGTTGTTTGGTGTTTGAGTATTGTGTGAGTGGCATGCTTGGTTGTTGTTTGTTGTTTGGTGTTTGAGTATTGTGTGAGTGGCATGCATAGTTTGAATTGTGAGTATGAAAGGCATGGGTGTCTCGTAAGAGATGTACGCTGGGTGTCTCGTGAGAGACGTACGCTGGGTGTCTCGTGAGAGACGTACGCTGGGTGTCTCGTGAGAGACGTACGCTGGGTGTCTCGAGTAGAATGGAATTCTACGAGAGATGTACGTCTACGATTCCGAAAATGAGAATGAATTGATCACAATTGAGCGAGTAGAAACAACATGTGTTAGGGTTGTGTGTGAGTGTTGTGTGCATGTTTATATTCGTTATTTATTACTTGCTAAGTGTAAGCTTACGAGTGTGTGTGTGTTCTGTGGTGTAGGTAACGACGCGGTTACAGGTGAGCTAAGTGAGTCAGCCAGGACTTGGGAGCAGTCAGAGATGCACGGGGCGTGCCAGTGAGGGCAGTTGTCGTAGCATCTCGACCATGGTCTTCGGGAGATGTGGGACTTTGTATTTTGGTAGTTTATTGTAGATGTCTGTTTGTGGAAGTGATGGGAATGCATAACTCTTTTTGGTTGATGTTTTTTAAAGTTATTGTATAGCTATGTGTATTGGTTGTATATAGTCATAGTTAAAGGTGATGTGTCGCCCTATGATGTGAATTTACCCTCTTTACTTCTATTTGGAGATTTTGTATGTTGGATAGTTGAGTGAGAGTATTTTGGATCTGGTTGAGAATTTATTTGTTTGCAGGTACTTAACATTTTGGAGGCGCCATTTTCAGGCGTTACTTTGTCAAAATTTTTGGGGAAGACGCCGTAGTGCTTAGCATTTAGGATTAAGGGAAATGGTGAATCTAGGCAGCTACGTATGACATAAGAGAGCTTCGGGAGACTTAGCTTTAAATTCTGTTATGTCCGTTTATTTTTATGTTTTGGGGTTTATAAAAATTAATCGTTATGTTGCTTGATTTTTTTTTCGAAAAATAAACATCGTTGGTTTTCAATTGTCTTTTTGTTTTCGTTAACTTTGTGGAGTCAAAATTTTATCTGTAACGCCCCGAGTTATCTGAACCCGGTTCGCTACTCATTACTTGACCATGACTAAGAAATTTCAAATAAATTTAAAACTTCATTCGACATACAAAATTTGACGTTTACTAAACGTTCAAAACATTTGAAAACCTTGCAGCGGAAAAATTATTTAAAACTACAATGGGATTAAACTAGCGGTGAAAATATTGTTGGAAAGATTAATGGAAATATTTCAAGTGTCCGGTCAAAAGAATTAAGGTTTTAAGTGATGGACTACTCAAGGAATTACAAAAGTCGAATTCATCTGCCGACGACAAAGTCAACAGAAGAAGCAGAAGTAGAAAACCAAAGGCTTCTGCCGATGACGTCTACACGACTTCACCCACAACTTCATCTGCCGATGAAGTCGTGAGAACTTCATACACCACTTCATCTGCCGATGAAGTCAACATAACTTCATCTGCCGATGAAGTCAGCGCAATTTCATCTCTCAATAGATAAACACACGACATCTTCCGATAACAACAATATGACTCCTTCCGATAGAATTAAAACATACACTACATCTTCCGATTCACTACGACAAACAGATTACTCTACATCTTCCGATTCGCTAAACGACAAAACCCCTTAACTCTCTCAGACTACACCTGCCGATCACTACTCGACGATTTAATACTCTACACCTTCCGATCGAATAGACTACATTTGCCGACACGTGCTTCTCACGTGACTCCTTAAGGCATCTGCCGATAGACTTTCATCTTCCGACAGACTGACACACCACATCTACCGATAGACTTCCTTCTTCCGATAGACATCAACACGATTTCCTTCCACAGAACGCAATAAACCTCTACACATATCCACTGATACAAAAATTATTCAATTCCTACCAATGGACTAAACAACCTGTCTATAACCCAAGAAAGCTTCGACTATCTAACAGACTTAAAACATTTTACCAAAAATCCATTCATAACACTCCAAGTCATTGTATTGATCAAAATCGGTAAAAACATGAAAATAAGAAATTCTCGAAAACAAAGTCAAATAGCTGTAATCTCATTTACTAAAAACTTCATATACTCGATTAAATCATTATCCACTAAACCTCCACATCTGTAGACAACATGCTAAACCGCCCCATCAGTTACCATGCCGAAGCCTGAATGCACTCCTCCAACGTCCACTATTCCTCAACACGATCAGGAGACACACCTGCTAACACTTCTTCACCTACATCACAAAACTCATCTATTAGCCTAATGCTAAGTAAGTAAAGCAGTATATGAATGAAGTAAAATGCTGAACTTAAACTCCTAAATATGCAGTTTCTATTTTTCTCATCTCAGTGGCATACGCATTCGTTCATAACATGATCTGATCCCATGGTTCCCTTGGGAGTGGGATCAATTCTCCCAATGTCTACATCCTCCTACTTAATTAAGGGGCAGATGAATTCCCTTAACACTTGATCTGATCCCATGGTTCCCTTGGGAGTGGGATCAATTCTCCCAATGTCTAAATCCCTTCATAAGTTAAGGGGTGGATTAGTTCCCTTAATAGCTTGTCTGTCGCATACAGTTCATACCTTACCATTCCTTACATGAAATTCATTTTCGTAACTTTTAACAAAACATGATGCATGGACAATAGAAACGTTCAAGCATACATAAACCTACTGTTTTGTGATGTAGGCCCGAAGGCACAAGCAATACTTTACTTACCTGGCTCCTGGAAATCTGTTTGGTTGGTAGCTACTTCGGAGGTCTGTTCACCTAAGTTCATACAGAATATAAATCAAGGCTTCACTAAACCTTTCAAAATATAAAACAGAGGTTCGAGAAATCTAGCTAGAAACTCTACTACCCGAGCATTCCTACTTATCGCTAAAACCCGAATCTACACTCAATCTCAGCATCCTCAAAATCCTCACATTGCAATCCTCCAGGCATTTCACCACTATACCACAAGAGAAATAAGGAAAAGAAACTTACCTAAGTCGAAGGAGAACCGAGCGAGGAGAATCGCCTAGAGAGCTCGGCTGCTTGAGCTGAAAGTTTCCGAAGAGAAGAGTATGAGAGGGGGTGGCGGCTACAGTGCATTAAACCCAACCCTTATCCTTAAATACGTTATCCAACTTTTGAAAATTGTAAATTACTCTAATACCCTTAACAAGTTGTTCAATAACCTTATTTAATTCATTACCTAGTCAAGTGTATTACTTTAATAATAAAAGGCTGGTTCGATAGAACCAGGTGCTACAATCTACCCTCCTTAAAGGAATTTTGTCCTCAAAATTCAGTACCTGAATAACTCTGGATGTTGGTCTAACATGTCTTGCTGGCGCTCCCATGTCGCCTCCTCTGTATTCTGATTGTGCCGCAAGACTATTACCAATGGTACCTCCTTGTTGCGCAATACCTTCACTGCAAAATCTAAAATCTTTACTAGCTTTTCTTCATAGGTAAGTGTAGGTTGAATTTCAATGCTTTGCTGTTCAATAACTTGAGCTGGATCCCGCACACACTTCTTTAACATAGAGACATGAAACACGTTATGTATTCCTCCCATAGAGGCTGGTAGCTGTAACTGATAAGCTGTTTTCCCGATCTTCTTCAGAATTGGGAACGGTCCAACAAATCTAGGATTTAGTTTGCCCCTCTTTCCAAACCTCACAACTCCTTTGAATGGTGATATCTTAAGAAAAACTTCATCCTCTACTTCAAATTCCAGTTCTCTTCTCCTCTTGTCTGCATAGCTTTTCTGTCGGCTTTGAGCTGTCAAAATTCTCTGTCGGATGAGGGCAATCTTCTCCACTGTTTGCTGCACGATATCAGAACCTAGTAGTTGTGCTTCACCAACTTCATCCCAGTACAACGGTGATCTGCATTTTCGTCCATATAATGCCTCATACGGTGCCATTCCTATTGTCGCCTGAAAACTGTTGTTGTAAGAGAACTCTACCAATGGTAAATACTTACTCCAAGATCCTTGGAAATCTAATATGCACGCTCGGAGCATATCCTCTAAGGTCTGAATAGTTCTCTCGGATTGTCCATCTGTTTGAGGGTGAAAGGCTGTGCTAAAGTTAAGTTGCGTTCCCATAGCCTTATGCAAACTTTTCCAAAACTTAGATGTAAATCTAGAGTCTCGGTCTGAAACTATAGTGCTTGGAACTCCATGTAATCTAATGATCTCTTGCACATACAACTCTGCTAGTTGATCCAACGAATATGTTATCTTAATAGGCAGAAAATGGGCGGATTTGGTCAAACGATCAACTATTACCCAAATTGCATCGTGTCCTTTTGCTGTTCTAGGCAATCCTGTAACAAAATCCATTGTCACTTGTTCCCACTTCCATTCCGGAACTGGTAGGGGTTGCAATGTTCCTCCAGGCCTCTGATGTTCAGCTTTGACCTGCTGGCAGACCAAACATGACTCCACGTACTCCGCCACACATCTTTTCATACTTGGCCACCAAAAATGCTGCTTGAGATCCCTGTACATCTTAGTACTTCCAGGATGAATAGAGAGTCTAGAAGAATGAGCCTCGGATAGAATTTCCTTTCGAAGCTCGACATTAGCTGGAACAAACCATCTATTTCTAAACTTAAGGATTCCATCAGCCGAGCAGTTGAAATCTGTCTTGACAGTAGAATCTATGTACAGCTTATACTTATTGCATTCAGCGTCTTTCATTTGAACTTCCTTTATTCTCCCCAAAATAGTAGGCCTCAAAGATATGGCCGAAAGCATGGCTGACACGCTAGATACTGCTTCAAGGTTAAACCTTAGGAATTCAGTCTCTAAGGCTATCGGTATGTCTAGCATCAACGTAGAAACCGATGGAGTCACCCTGCTCAAAGCGTCCGCCACTACATTCGCTTTGCCGGGATGATACTTAATCTCAAAGTCATAGTCTTTTACAAATTCCAACCATCTACGTTGCCTCATGTTTAGCTCCTTCTGTGTGAAAATGTACTTCAGACTCTTATGATCCGAAAATATTTCGCAAGTTTGTCCATACAGGTAGTGCCTCCAAATCTTTAATGCAAAAACCACTGCAGCTAATTCTAAGTCATGAGTAGGATAATTCTTCTCGTGCACTTTTAATTGCCTAGATGCATAAGCTATAACTTTTCCGTCTTGCATCAAAACACAGCCAAGTCCAATTTTGGAAGCATCGCAATAAATACTAAACTTACCATTTTCAACAGGAAGGGTTAGTATAGGTGCATTGGTCAGTTTCTGCTTTAAGGTTTGGAAACTGAACTCACACTTATCAGTCCAAATATACTTTACATTTTTCCTTGTTAACATAGTGAGGGGTGTGGCAATCTTCGAAAACCCCTCAATGAACTTTCTGTAGTACCCTGCTAGTCCAAGAAAGCTCCTGATATCTGTAGCATTCTTCGGTTGGGGCCATTCCTTAACTGCTTGAACTTTAGCTGGATCGACAGATATTCCATCACCAGAGATCACGTGACCAAGAAAGTGAACTCTGTCCAACCAAAATTCACACTTGGAAAACTTAGCATAAAGTTGGTGCTGTCTTAGTAACTCCAACACCAAACCCAAATGCCTTGCATGCTCGTCCTCAGTTTTAGAGTAGATTAGGATGTCATCAATGAATACAATAACAAACTTATCTAAATACTCACGAAACACCCTATTCATGAGATCCATGAAGGCTGCTGGTGCATTTGTCAAACCAAAAGACATGACCAAAAACTCATAGTGTCCATACCTTGTACGAAAAGCAGTCTTTGGGATGTCTTCGGATTTAACCTTCAATTGGTAATAACCGGACCTTAAGTCAATCTTAGAGAAAACTCTCGCACCCCTAAGCTGGTCAAATAAGTCATCAATTCTCGGTAGTGGATACTTGTTTTTGATGGTTAGCTTGTTTAATTCTCTATAGTCTATGCACATACGCATCGATCCATCTTTCTTCTTGACAAAGAGGACAGGTGCACCCCACGGTGAGAAGTTAGGGCGTATGAATCCCTTCTCCAACAAGTCCTCCAACTGTTTCTTTAACTCCTTAAGTTCTGTTGGTGCTAGCCTATATGGATTTTTAGACACAGGTTCTGCTCCAGGGTAGACATCTACAACAAACTCAATTTCTCTATCCGGTGGCAAACCGGGAAGGTCATCTAGAAACACTTCTGGGAAGTCTTGGACAGCAAGGATATTTTGAGGAGTTGCCTTACCTACAAGTTGTGTATCTAGAACACATGCCAAGAAGCACAAGTACTCCTTGCATGGTGAAGGTCTAAAATTTAAAGAAGTCATAACAGACATTTCCTTACTCTTCTCTGAAGCTTGGAAGGTATGTTTCAAACCACCAGGGGGTTGGAAACTAACTATCCCAGTCCTACAATCAATTATGGCGTGGTGTTTAAACAACCAATCCATTCCTAAGATTACATCAAATCCCACTATATCCATAACAATTAAATCAGCAGATAGATTTTTGTCCCCTACTAATACCATGCAATCATGCAACACTTGGTTGGAATGTAAATGTTCACCAGAGGGTAAAGCAACATTGAATACATGCCTAGAAGGTGTGGATTGTACTTCTAACTTATCAGCAAAAGTAGACGCAACAAAAGAATGGGTTGCTCCTGAATCTAGCAAGGTAAAAGCAGGCATAGAATTAACCAATATAGTACCTGACACAACAGCGGGCTGGTCCTCTTCGCCCGACTCCATCATGGAAAATATTCTCGGTTTTATCTTAGCAGGGCCACTCTTCAACGTTGGGCAGTCTCTGATGACGTGGCCAGTCTTATTACAGTTGAAACATCGAAGGACCCTGGGCTTCGGGCAATCCTTAAACGAATGCCCAAACCCCTCACAGTTATAACACTTACCAGTCCCAAACTTACACTCGCCCGGGTGGCTCTTCATACATTTCATGCACTGAGGAAACTTCTTGGTGTCCGGTACCTTCTTTCCAGAACCTTGATCACTCTGACCTTCAGCGGGTCTCTTTATTCCCCTCTGTTGGTGGGGCTGAAAGAACTTTCGCGGGGCTTCCTTTGGTCCAGCACACTTCATTTCAGCTTCTTCTGCCTCCAATGCAGTAGACACTACTTCGCTGAATGACAAGCCTTTGATGCCTGAATACTTTACTCCTCTGTAAATTTCTGGCTTTAGACCTTGCAGGTATTGAAACACTTTGTCCTCATTCCTATGAACGAGGTATCCAGCAAACCTTGACAGAGACTCAAATTGTCTGTTGTACTCTGCCACAGACCCAGTCTGCTTCAAGCTCAAAAACTCAGCCTTCTTAGCGTTCTGGACAGTGGTGCTAAAGTATTTCTCGTAAAAGACTTCCTTGAATTGTGACCAAGACATGGTTGCAACATCGGTGGTGATCTCCAGCGATTCCCACCAAAGCTGCGCATCACCGGCTAGATGAAACGTTGCCAAAATGACTTTCTCCCCTTCTCCAACATTGGCACACCTGAACATGCTCTCTATCTTTCGAAGCCATTCCTCAGCAACAATCGGGTTAGATGACTTTCCATCAAATGTGGGCGGTTGCAGCCTACGAAATCTATCCCCTGAATGCTCATTGACGTGACCTGAATTGGCACTTCCTTGTGTTTCCCGACTCAATAACACACCTAACTGGTCAGATTGCTGTCGCACAATATCTGTCTGCTGACGCATCAACTCCGTCAGCTGTCTAATTACACTTGAATCTTCTTCATTCCTCAAGTTTGGCATCTCCCTAGGTACTCTTGGTCTCCCTGGTCGTCTAGCCATTTGTCTAAGGCTCTGCACAAAGTTATCTATACTCATAAACATCTTATAACTGAAGCTAACATAAACACTTACAGTTGTTGGAGTACTTTCATGCGACGGTTGGCACTGATGAGTAATCTTTTGAACGGTTTAACTGAATGTCTCTGATACCATACTGTAACGCCCCGAGTTATCTGAACCCGGTTCGCTACTCATTACTTGACCATGACTAAGAAATTTCAAATAAATTTAAAACTTCATTCGACATACAAAATTTGACGTTTACTAAACGTTCAAAACATTTGAAAACCTTGCAGCGGAAAAATTATTTAAAACTACAATGGGATTAAACTAGCGGTGAAAATATTGTTGGAAAGATTAATGGAAATATTTCAAGTGTCCGGTCAAAAGAATTAAGGTTTTAAGTGATGGACTACTCAAGGAATTACAAAAGTCGAATTCATCTGCCGACGACAAAGTCAACAGAAGAAGCAGAAGTAGAAAACCAAAGGCTTCTGCCGATGACGTCTACACGACTTCACCCACAACTTCATCTGCCGATGAAGTCGTGAGAACTTCATACACCACTTCATCTGCCGATGAAGTCAACATAACTTCATCTGCCGATGAAGTCAGTGCAATTTCATCTCTCAATAGATAAACACACGACATCTTCCGATAACAACAATATGACTCCTTCCGATAGAATTAAAACATACACTACATCTTCCGATTCACTACGACAAACAGATTACTCTACATCTTCCGATTCGCTAAACGACAAAACCCCTTAACTCTCTCAGACTACACCTGCCGATCACTACTCGATGACTTAATACTCTACACCTTCCGATCGAATAGACTACATTTGCCGACACGTGCTTCTCACGTGACTCCTTAAGGCATCTGCCGATAGACTTTCATCTTCCGACAGACTGACACACCACATCTACCGATAGACTTCCTTCTTCCGATAGACATCAACACGATTTCCTTCCACAGAACGCAATAAACCTCTACACATATCCACTGATACAAAAATTATTCAATTCCTACCAATGGACTAAACAACCTGTCTATAACCCGAGAAAGCTTCGACTATCTAACAGACTTAAAACATTTTACCAAAAATCCATTCATAACACTCCAAGTCATTGTATTAATCAAAATCGGTAAAAACATGAAAACCAGAAATTCTTGAAAACAAAGTCAAATAGCTGTAATCTCATTTACTAAAAACTTCATATACTCGATTAAATCATTATCCACTAAACCTCCACATCTGTAGACAACATGCTAAACCGCCCCATCAGTTACCATGCCGAAGCCTGAATGCACTCCTCCAACGTCCACTATTCCTCAACACGATCAGGAGACACACCTGCTAACACTTCTTCACCTACATCACAAAACTCATCTATTAGCCTAATGCTAAGTAAGTAAAGCAGTATATGAATGAAGTAAAATGCTGAACTTAAACTCCTAAATATGCAGTTTCTATTTTTCTCATCTCAGTGGCATACGCATTCGTTCATAACATGATCTGATCCCATGGTTCCCTTGGGAGTGGGATCAATTCTCCCAATGTCTACATCCTCCTACTTAATTAAGGGGCAGATGAATTCCCTTAACACTTGATCTGATCCCATGGTTCCCTTGGGAGTGGGATCAATTCTCCCAATGTCTAAATCCCTTCATAAGTTAAGGGGTGGATTAGTTCCCTTAATAGCTTGTCTGTCGCATACAGTTCATACCTTACCATTCCTTACATGAAATTCATTTTCGTAACTTTTAACAAAACATGATGCATGGACAATAGAAACGTTCAAGCATACATAAACCTACTGTTTTGTGATGTAGGCCCGAAGGCACAAGCAATACTTTACTTACCTGGCTCCTGGAAATCTGTTTGGTTGGTAGCTACTTCGGAGGTCTGTTCACCTAAGTTCATACAGAATATAAATCAAGGCTTCACTAAACCTTTCAAAATATAAAACAGAGGTTCGAGAAATCTAGCTAGAAACTCTACTACCCGAGCATTCCTACTTATCGCTAAAACCCGAATCTACACTCAATCTCAGCATCCTCAAAATCCTCACATTGCAATCCTCCAGGCATTTCACCACTATACCACAAGAGAAATAAGGAAAAGAAACTTACCTAAGTCGAAGGAGAACCGAGCGAGGAGAATCGCCTAGAGAGCTCGGCTGCTTGAGCTGAAAGTTTCCGAAGAGAAGAGTATGAGAGGGGGTGGCGGCTACAGTGCATTAAACCCAACCCTTATCCTTAAATACGTTATCCAACTTTTGAAAATTGTAAATTACTCTAATACCCTTAACAAGTTGTTCAATAACCTTATTTAATTCATTACCTAGTCAAGTGTATTACTTTAATAATAAAAGGCTGGTTCGATAGAACCAGGTGCTACATTATCAAAAATTCTTTTAAACGTCGTTTTAATCGGGGTTAGAGTGAGTCAAGTAGCGCACCGAGCCGGGGTGGGTTCGGGGGCGTTACAAGATGTTATCAGAGCCAAATGGTCGATTCGTTCAAAGGATTACCCGACAATGCCGGCCTCCATGCAACGTGCTTCACCGACTGTAAGTATTTCTTTGCTTTTAGTTGTTTATAGCTAAGATTAATTGCTTAACCTTGTTTAGGAGTAGAACGAAACTCCCGAGAGTATCGAGACAACCTCGGCGGATTCCCTTAGCCAACTTATAGACGCAATGAATCGATGATTCGAATAGCTAAGTGGTACTCCTCACTTGTAGCCTGTGGATCATATCCCTGGGTCCTGGGTTCGAGTGGGGGGGGGAGGCACAATTACCCTGCAGGGAGGGGAAAGTTCTGTGAGTAGTGGACACGTTGCGGAGCACGTGCCGGACACGCTGCTGAACACGGACTGGACACGTGGCTGGACACGTCGCTCGGTGTAAACCCAGGAGCACCTGGGCCGGGGACGGGGTTGCAGGGCGTGGGCTGGGCCGGGGTTCGGGACGTGGGCTGGGCGGGGTTTCGGACGTGGGTCGCTACAATAAAAGGCGCCTTTTATTGTAGCGACCCACGTGCGCTGCCCCATTCTGAGGGCAGATTTCCGAATCTGCCCTCCCCTTTCTGAATGAATCTTTAAATGTTTTTAATTAATGTTTTTTAAACTTTTATTAATTGTTATAGTTTGTTTTAAATGCTTCTAAGGTTCAAACTTAATTCTGATTTCAGTTCTGTTTTCAACTTCAGTTTTTATTCCGCACAAAGTTTTATTTAAAGTAAAGGAAAGTAATAAGTATAACAAAAAAAAAAAATATATAAATAAATATGGGGAATACGGGTATGGTATTAGGGGTGTTACAAGCTAGGAATTTATGGTAAAAGCGAAACGGACAAGGTATAACATAAGAAGGATACACATAGGATGAGTTTCCCTTAGAGAGTTACATCTTATGCGATAAAAGATTAGAATAGATAGAATGGGGGCCTTTAGTAAACCCTTGAAGGTTTGTGGTGCGATGAGTTATAGGAGAGTTTAAGGGTAGAAACGAAATTTTGGGAGATGTCCTAAACCATAGAGAGACCCTTAGAGAGACCCTTAGCACGTACGTTATGTGGATAAGATGAGAGAGCACGGTGGGATATTTAGAGTTAGTCACAATGAACTGTATTCAAGAGGTTTAGTCTAAGTGAATGATTGAGGGGGGTATGTACTGAGTAATTAGTAGGATTAAAGATGCTATACCTAGAATTCCTTATCTTAGGGAGAGTTTTTTTTTTTCTGAAAGCTAAAAGTGGATAGATAGAAAGTTGACTCTAGTTAGCAAACCCTTGGAGTTCTAGAATACGAGTAACCAGACAAGAGTTGAAGTTGGAAATAAAGTTACTGGGAGACACCCTATACTGTTGTAAATGTATATTGCATTTGAGCGTCTAGTTTAAGTAAATTGTGATTATCACTTTTAGAGGATGTGATTGTTTGAGGTAAGAGGGTGATTGTGGAATCTGAGGAATCATGTAGGAGTGTTCATATTAATTAGATCGAGGATAGAAATAGGAAGAAATTTATTTCAAGTTGGAAAGCCATTAGACCTTGAGATATTAGAGGGTCAAACTATTGGGTATTGAGAGATATAAATAGAATGATGTAGACGATGTTAGTGAACTTGGAAGTAAGTTGAATTTGAGAGATGTATGAAAGCTTAGATTCTTAAGAAATGAGATAGTAAAATAGAAAGGATTTTTAAAATTGAGGACTTAGATAAGAGGTCTACTCGGTAGATTTTAGTCTTATGTGAGTGAGTATACTTTGAGGATTGGAATAAGTTGGGAACGAGTTAGTTTAGACCTCATGATTTGAGAGTGTTTGGTGCTGACTGAAGTAGTAGTTGGCTAAATTGAGTTTAGTGATCATAAGTTTGAGAATTTATAATATACTTTGAAAGGATAGTTAATAATTTAAGTAGTATGAGATTAGAAAAATAATTAAGTAAACGTAGTTAGAGGAAAAGCTAGAGTTGAGAACTAAGTTAGAGAGATTTAAGGGTCTAAGTGATGAATGCTTTAGGCCATAGAGGATAGAGTTAGGTGAAGTCAAAACTTTGGAGATGTAGGCATTGTTATTACCGAGAGGTAATTAGAGGCACCCGTTAGATAATTTAGGCCTTAGTGTAGTTGAGTAGGCAGCCCAGACGTTAAGAGGGTAGTAGACCCTAAGGTAAGAAGTGTACTCATTAAGTTCTTAGAATTACTCGATTAGGGTAGCAAAGCTAGAGTTGGAAACTGTAACGACCCGGGGAGGATCGTCACGAAATTCTTGACTTTACTTAAAACTTTAATTCATAATTGGACTCTCTTCTCTCTTTTTTTTTTTTTTTAACAGTGTACCTAGCAGACTTAAAGACTTCAACTTATCTGATGGAGAATTAATCCCTTGTACCTGACTTCTTAATGATATTACTTACTTAATCGCTCACAGACACGAGCGACCATACACGATCATCGATTCTAAGACATTGTCGGGCAGAGATGAATTGCCCTCAATTCGCTCGACTTCATCGATCTCGGATCGCATGGGTTTGCATGCATCAGAGCTCGCACCATCCGATTTGTATCGTGCACTTCACACAATTCTCTCACCGACGCCCGGCAGAAAACATCTACCGATACGTGCTTCTCACGTGATCACTTAAACATCATCCGGTAGTGGACATCTACCGATGGACACGTGCAGCTCTCGTGACTCATGAAAACATCTACCGATAGACATGTGAAATTCGCGTGTTCATCTAAGACATCTTCCGATAGCTTACAAGCTTTACATCATCCGATCACTAAACACTCTACATCTGCCGATCGCTAAACGACAAAACTATACTTTCAACATCCGATGGCTAAACACTCTACATCTGCCGATCGCTAGACAACAAAATAGCACTCTCATCATCCGATGGCTAAACACTCTACATCTGCCGATCGCTAGACGACAAAATAGCACTTTCATCATCCGATGGCTAAACACTCTACATCTGCCGATCGCTAGACGACAAAATAGCACTTTCATCATCCGATGGCTAAACACTCTACCGATAGGAGAAAACACATCTTCCGGTAGAAACTCCTACCAAAAGGATCATCCAACTTTCACATAACACAACTTAGCTAAGAAAGGCTCTTAATGGTATAACAAATTCATTCAGAGTATAAATAGCGGAAGACTTGCATGACATAAATCCTTTAAAAGGAAACATATCCTCATATCCAATCCCAGACTCAAAAGTTAACTCAAACAATACTAACACCATCCTACATAATTCCAGTTCTTATATTCTTACTGACATAAGGGAGCAATAACCAGGGGTCATAATCGCCTCTCCAGTCCCTCACTGTCACTTTGAGTATCCTCCAGCAACCAGCTTTAAATATCCTCTTTGAAGTTAGTCTCTTCACCTGTAGTCCCTTCGCCTACATCATAAGGTTCATCTATAAGCCTAATGCTTAGTAAGGAATGCGACATTAACATGAGTGCATGAATGCATAATTCAGAGAAAACATGCTCATAGATCATTTTTTGTTCATATTCTTGTTCATATTCTTGTTCATATTCATCATTCATAATCATGAATCATATTCATCATTCGTAATCATTGTTCATAATCATTGTTCATATTCATCATTTCAGTTGTGTGGAATGAGAGAGGATTTGTGCCGGTAAAGGGGGTTCGACAGTGATTTTGATCATGGTCCCTACTGCGGGTCGTATACATATGTCCTTCTTTGGACTGTGACATACGCCGAACCGCCCCCAACCCTCACTCAACCACGTTGCAGGGATTTTATCATCTTATCTTGTTCATGAGAAAACATGCTTTTAAAACATTTTCATATGCATAAAACTTTCATGATGCGTGAATATGGAAACTCTTAAAACATCAAGCTACAGAGCAGAGCATTATCCATCATGGAATATTACTTTCGAACTAAACGTCATCAAGAACACTAGACATACACATAAGGGAGTTTCTAATCATCACATAACATTCTACTTAGTATCCTCTGATGTAGGGTCCTAATGACCGAGAAACCTATACATTCACTTACCTGGTCTCCTTAGCAATCTGGACCTCTTCTCTTCAACTTCTTCACCTAAAACATGTGCATTACAGTAGTTAAATCAAAATCCTAAAACTCTACTCATAAATCATCCTAGGATCTATTAGCTAAAGTCATTCCCGAATCCTTGGTTTGATATACTGTGCAAAATCAGAAATCCAAAATAAAACAAACAGGTTCCACTATCGATTAAATCTGAGTTCATTACTTAAAATGTCCAGAATCGATTCGGGTTGACATTACTACTCTCGGATCCTAAAATGTTCTAATACTACTCGGCCATTGATAAAATCCGAGTTCAAATGTCGAGTTGAAAACAGAGTTCCAAACACAAACAGGTAACTACATTGTCCATTTCATACCTCGGGTGTGGATTCGCAGAGGAATGCGGGCTAGAAACCGGTCGTCGGCGAGGAAGACACTGATAGCAGTGAGCGGGGGCTTGGGAGAGAAGAAATTGCCAGAAAGGGAGGTGTCGGCTACAGTGGTTTAAATGAGGTTTAAATCCCTTTCCTTTTCCTTTAAATACTGGCCTCAATCCTCCATTATTACAATTTTGCCACTCAACCTAGTTTAGATCCACATGTAATTAATTAAGCTTGGCATAAATCCTAAACTACGAAGATTAAATATTTATGACCGCAAATATAGTTAAGAAAATCACCTGGCCGTTAACTCTGGTGTTACAGAAACGAAGTTAGAGGGGTTTGGGAATATAAGATATGAAGTGAATAGTTGGAAACTTTGAATACGTAGAACTTTAGATGATTACGATCATAGCGTAGTCTAAGTTAGCATTACAGCCTAAAAAGTTAGGAGGGTAGATTGAAGTGAGTAAATTAAGGAATTATCTAGGCCAAAATTTTGAGGACAAAATTTTTGTAAGGACGGTGGATTGTAACACCCGAGGCTTTAGATTTAATAAAGTTATGGATCTTAAGAAAATAATAAAAAGGTAAAGTAATTAAAAGAACGAGATGAGAGTCAATTTACGAAAATTTCTAATTTAAGAACGAGATTTAACAAGAATTTTTGGAAGGGCAAAATGGTAATGTTTGGAAAGGCAAAATGATAATGTTATTGTTGTTATTATTAGTATTATTATTGTTATTATTAAAAAATAAAAATAAATAAAACAAAACGACAGAATGGCTTTGCCATTCTGTCGTTCGAAGGTCGAGCGCCAGGCGCCGAATGACCCGATCGGAGGAGGGAGAGAGGGGCGACGATCGGCAGAGCAATCACCGCCGATTTTTGACGTTCTCCGGCAAGACAACGGCGACGTTCTGGTTCTCTCCGTGCACAAACCGAACGGTAAGCTCGATTTGTTTTGCCCTGTTCTGTCTCTGTTTAAGGCCGAGAGGGACGAGCTAGATTGAGCTTTGCTTACTGGCTGCTTTTGGCCGTTCTTGGCGTCAAATGGCCGAGCTTAACGCCGGCGAGGGTTACGGAGCAATGGTGAGCTCGGATTGAGTGAAAAACCGAGGGCACCAATGTGGGGAAATCGGGTTTTCCTATGTAAAGCCTTAGAATCTCATTAGATTATACTAATTGGGTGTGAGGGTTGTCGATTGGTAAGAAAACGAGAAAAATTTGATGGAAAATCAGGAAGGAGAAAATTTCAGACTTAGGGCAGTTTGGGTTTTGCCAGTTTTGACCTAGCTAGGGTTATTTGTTTTAACTTTTCTTTTGGCAGATTAAACTAGGTTATTAGAGGAGTACGTGGCCGTTGGAATCGTTCGATTCCGATATTCGACGCAAAAGTTACGCGCGTTCGAAGTTTCGGGTCGGTTTTTACTGAACCCAAATTAGGGGCCTTTTAGTTAGGTTTTAGTTGGGTTATGCTAGAAAAGTAGTTTGAGAGTAAATTGGTGAATTTAGGCTTGATTTAATGAAGTTTGAATATTTGTCGTAGGTCGAGCTGTAGGTGGATAGGGAACCGAGAATCCTCAGCGAGCTAGGACGCCAGGTAAGTAATGGATTGTGTGTTTTGTCGCCTTCGGCCCTACACCACGGAACTGTAGGATTTATTGTTTGATAGTTGCTTTGTTTTGTATTAAGTAGGGTGGAAATGAATTTCTTGGTTGTTGTTTGGTGAATTCTTGGTTGTTGTTTGGTGTTTGAGTATTGTGTGAGTGGGCATGCTTGGTTGTTGTTTGTTGTTTGGTGTTTGAGTATTGTGTGAGTGGCATGCTTAGTTGTTGTTTGTTGTTTGGTGTTTGAGTATTGTGTGAGTGGCATGCATGGTTTGAATTGTGAGTATGAAAGGCATGGGTGTCTCGTAAGAGATGTATGCTGAGTGTCTCGTAAGAGATGTACACTAAGTGTCTCGTGAGAGATGTACGCTGGGTGTCTCGTGAGAGACGTACGCTGGGTATCTCGAGTAGAATGGAATTCTACGAGAGACGTACGTCTACGATTCGGGAAATGAGAATGAATTGATCACAACTGAGCGAGTAGAAACAGCATGTGTTAGGGTTGTGTGTGAGTGTTGTGTGCATGTTTATATTCGTTATTCATTACTTGCTAAGCGTAAGCTTACGGGTGTGTGTGTGTTCTGTGGTGTAGGTAACGACGCGGTTACAGGTGAGCTAAGTGAGTCAGCCAGGACTTGGGAGTAGTCGGAGATGCACGGGGCATGCCAGTGCAGGCAGTTGTCGGGGCATCTCGACCATGGTCTTTGGGAGATGTGGGACTTTGTATTTTGGTAGTTTATTGTAGATGTCTGTTTGTGGAAGTGATGGGAATGCATAACTCTTTTTGGTTGATGTTTTTTAAAGTTATTATATAGCTATGTGTATTGGTTGTATATAGTCATAGTTAAGGGTGATGTGTCGCCCTATGCTGTGAGTTTTCCCTCTTTACTTCTATTTGGAGATTTTGTATGTTGGATAGTTGAGTGAGAGTATTCTGGATCTGGTTGAGAATTGATTTGTTTGTAGGTACTTAGCATTTTGGAGGCGCCATTTTCAAGCGTTACTTTGTCAAAATTTTCGGGCAAGACGCCGTCGTGCTTAGCGTTTAGGATTAAGGGAAATAGTGAATCTAGGCAGCTAGGTATGACATAAAAGAGCTTCAGGAGACTTAGCTTTAAATTCTGTTGTGTCTGTTTATTTTTATGTTTTGGGGTTTATAAAAATTAATCGTTATGTTGCTTGATTTTTTTTTCCGAAAAATAAACATCGTCGGTTTTCAACTGTCTTTTTGTTTTCGTTAACTTTGTAGAGTCAAAATTTTATCGAAAATTCTTTTAAACGTCGTTTTAATTGGGGTTAGAGTGAGCCAAGTAGCGCACCGAGCCGGGGTGGGTTCGGGGGCGTTACACTTACACCAAAACAAACCCCCTCCGACGGATAAAAATCAAGCGAACACGTCTAAAGGGCAAAGAGCTCGTGATGTCCAATGCTACAAGTTTTTAGGCAAGGGACATTACGCAAATTAATGTTCTAACCGCCGAGTGATGGTTATTAAAGACTCGACCGGAGAATGGGAGAGTGAAAACGATGAGGGTCAATACCTCGAAAAGGAAGAAGAAGAAGAGGTAGAGGACGAGAGTGAGCACGAGTCAGATGAATGTGTTGCTCAAGACGGAACACTTTTAATGGTCATTCGTAGGACCCTTTTTTCTAAGAACGTAAAGGAAGACTGCCAACAGGAAAATATTTTTCAAAGTAGATGTGCAGTCAAGGACAAGTTTTGTTCCATGATTATCGATAGTGGAAATTGCGTCAACGTGGCTTCCCAAGATATGGTGAAAAAGCTTGAATTGGAGACGACTAGCCACCCTAAGCCATATAAGTTGAGATGTTTGGACGATAGGGATGACATCAAGGTGACGAAGCAAATAATCGTCAATTTCATTATTGGCAAGTATAAGGACGCGGTTCTTTGCGATGTCGTACCTATGAATGCAAGTCATCATTTGCTTGGTAGACCATGGCTTTATGACCCTATGGTGCAACGTGACGGATTCCTCAACAATTACAGTTTGAAATTTGGTGGTAGAAATATCAAGTTACTCCCCATGACCCATGAGCAAATCGCCCATGACGATGCAGTTAGGAAGGAAGAAAAGATTAAGGAAAATCTTTTCTTGACCAAAAAGGGATTAAGAGCTGCAGTGACGAAAGGAAAGGCTATGATTCTAGTTTTATTTAGGGACTGTATTATGGAACTTGGAGATATACCCTTACCGGTCCAAAACCTACTTAAGACTTATCAAGATGTTTTTCCTAAAGAACTACCACCCGGATTACCACCGATTAGAGGAATAGAACGTCAAATTGACCTCTAACCTGGAGCTATGTTACCAAATCGATCAGCCTATAGGATGAGGCCCGAAGAAGCAAAGGAATTGCAAGATCAAGTCCAAGAGTTGTTTGGAAGAGGGTACATAAGAGAGTCGATGAGCCCATGCGCTGTACCTACTTTGTTAGTACCAAAAAAGGATGGCTCTATGCGAATGTGTGTTGATAGTCAAGCTATCAACCAAATTACCATTAAATATAGGTATCCAATCCCTCGACTCGAAGATATGTTGGACGAATTGAGCGGAGCATCAATATTCTCTAAAGTAGACTTGAAAAGCGGATATCACCAAATACGGATGAAAGAAGGTGATGAATGGAAAACCGCTTTCAAAACAAAATACGGATTGTTTGAGTGGATGGTTATGCCATTCAGACTTACCAACGCCCCGAGCACTTTCATGAGGTTAATGCACCATGTTCTTAAGGATCTTCTTGGAAAGTTTGTTGTCGTATACTTCGATGACATCTTGGTGTATAGCCCCAACCTTCCACAACATGTCAACCATCTCGGGATACTTTTTCAAACTCTCCGTCGAGCTAAATTGTTTGGGAATTTGGGTAAATGCTCCTTTGGACAAGAAAAAGTTTACTTTTTGGGTTTCATAATTTCTAAGAATGGCTTGGAAGCGGATGAAGATAAGGTTAAAGCCATCAAGGAGTGGCCCACTCCTAATAGTATCACTGAAGTCCGTTGTTTTCACGGATTAGCCTCTTTTTATAGGAAGTTCATTAAAGACTTTAGTTCTTTAGTCGCTCTTATTACGGATCTTACCAAGAAAGGAGTAGACTTTCATTGGACTCCGGCATGCCAAAGTAGCATCTACCTAATAAAGGAAAAACTTTGTCAATCACCAGTTTTGACACTTCCCGATTTCAATAAGGTTTTTGAGATCAAGAGTGAAGCCTCCAGTATTGGCATTGGAGCTGTATTGATGCAAGATGGCAAGCCTCTTGCTTATTTTAGTGAAAAATTAAAAGGAGTTGCTTTGAACTATTCAACTTGCGACAAGGAATTCTATGTTGTGATTAGAGCTATAGAACATTGGCAACATTACCTTCTTTCAAAAGAGTTTGTGATTCATTCCGACCATCAATCCCTCAAGCATATTAAGAGCCAACACAAACTCAACAAGAGACATGCAAAATGGGTGGAATTCTTGGAAAGATTTTCCTACATTTTAAAATATTTGAAAGGGTCTGAAAATACCGTTGTCGATGCTCTATCTCGAAGACGTATCCTCTTAACGGAATTAAGCGTTAAATTTTTTGGGTTTGAATGGATCAAAACTTTATATAAATCCGTTAAAGATTTTTGGATGACTTATCAAGATTGTCAAAATAAGGCTGAAGGGGGATATATTCTTGTAGATGAATTTTTACACAAGAATGGAAAATTGTGTATTCCTGATTGCAGTTTAAGACAATGTCTTCTTAAAGAAGCTCATGGAGGAGGATTGTCTGGTCATTTTGGAGAGAAGAAAACCCTAGAACTGTTAAAAGAGAGAATTTATTGGCCTCACATGTTGAAAGACGTACACCACTATGTTGAGAGGTGCATTGTTTGTAAAAGGGCCAAAAGAAAAGTTCTACCCCAAGGACTTTACTTGCCTTTACCTATTCCTACGCACCCTTGGCGAGAAATCAGTATGAACTTTATTTTAGGGTTACCACGGACGGGACGCAATAAGGATTCCATTTTAGTGGTCGTAGATAGATTCTCCAAAATGGCGCATTTTATCGCCTGCAACAAAACCGACGACTCTGCTGCTATAGCCGACCTATTCTTCAAAGAAATAGTTCAACTCCATGGAGTGCCCCAATCTATTGTGTCCGATCACGATACCAAGTTCTTGAGCATTTTTTGGAAAACTCTATAGAAGAAATTGGGGACTACGCTATGTTTTAGTACATCTTTCCATCCCCAAACGGACGGCCAAACGGAAGTGGTCAATAGAACCTTGGGAACCCTTCTTCGAAGTGTCATTGGTAAAAATCTCACCAATTGTGTAACGACCCAGGAGGGATCGTCACATAATCCGTATCTTTCTTAATCATTTAATCCTTATTACTCACACATGATTCATTATCAACAGTGTGTTTTTTTTTTTTTAACATAATTTACTCAAGATGTCATATGCGATTCGCTAAGCCTCAATCGGCAAATGAAAACATTACATATCTGCTGGCGGGCAGTACAATGTGTATCGACTAGTGAAGGGAAAACCTTAAGTTATAGACTGCATCCACCGATAGAAGAATGAATCACATCTACTGATGATCATGTGTCCGCCACGCGACACATCAGATCTCAACCAGCAATAGACATCCACCGGTGGTCACGGGCATTGCACGTGCCTAATTAAAGACATTGCCCGATCCCGAACATCCTCCACTAGATGTTCATATTTACCCTATATCGACCGGTGGTCATGTGTGCTTCACGTGACCGATTTAAAACAATTCCTGACATTAAACAATAAGAAAATACTCACGTCATCCGGTCACTAGACGACAATTTAACATCTACATCATCCGGTGAAGAATTACACTTCATCCACCGAACACTAGACGACAAAATAACATTTACATCACCCGGTGAAGGAATACGCTCCATCCACCGAACGCTAGACGACAAAATAACATTCCTAGCATCCGATGAAGAAATATACTTCATCCACCGAACACTAGACGACAAATCAACATTTCCATCATCTGGTGGAGAAATACACTTCATCCACCGAACACTAGATGACAAATCAACATTTCCAGCATCCGGTGAAGAAATAGACTTCATCCACCGAACGCTAGACGACAAATTAACATTTACATCATCGGCGAGGAAACATACTACATCTTCCGGTGACGTCATCCGGAAGACTCAATCATTCATCTTCCATCATTGACCTCCGCCGATGACGTCAGCCGGATGATTGCCTCATCCAGCCTCCATCATACAGCAGCAAAACACTATAATCATCAAACATCTTCATCCGATAGAACATATCACACTCACCCGATTCTTAACTTAGTAACTATAAACCTCGAAGAGTATGGATCATAAACTGACTCAAAAAAAATACGTATAGCGGAAGACTCAAACAAAACAAGCCATTCATTAATCCTTAAAATCGTATTCAGACTCTAAAGACAAGCCCTTCAAATCCAAATCTCATTGTTATAAGAAATTCTATTCTATTTAGTCATCTGTTCATCGTAAACTTTTCTGACTTACTATGAGTATAACCAGGGAACTTAATCGCCTATCCAGCCTTCACTGTCACACTGAGCATCCTCCAGCAACCAAGATTAGACATCCTCATTAACCTTGAGTTCCTTACCTGAAAACTCGTCACCTACATCATAAGGTTTAAACTATAAGCCTAATGCTTAGTAAGGAATGCAACACTAACATGGATGCATGAATGTATAATTTGGGAAAGTCACATGCTCATAAGTCTTTTCTTGTTCATGCCTTTGCTCGTAATCATCATTCATAGTCATGGATCTTATTCATCATTCATAGTCATTGATCATATTCATCATTCATAGTCATTGATCATATTCATCATTCATAGTCATTGATCATATTCATCATTCATAGTCATTGATCATATTCATCATTCATAGTCATTGATCATATTCATCATTCATAGTCATTGATCATATTCATCATTCATAGTCATTGATCATATTCATCATTCATAGTCATTGATCATATTCTTTGTTTAGGTTGTGTGGATCAAGAGAGGATTTGTGCCGGTAAAGGGGGTTCGACAGTGAGTTTGATCTTGTTCCCTACTGCAGGTCGTATTCATATGTCCTTCTTTGGACTGTGACATACGCCGAACCGCCCCCAACCCTCACTTAACCCACGTTGCATAAGTCTTATATATATATATACATACATATCTTGTTCATGGAAAACATGTGTTAAAACATTTTCTTATGCTTGAGAAACATTCATGATGCATGAACATGAGAACTTTTAACTCATCAAACTATGACAAGAATCATACCAGAGCAGACAACTTCACATTCACTAGCAGGTCATCAAATAGTATAACTCGCAACATACATAAATTCTCCAAGTGCAGACAAGCTCATTATCATAAGGTAAACATTAGATATCTCAACCTAGTACTCCCTCGATGCAGGGCTCTATTAGCCGAAAATCTTAATACATTCACTTACCTGGTCTCCTTAGCACTTGAGCTCCTTTCTCTTCAAACTTCTTTACCTAAAACATTTACATTGCAGTAGTTAAAACAAAATCCTAATAGTTCTAATCTCAAGTTATCCTAAGATTTAATAGCTAAAGTTATTCCCGAATCCTTAGTCTAATGCCCTGTGCAGTTTGAAATCCAAATCCCAGAACAGACAGATTCTATTATCGATAACTCAGGGGTGGTTGTTCTAAATGTCCAGAATCGATTTGATAAAAGCATTCCCACTCACAGATCCCAAATGTTCTTATTATTAGTCGGCCATCGGAAAATCCAAAACTCCAATGCCGAGTAGAAAACAGGGCTAACAAGCTGACAGATAGCTACATTGGCTAACGCATACCTCGGGCACAGAGTAGTCGAGTAGTGGCAGAGAAACCGATCGTCGAAGAGAGTATGCCGGAAGCAGAGAGCAAGAGCTTGGGAGAGAAGAAATCGCCGAAAAGGAAGATGTCGGCTACAGTGGTTCAAGTGAGGTTTAAAACATTTCCTTTTTCTTTATATAGTGGTCATCACCCTCCATTATTACAACTTTGCCACCTAACCTAGTTTAAATCCACATGAAATTAATTATTCTTGGTATAAGTCCTAAACTGCAAAGATTAAATATTCATGACTGTTAATACAGTTAGGAAAATCACCTGGCCGTTAACTCGGGTGTTACAAATTGGGACATAGTACTACCCCAAGTTGAATTTGGTTACAACCGAAGCCTTCACTCCAGCACCCAGCAAACGCCATTTGAGGTAATCTATGGATTTAATCCGAACACACCCGTGACACTTATTCCTATTCCAACCCAAGACCTAATAAACCCTTCGGGAGCTAATGAAGCGAAGCAAATGAAGAAGTTGTATGAGAAAGTTCGCCAAACAATTGAGAAAAATAATGCCAATTATGCTAAGCATGCAAATAAAGGAAGAAAAGAGATAATTTTTAATGTTGGAGATTTGGTAAGGTTTCCCCTTAGGAAGGAACGATTTCCCGCCAAAATACGCTTCAAATTATTGCCTATAGCTGAAGGCCCGTTCAAAATTTTGGAACGCATAAATAATAACGCTTAAAATTAGAATTACCTGGCAATTATGGAGTATCATCTACCTTCAATGTGCAAGATTTGTCCCCTTACATTGGACAATTGGGGCATGAATTGGAGGTTGAGCTAACGAATTTAAGGTCAAATCCTCAGTCACCCGGAGGGGATGACATGCCTCGGAGGCGGGTCACAAGATCACAAACTCGGGCACAAAATTTAATCACTCAATGTTCTAATGAATTGTCTCTTTTTGCAAGTTTTGATTCCATCATGAACTTCACTTGGGAGCCGACCTCGGAAGATGTGGAGAAACCTTGTCATGTCATTCATTGGAGCATACACACGGAGCATTCTGGCAGCCCTATGGGAATTTGTCTTCCCAGGCCTTAAACGTGTAATTTTAATTTTTAAACTCATTGCGTACATTAGCCTTTTTTGTAAGAATTTTATAAATTGCATATTATGCATTAGATTGTGTGGTTAGGGTTAAATGAATGTGGTGGATGTTGGGTTGAAGAAATATTCAACCAAATTTTCAAGCTAAGGAAAGAACCTCAACAAATCAAGCCCAAGGAAAGCCTTAGCCCAAAGAAGAGCCCACTTGTGAAGGTATGATTTTGCAGGTACATGAGTTAGTGGAGGCATGGATAAAAGAGTTGGCGAAATCTCATCCTTTGATTAAGGGATGGCTCGAAATCAAGTGGATAACATTGCTGGCGCGCGCGGGGGTAGGGAAGGCTTAAGCGGTAAGGCGCGTGAAGGCTTCATCAGCAGGCGCCTTCAGCGGGCAGCAGCTTCACGTTTGGCACGCGCCACGGATCGCCTAGCTGGCGCATCTCCACCGCTCATCTTTAGCAGCGCGCCTCACCCTTGGCCATGGATTGGCGTGTACGGATTCCTTCATCATGGGCCGCCGATTTCACTCCATCATGGGCCGCCGATTTCACTCCATCAATGGCTCCTTTTTCTCCTCCAAATTTTGCCAAACCCTCATCCACCTTAGGTTGCCTATTTAAGCATTGCATTGGTCTGTGTAAAATACTTTTGCCTAAATTTATACACTACTATTTCCCTATTCTTCCAAGGTGGTTTCCTTAGGAGTTTTCCTTGGTTATCTTGAACCAAGTGGAGAAGCCCTCCATTGCTAACCTAGCTTGGGTTGCTAGGATAGCTCTTAACTTTTCCCTCGCCTCTCCATTGGGAGTAGGAGTTGAGGACGAAAATCCCGGCGTACGGTGGTCGTTTTTCCTCTGAGAAAATTGTTCACTCGAGAGCTTAACCCGTAAGATTGCTCTACGAGTCCGCCAAGGGTATTTTCCTTACTTTCTTGCCATCACTTTCACACACTTCCACTCTTTACATTTCGGCCACACTCCACTCACATTCACTTATTTTATTTGCCATTTCTTTCATCTATTTTGCATCTTTATTACTTCGACCATCTTCTCTTCTCTTCATCCCATTTTCTTTTATTTTTCTTCATAATTCATTTTATCATTTAATATGTGATAATCAGCCATTGCATAATCTCACTCCATTTTTATTTTTATTGCATTTCATTTTCATCATTTTCTTCTCTTTATTTAAGTTTTGCACAACACTCACCACCGAGCACTTTTCTTATCTTTTGTGGGTTGTACACGTATCCTTTTTCTAAGGGATCTCGTGTCAAGCCACCTAAACAAGACAATAAACTAAGGTCTTTGAAAAGTAAACATAAAAGAAAGCAAGGAAAACTCGATTACATAAATTGTCACAAGGAAGACAAATTCCTCCTTCAACACTAGCCATGGCCAAGGGTTCCTCCCATGTTAGCAAATGGAGAGGCTTCTCCATGTCAAAGGTGCTTGGCTCCCACTTTAAGTCATCAAAATAGTCATCACATACAAAAAGAACAAACTTGTTAGTTCAGGGCTAGGCCGAGGCCAAGAAATTGGCTCGGGATCGTGTCATAGCTCCCCTTAGCACATCAATACCTCAACCCTTCTTACAAGTTAGGGTTACAAAATAGTATAAAAAGAAGACAACCCAAAAGGTCTGCTAGGCCACTTCACCTAGCCGGATACACCTAGTGTTTGCCAATTTTGGCAACCATTTTCTCTCACCAAATGTCCCTTTCAATGTGGTCCTTCTTCTCCCAAATGCATCTCACTCTCCTTCCAAAAGTATTCAGTCATGCATCCAATTCAAACATAAAATAAACTAAGTGTTTCTTGCCAGAAAAAAAAAACTAGGCTCGGTTACAACATTTTACAAAAAAGAAGACAAATTCCTCCTTCAGCAATTGGTGTGGCTGAGAGTTTGCTCCCAAGTTAGCACATGGAGAGGCTTATCTAAGTCTTGGGTGCTTAGTTCCACTTCAAGTCTTCAAAATAGTCGTCTCTTACAAAAATAACAAACTTGTTAGAAAGAAAATTGGCCGAGGGCATGGCCTAGGCTCGGGATCGTGTCAATGGTCCCTTTGGCATATCTTGATCGCTTTGGAAGGTCAGTCGAAACTTCAAATCCTATTTATGGAAACCAAGGCTCTTAGGTGTCAACCCCATGAGAGGTCGGTCAACACTTTAAAAGGTTCACACTTTTGTGAAGATGTTGTAATGTCGCTCAATGCTCATAGTATAATACGGTCTAGTTTGGATCTGAGCCCGCACAGATTTGTTATTGAGGTTAGCCTAAAATACTTTTTACTAAAGAGGGAGGGGAACTTCTACTCATAAACCATGCATTTTCCACTCTTCCAAGCAATGTAGGATTGTGCACCCCCATTGTATGGGCTGAGCCTTCACATAAAGCTCTCCTGGCCACCAAATGGCAGACTGTCACAATCTCCTCCCATTTAGGGCCAGACGTCCTCGTCGGTCACATTTTTAATTAGGCAGTGGCTCTGATGTAGCGACCCTAACACTGTACCATTATTTTCTCGTATTATTTTTTTTATCCTTAATACTTTGTGACATTTGAGGGGACTTTAAATCGTAGACTAAATCGTTAAAATCGTTCGAAAACTATTTGTATAAACAATGCTTTAAAACAACTATTAAAACAATAAAAAACTTAAGTTAAAACTTAATTACAATCGGCAGAGAATAAAAGGGCAGAAGGGACATTTGTCCCCAGAAATGTAGGGGCGATTGATCGCCCCTTTGGCAGGCGATCGATCGCCATCCATGAAAAATGGAGGGGCGATCGTTCGCCCCTCACACCGGCTATCGATCGCCCAGCTTTTGGGCGATCGGTCGCCATGCTCTCTGGATTTTCCAGGGAGCAGCGACCACCCCTACCGATCGATGGCGATCGATCGGCAGGTTCTCTGCCTCCTCTCTCTTTCTTTCTTTCTTTCTTTCTTTCTTTCTTTCCCCTGCGTACACAATTCTCCTTACCACATATACACAGTAAACATTTCAACAAACATCAACATAAACTCACTCATAAGCCCATCTATTTCCCACTTTGCCAATCACCCAAAATGAACGACTCAAAAACACGTTTAAAAACATAATCCGATTTCATAAAAACAAACCGCGTGGATCCGTTTAAAAGCTTAACATTTCCTCCTGCTCAAAATCACCAAGCGGTTTATAAAATAGTTGCCAAAACGTTTAAAAACATCCAAAACATAAACCTATCGACTATCCAGAACCAAACATCCTAAAATGTTTCTAACTATAAAATAATCCACCATTAACCCATTACACCAAAAAACCCTCAAAATACCTAACTGTTACCCCCACGGGTCAAGATACGCGTCGACTGCCCATGCACACCACCACAGTCGTTCTTCTTCAACCATCCTGTACATCTGGTGGAGGAACGTCATCCTCACCTGTTTTGAAATCACCTACACCATACAGACAATCTATGAGCTAAAGGCTCGGTAAGTTTCGTAAATGTAAATGCATGCTGTGCAAATGAGCTTCGGAAATCATGCAACATTTTCTTATCATTACGTCGCAGACAGAATATCACCGAGGTCTCAGCCTATTAGATGGAGAGGACACGTCCTGCGATTGGACAATCCTCTTCACCTAACGGGGGAGGGGGTACACGCTTACATCCGTGTACAGCCATGCCTGAGCCTCACCTCGTGTGACCAGATAACAGATTACGTAGATTTATTTCGTTCATTCATTTCATTTTCTTAAACACGTGCAAAAATCCGTTTTCATGCTATTTTTAAAGACGTGATGTATGAACAGTTAAATGCTTAAAGTAAACATATATCGTGCATACCATCAAGACAATAAAAAGTAGAATCTATCAAAGTAAATAACCTTAACTACCCAACCAAAACATTTAAACAAACAAGACTCCAATGATCCTCGACGCGACCTCGACGTACGGTGTAGGCCAATCGGCCAGAGTAAGTTACGAGAACTTACCTTGTAACGACCCCATTTCCCAGCAAGATATTGTCCGCTCTGGGGATTGGGCCGCAGCCCAATATCCTCCCCTCACGGCTTTGTTTGGCGAGAGCTTCCCGGAAGGTCACCCAACCTGGAATTGCTCTCGCCGAAGCACTTTTAACTTCGGAGTTCTTATGGGATCCGTTGTCAATTGTGCTCCAAAACGCGTCTTGCTATGTTGGAAGGGTCTCTTTACATATGTTTCATTTCCACATACTTCCCCAAGCGATGTGGGATTGTGACGACCCGCTTTTTACAACCCGTCACCTTCCGGTTCGCCCGCGCGGACGTACCGCCATCCGGGTTCCGGTTCGTGCAGCCATCGTATCCATACGTGCATATTTGGGTCATCACAATCACCCCCCCTCGGGGGCCCAACGTCCTCGTTGGCCACATTTCCGGTTGGGTACAGGCTCTGATACCATTTGTAACGACCCATGTTCCCAGCAAGATATTGTCCGCTCTGGGGATTGGGCCGCAGCCCAATATCCTCCCCTCACGGTTTTGTTTGGCGAGAGCACTTCCCGGAAGGTCACCCAACCTGGAATTACTCTCGCCGAAGCCCTCTTATACCTAATTAACATAAACTAACCAAAATTTAGATGTTATTCACCGAAAACCCGAAATCCCCAATTCGGGATTCCCTGTTTTCGGCCCAAATTGGGCACACCAACGCTCGGCAATCATTGCCGACTTGAACCTCGGCAAGACTACGCCGAGAACAGCCACAAAGGGTCGGCGATCGGAGCTCAACAGAGCTCGCCAATCCCGGCCAGAAATCGAGCAAGAACAGGGAATAAACTCACCGGTTTTCGATCGGGTTTTTGCGCGGAAATGTCGAGCCGAACTCTGGCTTCAGCTCGCCGGAGTCTGCCGTCGTCGGAGCCGCGTCGTCGTCGGAAGGATGCCGCTCGCCGTTCGCGTTCGTCGTTCGTCGCGGGTGCTCGGGTCGCGGTGAAGAAACAACACAATGTGTTGTTTTTTGTTTTTTATTTATTTATTAATAATAATAATAATAATAATAATAATAATAATAAAACTAACGATTAATTAATCCTCGTTTATCGTTTTTCCGACCATTTCGAATTTCTTATTTCGCCAATAAATCCAACTTATTATCTGGGTTCTATTAAAACTGTCCGTTCGCAAATCGGACCTCGTTTACTATTTTTACTAAAACTATATTACGAAAAGCGTATTTACTCGGAATATATCGATATTATTCTGAAAATTCTCTAAATTTCTTTAAAATCCCTATTAATTGTTAGGATCGTCATGACGCTTTCTCTTCGTAAAACGGACCTGATTTGACATATTTACAAAAATGTCATATATAATATAATAGTAATATTTTCAAAATCCGTACGAGCCGGATATTACATTCTACCCTCCTTATTCAGAATTTTGTCCACAAAATTTGCCACAGCTTATAGTTCTTGACATTAACGTCTCCTGTCTCGTGGCATCTTTACTTTGGTTAATCGTCTGTACTTACGGTCCTTTTTCGTGGTTCTAAACCAACATCCTACTATATTCTCCAACATAGGCCCCAAATTCGTATTTCTTACTTTCGATTTGATCGCACACGTCCTCTCTCACGTACTAAGCATAATCCAAACTCTCAAATCTCAATTAATTAACCCGACAACATATTTGTCACTTCAACACTTGCGAATGTACCAACTTTCAACTTTCACTTAACCACTCGCTAATTAAATCTCTTAGTATTAATAACTTCAAAATTCATTCTTTATCAACGTCTTTCTTCTGCTGTCCCTTTAGGTCAGAACTATACCTAGGCTTCCTAACGCCAGTCAAATTGAATGCCTTCAATCTCCTCCAATTTCTGGACTGTAACACATATTTTTAACGGAATTCCTTCAATCCTACCCATAATCGGGATACACACCAGCCGAGTTCCTACATTAACTTCCTAATCATAGTCTTCATTTTCAGTTTACGCATCAAATTGTACCAAATCTCTAAGTCTTGATCAAATAACCTCTAACTGTGTACCTGTCACCTGACGTCCTGAGCACGCGTTGGTTTGCATTTAGCCACCCAAACATTAAACTCTCTCTCACTTATTAATTTGTTTCTACTAAAGATTGTCTCTTATCCTCAATCCTCGCAATAACTTCAACTTTCCGACATCAATCGCGTTGACCATCGTTCAAGGACTCATAACAACACCCAAGTTGCAATCCAAACTCCCCTTTATTTTCAACTTCAATTCCGCGAATTAAGTCCCTTTTGTTTCTAACTTCCTTAAATCTTGTGTCTATCGAACACGTACTTAATTACTTCACGCTCTCGAAGCCTTCTCAAATTATTTATTCTAACGCTAAATCTCTATTACACTCCAACCTTATTCACCTATTGGTCATAACAATTTCTTTATAAACATCAGAGTTGCAAAACTAGCCTCACAAATCATTTTGTTGGCCTTAACTCTAGTTTCCCGAGTGTACATTTCCCTAGTAATGTGCCCACAGAACTTCCCCATCAACAGTATCCAAACCGTACACTTCCTTGGGCACCTCGCGGTTCCTAATAAATTCTCAATTAATTTTTTGTGTTGCTACACTTTACAACGATGTCCTTAGAATACCTTGTCTCGATGGGTCAAACCAGAAGCTAAAGTCGCTAACCACTTAGGATCTTTGTCCCATTGTAGCGATGATCATTTAACCATCTTGTCTCACTCTGAACTACCTTTATGAGTTCTATCGCTAAGTCACTAATTGACTTTCCTTTACTACATACGCTACACTCATTTGTTTAACTCAATTCCTTGTCAACTCTAAGCACAATTGAATCACAAGATTTCTGCCATAAATTCACTCTAATTATTACTAAACCTTAAGTGCACAAACTTCGTTGATTAAATCGAACTAATCCTACTAACGTAGAACGATACTTCTATATGGCGTTTATTGTTATATGTGTGTCCTATTGTCTTCTCTTCGGGGTTTGCCTAGTAATTCATCTTACTCATCTATTATTCTCTTCCTTACTAATTTCAGTTCTAAATATTTTATCTATCATATGCATACCGATGTACAGGTAATAAAAAAAATAATACCTGCAATTGTAGAAGGCTGGGCCCCATCGTCGGCGTTGTCAGGCTCGATGAATGCAAAGACCCTCGGTACAACTTTTCTTTGATCCATGCCATGTTGATCTCTGCCTGATTGATCTCGACCTCGATTCGGGCAGTCTTTAACAAAATGGCCTGGTTCTCCACACCAATAGCACACATTCATGCCTACTCTGCACTGTCCCCTGTGCTCCCTCTGACATTTAGGGCAAAGAGGTAACCGAGAAGCACCTTGTACCTGCTTGCCTTTCCCTCGATCGTTGCCTCCCTCTAGAGGCCTTTTAACGTCTCTTTGTTGTTGTTGCTGTTGCTGTGCTCTCGGCTGCCAGTCTTGATTCTGGGTCTGAGGATGGAGCTCACGAAAGAAGCCCTTAGCCGGCTCCCTCGGTCTAACACAAGTAGCTCTGGCGGCCTCAATATCCAAAGCCCTAGCTGTGATGTCAGAATATGGTACATCGATAATACCTGATACAACAACGTGCATCCGGATCTCTGAATTAAGGCCCTCCATAAACTGGTGTACCTTCTCCTCGTTATCGCTGACAAGGCGAGGTGCAAATCGCGACAAGGCCTCAAACTTCCGGATATACTCTGCAACTGAACCGGTTTGTTTCAGCTGCGTGAACTCATTCCTCTTGGCCACTCTCACTGTGCGGCTGAAATACTTATCGAAGAATAGAAACTTGAACCGATCCCAAGTCATAACTGATACATCCGTCGTCGACTTGATCGAGTCCCACCAGAAACGGGCATCCATCGCCAAGTGAAAGGTAGCATAAGCCACCTTGCTCCCGTTGCCGACCTCTGCATAACTCAGCATATCTTCCATCACCCGGATCCATTCCTCGGCACGTGTCGGATCCGACGATTGACCGTCGAATACTGGAGGCCGCAGGCTTTGGAACTTTTGCATACCCTGATTACCAGGAACTACCAAGTCTTGGGCCCTCTGATTCTCTCGGTTCACCAAGTCCGTAATTTGTTGTGCTTGCCGGTCCATATGCTGAGACTGGCGGTCCAACAATTTCGTAAGTCGATCCATCGCGTCGTCTCTAGGATCCCTTCCTCGAACCATATCTATAAAACTCCTATAAAATTTAAAACAAATAATCTCTAAGAAACAAAATCAAATAAAGTTGTAAACAGACTTACAGTTGATGAAGGATGTCCGCGTAGTGGCTGTGCAGTCGAGCAGTCTACAGAATCGATTTTAAAACCCGGGGGCTCTGATACCATAACTGTAACGACCCCATTTCCCAGCAAGATATTGTCCGCTCTGGGGATTGGGCCGCAGCCCAATATCCTCCCCTCACGGCTTTGTTTGGCGAGAGCTTCCCGGAAGGTCACCCAACCTGGAATTGCTCTCGCCGAAGCACTTTTAACTTCGGAGTTCTTATGGGATCCGTTGTCAATTGTGCTCCAAAACGCGTCTTGCTATGTTGGAAGGGTCTCTTTACATATGTTTCATTTCCACATACTTCCCCAAGCGATGTGGGATTGTGACGACCCGCTTTTTACAACCTGTCACCTTCCGGTTCGCCCGCGCGGACGTACCGCCATCCGGGTTCCGGTTCGTGCAGCCATCGTATCCATACGTGCATATTTGGGTCATCACAATCACACCCCCCTCGGGGGCCCAACGTCCTCGTTGGCCACATTTCCGGTTGGGTACAGGCTCTGATACCATTTGTAACGACCCATGTTCCCAGCAAGATATTGTCCGCTCTGGAGATTGGGCCGCAACCCAATATCCTCCCCTCACGGTTTTGTTTGGCGAGAGCACTTCCCGGAAGGTCACCCAACCTGGAATTACTCTCGCCGAAGCCCTCTTATACCTAATTAACATAAACTAACCAAAATTTAGATGTTATTCACCGAAAACCCGAAATCCCCAATTCGGGATTCCCTGTTTTCGGCCCAAATTGGGCACACCAACGCTCGGCAATCATTGCCGACTTGAACCTCGGCAAGACTACGCCGAGAACAGCCACAAAGGGTCGGCGATCGGAGCTCAACAGAGCTCGCCAATCCCGGCCAGAAATCGAGCAAGAACAGGGAATAAACTCACCGGTTTTCGATCGGGTTTTTGCGCGGAAATGTCGAGCCGAACTCTGGCTTCAGCTCGCCGGAGTCTGCTCGTCGTCGGAGCCGCGTCGTCGTCGGAAGGATGCCGCTCGCCGTTCGCGTTCGTCGTTCGTCGCGGGTGCTCGGGTCGCGGTGAAGAAACAACACAATGTGTTGTTTTTGTTTTTTATTTATTTATTAATAATAATAATAATAATAATAATAATAATAATAATAAAACTAACGATTAATTAATCCTCGTTTATCGTTTTTCCGACCATTTCAAATTTCTTATTTCGCCAATAAATCCAACTTATTATCTGGGTTCTATTAAAACTGTCCGTTCGCAAATCGGACCTCGTTTACTATTTTTACTAAAACTATATTACGAAAAGCGTATTTACTCGGAATATATCGATATTATTCTGAAAATTCTCTAAATTTCTTTAAAATCCCTATTAATTGTTAGGATCGTCATGATGCTTTCTCTTCGTAAAACGGACCTGATTTGACATATTTACAAAAATGTCATATATAATATAATAATAATATTTTCAAAATCCGTACGAGCCGGATATTACATACCTCGTGCGCGTTGAACTTCTAGCTCCGTCCACGAGCGTCGTTTACCTAAGGCAATTTCACAATATCCGTTGTTAAAACGAGTCTAAACCAATAAACATCTAAACCAATGAAACTCTTAACTAAAGAAATTTCCTAAAACTCTAATTTAACTCATTGAGGCATTTTTATCTAGCGATTCACGCTCGACACCTCAAAACCTCCATTAACGAAGTTTTCCAAAACTCGAAATTTCAACAAACCTTAATATTCCACAATGGATAGACCAACCTTCGTCCAATACGCTCGATACGTCCGTTATATTCACAACTACGGTAAACCTATCGATTTCAAACCCTAAATCACATTTTTCACAAAACCCTAAACGAATCTTAATCGTTTAAACTCCGTAAAAATTGAAATAAACTTTCCTAAAACCTTAGAATCGTAGCTAGGGTCAGGATTGATGAAGAAAACGTGAAGAACGGAGGTTGATCGGAGGGGAATCGCCGTTGGAAGGAAGAGAGTCGCCGTGAGAGGAGAGGAATCGCAGGGAGAAGCACGCAGGGCAGAGAGAAAATGAAGAAGGAAAAGAAAAGAAATGTGATTTTATTAAAATTGACTTGGCAATTTACCATTTTGCCCTTCCTTTGTTTTCTATTTGTTTCGTCCTTCGTTTCGTTAATTAGCTAACGATTCGGTTTCTCCTAATTCTCTTATTTCACCAATAGCTCCAATTTATTATTAGTCATTAAAACTGTCCGTTCGCAATTCGGATCCCGTTTACTATTTTTACCAGAGTATCCTTTATATTACGATAAACGTAATTCTCGTAAAATTAGCATTAAACTCCTAAAATTCCCAAAATTTTCTTAAAATCCTTATTAATTATTAGGATCGTAATAACGCTTTCTTTTCACGAAACCGACCTAATTGACAAAATTACAAAAATACCATTACATTATTAATTTATAAAATCCCGTAAAGAATCGGGTGTTACATTCCATCCACCTTATTTAAAATTTTGTCCTCAAAATTTGATCATACAAACAATTCAGAATACTTAGCCATCATATCCTGCTGTCACTCCCAAGTAGCTTCTTCTACCTCGTGATTCTGCCATAAGACTTTAACTAGCGGGATTTCTTTGTTGCGCAATACTTTGATGGAAGACTCCAAAATACGTACGGGCTTCTCCACATAAATCAAGGTAGGCTGTACCTCGATCTCTCTTGCCTCCACAATATGCGATAGATCACGCAAACACTTTCGAAGCATAGACACGTGAAATACGTCGTGGATGCCTTCCATTGAAGCCGGAAGCTGCAGTCGATACGCCATCTTTCCGATCTTCTTCAAAATAGAAAAGGGCCCCACATATCGAGGGTTTAGCTTGTCCTTCCTTCCGAATCGCATTACACCTTTAAACGGAGAAACCTTCAAATAAACCTCATCACCTTCTTTGAATTCCAGATCTCTCCGTCTTGTGTCAGCATAGCTCTTCTGTCGACTCTGAGCTATCTCGATACGTTGTCGAATAACGGCAATCTTCTCTGCCGTTTGCTATAGAATCTCAAGACCAACAATACTAGCTTCACCGACCTCATCCCAATATAGTGGAGATCTACACTTTCGACCATACAAAGCTTCATACGGAGCCATACCAATGGTAGCCTGGAAGCTGTTGTTGTAAGAGAACTCGATCAGTGGAAAATACCTGCTCCACGATCCCTGAAATTCTAACACACAAGCTCTGAGCATATCCTCAAGAATCTGATTTGTCCTCTCTATCTGACCATCAGTCTGAGGATGAAATGTCGTGCTGAAATTTAGCTGAGTCCCCATAGCTTTGTGCAGACTCTTCCATAACTTCGACGTAAATCTCGGATCTCGATCTGTGACAACAGAAATTGGCACTCCGTGTAATCTAACAATCTCCTGCACATAAAGCTCGGCGAGCTGATCCATAGAAGACGCCATCTTCACAGATAAGAAGTGAGCCGACTTTGTCAATCGGTCCACAATCACCCAGATGCCGTCATGCCTTTTCGTCATCCTCGGGAGCCCCACAATAAAATCCATGGAGATCTGCTCCCATTTCTGCTCCGGAATCGGCAGTGGCTGTAGTGTTCCGGGTGGCCTCTGGTGTTCTACCTTTACCTGTTGACAAACTAAACAGGTTTCAACGTACTTGGCGACCTCTCTCTTCATGTTCGGCCACCAAAAGTGTTGCTTTAAGTTTCTATACATTTTAGTGCTTCCTAGATGCACAGAGTATGCTGAAGAATGTGCCTCGGCCAATATCTCCTTCTTTAGCTCCTCATCGTTAGGCACGTACCACCTATGCCTGAACTTCAGAATACCGTCATCTGACAAGATGAATTCAGACACGTCTCCAGATGTCATGCTCAATCGAAGCTCCTCACACTCCATATCTTTCTGTTGAGCTTCACGTATCTTATCCATAATAGTCGGCCTGAGAGAAATGTTGGTGAGCATACTGGACAACTCTGCCACAATCTCCACATTAAACTTCTCGATCTCAGACCGCAACATAACCGACATCGCTACAAGTGAAGGCTGACTCGCAGTAGGCATTTGGCTCAAAGCATCAGCGACCTTGTTCGCCTTTCCTAGGTGGTATTTAATATCAAAATCTAGTCTATGACGAACTCTAGCTACCTTCTCTGTCGCATATTAAGCTCCTTTTGCGTAAATAAATACTTCAAAATTTTGTGGTCAGAAAATATCTCGCACTGCTGCCCATATAAATAATGTCTCCAAATCTTCAGTGCGAAGACCACTGCTGCTAACTCCAGATCATGCGTAGGATAGTTCTGCTCATACGGCTTCAACTGCCGAGAAGCATACGCGATAACCTTCCCTTCCTGCATAAGCACGCATCCAAGCCCAACTCCAGATGCATCACAATATATGCTGAACTTGTCACCTTCAATAGGCAATGTCAACACTGGAGCTGTGGTCAATCTCTGCTTTAACTCCATAAAACTGTTGTCACAAGCAGCCGACCATATAAACTTCTCGTTCTTCCGAGTCAAGCGTGAAAGAGGAACTGCAATCTTCGAAAATTCCTCTATGAACTTCCGATAATAACCAGCCAACTCGAGGAATCCACGTACCTCTCGCACGTTCTTAGGCTTTGGCCAATCTCTGACCACCTGAATTTTCTCGGATTCACAGAAACCCCTTCCTGTGATATAATATGGCCAAGAAAACTGACCCTATCCAGCCAAAACTCGCATTTGGAGAACTTGGGATATAACTGGTGTCGCTATAAAATTCCTAGAACAATCTGCAATTGCTCTTCATGCTCCTCCTTCGTCTTAGAATAAATCAAAATGTCGTCGATGAAAAATACAACGAACTTATTTAGATAATCCTTAAAGACGCGGTTCATCAAATCCATAAACGCTGTAGAGGCATTAGTAAGTCCAAAAGACATAACAAGGAACTCATAATGCCCGTACCTCGTTCGGAACGCTGTCTTCTGAACATCTTCCTTCCGGACTTTCAACTGATAGTAACCCGAGCGTAGGTCAATCCTGGAAAACATTCGAGCACCTTGCAGCTGATCAAACAAATCATCTATCCGAGGCAGTGGATACTTATTCTTCACTGTGAGCTTATTCAGCTCCCTGTAATCCATGCACATCCTGAGAGTCCCGTCTTTCTTCTTGACGAATAGAACGGGCGCACCCCAAGGTGAAAAACTGGGTCGGATGAAACCCTTATCCAGCAACTCCTCAAGCTGAGTTTTCAACTCTCTCAATTCAGCAGGCGCCAATCTGTATGGATTCTTAGACATTGGAGCGGAGCTCGGATATACATCAATGATAAACTCTATCTCTCGGTCTGGCGGTAATCTGGGAAGATCATCAAGGAATATCTTAGAGAATTCTCTGACTATAGGAATGTCACTCTGCTTTACTCCGTTGAGCAACTGAGTATCAAGTACCGTGGCCAAATAAATAGAGCACTCACCTTTAAACTGCTCGTTGACCTTCATGGAATAAGAGATAGGCGACTCACTCAATCGGTTCATCACCTGATAAGAAAACTTTGCTTTACCCGGGGGTCGAAATGTCACAATCCTGGATCGACAATCGATGGTGGCGAAGTGCTGTGATAGTCAATCCATCCCTAAGATAAGATCGTAGATCTCTATGCCCATAACAATCAGGCGAGCATAGAGGGTACTGTTCCCGACTGAGAGAATATTGCCCTGGACAACTTGACCTGACTGCATACGCTCTCCTGAAGGTAGCATCACACTATATTCACATTCTGCTAACTCAGCCACAAGCTTCAGTCTAGACACGCAAGCAGTGGAAATAAAAGAGTGGGTAGCCCCCATGTCTATCAAAGAAAATACCGCTACGCCCATAATCAATATAATACCTGCTATCACCGAGGGCTGAGCCTCATCGTCGATATCACCAGGCTCGATAAATGCAAAGATCCTAGGCATAACTCTCCTCTGGTCTCCGCCCAACAGATCTCGGCCCGGCTTTGGCCAATCTTTGACAAAATGGCCGACTTCACCACATCTATAACATTTGTTAGTGCCCACCCGGCACTCTCCACTATATTTTCTCTGACATTTAGGGCACCAAGGTATCTGAGAAGCCCCCTGCACTTGCTTGCCTTTCCCTCGATCAGTGCCTCCCTCTAAAGGCCTTGTCACGCCTCTTTGTTGTTGTTGCTGTGGCTGTCCTCTCGGTTGCCAGCCCTTATTCCTGAGCTGTGGGTGGATCTCACGAAGGACTTCATCGTCCACGACTTTGGACGATAATTCATCCACAACTCTAGACGACATTCCCAACAACTAAACAATACTTTAATCGATTCTGCACTAATCAGTGGACGATTCTGACTACAAGAGAAATTATAAAATTTTCACAGCAACCATTCAAAACAACTTAAATCCATAAATCAAAATCCAGAAAGGAGGAATGCAGTTAAAAACCAACCATGTCTCATTATCAGAATGATTTCTAAAACATATCAAAGCATCTAAAACAACCACTGTCTTTAAAATTCTCAGCACACTTTAATTAAACATTTGTCCACTAAGTTCCACACCTACTACCATTTGTTAAACCACCTCATCAGTTGCCAATGTCGTTGCCGGGTTGCACTCCTCCAACTACCCTTAATCCTCAACATGCTCAGAGAACACACCTGTGGTCACCTCTTCACCTACTTCATAAAACTCATCTATTAGCCTAACACTAAATAAGTAGAGCAAAATATGAAATGCAATGCTGAATCATAAATCCTATTGTAACGCCCGGGTTTTCGGATCTTAGGGTTTTCTAATTTCTTAGGTTATTTTCGTAAAATAGCAAATTAAAGTATTTTCTTGAGCGGGATGTTTCTTTAGAGCCCTAGGAATTTATGGGAATTTTTAGAGGAATAAGTGAAATTTTAGAAATCCAAATCGAAAGAGTAATGCTAGAGTTCCCGTTTTAGCCTTTTAGTATGTTAATTCGTAAAAATAGCAAAATAAGTCTGTTTTGTGAACGGTGAGTTTTGTTAGAACTCTAAGATTAAATTGGAATATTTGGAGAAATAAAGAAATTGCAGAGAAACCGAATCGATAGACTAATTAAAGAATTAAGCATAGAATTGAGGGAAGGACATTTAAGTAATTTGGTAATTAAAAATTATAATTTTTATTTAAAACAGAATGGCTTCACGAAGAAGCCATTCTGCTGCCAAGCTCCCGACGACAGAGAGTGTAATACCCCAGACACTGTACCCATTTTACCCGTATAAATTTTTCATTATATTTTACACTTTAAGCGGAAATCAATTCGGAATTGAAGTCTACGTTGTAAACCACTTAAAACAAAATCATTTATAACTTAAAACTATTTGAAAATAATTAATAAAACAATTAAAACATTTATCAATAGGTGAAGGGTAAAACTGGAAGGCAGAGGAAAAGAGAAGCAGCGATCAGTTGCTGTAGTCGCTGCACTTGCAGCGACCAGTCGCTGCACTTGCAGCGACCAGTCGCTGCACTTGTAGCGACCAAATCCCTCTTTGGAATCCTAGATTCCAGAGAGCTATTCCGAGAGACTCCAGAGACTTTCTTCCTTACCTATTCTCCACAAAACTTATCTCATTTCTAATGTCATAAATCAATGAATTAAACGAACTAAACATACGTTAAACTGTTGTAAAAACGAACTGCATGGATACGTTTAAAAGTTGTCTAATCCTCCTGTTTCAAATTCCAAGCAGTTTCAGTAAAAACTATAAAAACACGGATTATAAACAGATTTCCAAAAAAACGTTTAAAACATCAAATATGGACCTAACATCTAACCATATCCAAACATCCTAACTTGTTCGTCTATACATACGTATCATCCATTAAATCCCACAAAATACTAACACAGACATCCCCACGGGTCAGGTAAGCATCGACTGCGCCAGCACACCACTGCAACCATACTTCGTCAACTGAACTCATGCCTCGGGAGGAGGAAGCTCTTCCTCACCTGTTTCCTCGTAAACACCTACACCATACAGACATCTATGAGATAAAAATCTCAGTAAGCTCTAGTAAATGCAAATGCATGTTGTGCATGTGACTTTACAAATAATGCTTTGTTTTCTTTACTTTGCTTTGCTTTGCTACAAACTGTATACCGAAGGGCCATTTAAACTATATACCGTAGGGTCATTTAAACTGTATACCGTAGGGACATCATTTCTTTGCATTCAATTTAAAACGTCGTGCGGAAATTCGTTTTCATGACATTTGAAATACGTGATGCATGAACAGATATGAACATAAAATAAACAATCAACATGCATACCATCAAGACTAAAATGGAATAACCTACAACAATTATAAACCTATCTACCCAACCAAAGCAATTTAAAACAAACAATCCATTGAGATCCTCGACGCTACATACAAGTACGGTGTAGGCCAATCGGCCAGAGAAGATCACGAGAACTTACCTCGCGTCTGTTGCAGCTCAAACTCCGTCCACGAGCGTTGTTTGTCTGAGGCAAAACACAACAATCATCAATATCATGTGTTTAAACTTCTAATCGTCCGAATTCAACAAAACCTTAACTAAGGAACTTTCCTAAAGTTCTAACTTAACTAATCGAGACGTTTAAACGACCAATTCATGCTCGATAGTTCAAAATCATAACTTACGAACTTTTCCTGAAAATCCCTAAATTCTCAAATTTAACATTTTTTCACAATTCAATTTAACTTCGTCCAATAACGTTTAATACGTTCAATACGTCCTTAAACTATAACAACCTATCAATTTCGAACCCTAAATCTTGATTTTTAACGAAACCTAAACGAAACCCTAATTATTCCAACTCCGTAGAAATCGAAATAAACACTCTAAGATCGTAGATTCATACCTAGGGTAGCGAGAGGAGGAAGAATCACGAAGAAAACGAAACGAACGGAGCGCGAATCGGAGGAGAATCGCCGACGGCCGAGAGAGAAATCGCGAGGGAGAAGGTTCTGTTTCTCGCGGCCAGAGAAGAAAATGAAGAAGAAGAGAAACACTTATGATTTTATAAAATTTGTTTGGTAGATTACCAAAATGCCCTTAGCTCTTGTTTCGTCCTTTGTTTCGTTAATTAACTACCGATTCGGTTTCCTCAAACTTCCTTATTTCACCAACATGTCCAACCTATTATTTAGGACTTAACAAAACTGTCCGTTCGCAGTTTGGGCTTCGTTTACTATTTTTTACTAAAATGTCATTTATATTACGAGAAATGTAATTACTCGGAATATAGCGTTTAATCTCCGAAATTCCCATAATTTCCTTAAAATTTCTATTAATCGTTAGGATCGAAATGACGCTTTCCGTTTGCGAAACTGATTTGATTTGACATATTTACGAAAAATGCCATTATATGATAAAATAATAATATAATATATTAACTCCAAAATCCGTACAAGCCGGATATTACAGTCCACCCACCTTATTTAGAATTTTGTCCACAAAATTTGACTTAGCTTATATAGCCTTTGATGTTAATGTCTCATATCGCGCGGCCTTACGCCTCGATTATCATTTGTACTTACGGTCACTCTTCGTGGTTCTCAACCAAAACTGTCCACTGTACTCTCCAATATCGGCCTTAAACTTGTATTCTCTACCTTCGATCTGATCGTACACTTCCTTACTAAAATACTGAGCTTAGTTAAGTCCTTAAATCTCCAATTGATTTACCTAAACTTCTCTATAACTTCGTTGGCTTCATCAGTAGTCGAGACTCGTGTCGACCCATATTTCTATATTCACTCGGGTAACGATTCCTTGTAACTGCCTCACCCATAGGATTTCCTTGTCACCTATCTTCCTGGGTAACCTATTGACCTTCAGAGACTATTTCGGTACGGGTTTCCTAATTAAGTCCTCATTGTTATACTCTGCAACTATACGACTATAATACTACCTTGTCTATGTGAGTCAAACTAGGAGTTACAGTCGCTATTTACTTAGAACTTTATCTCTAACAAAATTCGAACTTCCTTTTATTAACTCTGATCTCGTCATCCCTAGGGTCAATCTCTACGATTCTAATCCAAAACGTCGACTATACCTTCCAACACTAGCCTTAAATTCGAAATCTCTACTCTCAATTGGATTGTACATATCCTCACTCACACATTAATTCTTACTAAATCTCCTAGATCACATACTTTCCTGGGCAACTTACCAATCCCGCCAATTACTTCAGGGCGGATTTTACAACTAAGCTTACACTGTCATACTCCTCGAACTATGTCACCAGAGTTTCCTTATAAACATCGCTTCCATTCTCAGTTTTGTCCTTAAATTCTACCACTATATTCTTAATTAAAGTTCTCACACTGCTCACGTTACACTCCTTTGTTTATCTTAAACTCTATTTGCTCTAAGCACGGTCAAGTCTCTAAATCTCCTCATTGATGCACTCTAAACTAGTCATTCTAACCTAAGCCATTCATGCACTACTTGGTCTCGACCTGCCACACACGAGTCGATCACTAGAAATTTACTAACTTAATCTCACCTCTAAGTTTACTTAGATGGTTTCGGTGATAATTCTCACCCTCCTTATTCTATAAATCGAAAATTTCTCAATTTGTTATCCTTTAAACGCCAATCTAAGCTCTCATTTATTCCAACGATCTACTTTACCTTCACTAAATTCCTCAATGCTACTTTGAGTTCATCGACTAATCTATTTTTGTTCGCTCTTTCCAATCAGGTTCCAACTATTCTACTCGAAAATCATTCTAAGTTTAACTCTTGAATTCTATCTTAATCTAGATACTCCTAACTTCATACGAATCGTCAATATACGAGCCCTACGGTACTTGATATATTTAAACACACTTCAGGTATTATAACAATCTATGTATCCCTTTATAGGTTTATTCCTCAACTTTCATCTTTCTTGACTAGTCGTATTCTAATACTCCAAAAGGTTGTCATATAGACACAATCCCTACCTACTTAAAATCCATATCTCATAGGGTGTATTCCTCTAATTGTTACTAAACCCTAGGTGTGCAAACTCCGTTGATTAAATCAAACTAATCCTACTAATGTATAACTATATTTCTATATGGCGTTTATTGTTATATGTGTGTCCTATTATCTTCTCTTCGAGGTTCGCCTAGTAAATCCTTCTTACTCACTTATTACTCTCTTCTTTACTAATTTCAGATCTAAATATTTTATCTATCATATACATATCGTTGACAAGACGCGGTGCAAATCGCGATAAAGCCTCAAAATTCGAACTTCCTCTTATTAACTCTGATCTCGTCATCCCTAGGGTCAATCTCTACGATTCTAATCCAAAACGTCGACTATACCTTCCAACACTAGCCTTAAATTCGAAATCTCTACTCTCAATTGGATTGTACATATCCTCACTCACACATTAATTCTTACTAAATCTCCTAGATCACATACTTTCCTGGGCAACTTACCAATCCCGCCAATTACTTCAGGGCGGATTTTACAACTAAGCTTACACTGTCATACTCCTCGAACTATGTCACCAGAGTTTCCTTATAAACATCGCTTCCATTCTCAGTTTTGTCCTTAAATTCTACCACTATATTCTTAATTAAAGTTCTCACACTGCTCACGTTACACTCCTTTGTTTATCTTAAACTCTATTTGCTCTAAGCACGGTCAAGTCTCTAAATCTCCTCATTGATGCACTCTAAACTAGTCATTCTAACCTAAGCCATTCATGCACTACTTGGTCTCGACCTGCCACACACGAGTCGATCACTAGAAATTTACTAACTTAATCTCACCTCTAAGTTTACTTAGATGGTTTCGGTGATAATTCTCACCCTCCTTATTCTATAAATCGCAAATTTCTCAATTTGTTATCCTTTAAACGCCAATCTAAGCTCTCATTTATTCCAACGATCTACTTTACCTTCACTAAATTCCTCAATGCTACTTTGAGTTCATCGACTAATCTATTTTTGTTCGCTCTTTCCAATCAGGTTCCAACTATTCTACTCGAAAATCATTCTAAGTTTAACTCTTGAATTCTATCTTAATCTAGATACTCCTAACTTCATACGAATCGTCAATATACGAGCCCTACGGTACTTGATATATTTAAACACACTTCAGGTATTATAACAATCTATGTATCCCTTTATAGGTCTATTCCTCAACTTTCATCTTTCTTGACTAGTCGTATTCTAATACTCCAAAAGGTTGTCATATAGACACAATCCCTACCTACTTAAAATCCATATCTCATAGGGTGTATTCCTCTAATTGTTACTAAACCCTAGGTGTGCAAACTCCATTGATTAAATCAAACTAATCCTACTAATGTATAACTATATTTCTATATGGCGTTTATTGTTATATGTGTGTCCTATTATCTTCTCTTCGAGGTTCGCCTAGTAAATCCTTCTTACTCACTTATTACTCTCTTCTTTACTAATTTCAGATCTATATATTTTAGCTATCATATACATATCGTTGACAAGACGAGGTGCAAATCGCGATAAAGCCTCAAACTTCCGGATATACTCCGCAACTGAACCTGTCTGCTTCAGCTGCGTGAACTCATTCCTCTTTGCCACTCTCACTGTGCGGTTAAAATACTTGTCAAAAAATACAAAATTGAACCGATCCCAAGTCATAACTGATACGTCCGTCGTCGCTTTGATCGAATCCCACCAGAAACGGGCATCCATCGCTAAGTGAAAGGTAGCATACGCCACCAAGCTCCCGTTCCCTACCTCGGCATAAGCTAACATATCCTCCATAACTCGGATCCATTCCTCCGCAACAGTAGGATCTGATGATCGACCATCGAACACTGGAGGTCGTAGGCCCTGAAACTTCTACATGCCCTGCTTGTTGGGAACCATCAAATCCCGGGCCCTCTGGTTCTCCCGATTTACTAAGTCCGCAATCTGCTGCGCTTGCCGGTCCATATGCTGAGACTGGCGATCTATCAACTCCATAAATCGATCTAGCGCGTCATCTCTAGGATCCCTTCCTCGAACCATTTTATAAAAATCCTATAAAAGATCAAAACAATAATCCTAAGAAACCAAATCAATAAAGCTATAAACAGACTTACAGTTAATGAAGGATGTCCGCGTAGTGGCTGTGCAGTCGAGCACTCTACAGAACCGATTTTAAAACCCGGGGGCTCTGATACCATAATTGTAACACCCCAGACACTGTACTCATTTTACCCGTATAAATTTTTCATTTTATTTTACACTTTAAGAGGAAATCAATTCGGAATTGAAGTCTACGTTGTAAACCACTTAAAACAAAATCATTTATAACTTAAAACTATTTGAAAATAATTAATAAAACAATTAAAACATTTATCAATCGGTGAAGGGTAAAACCGGAAGGCATAGGAAAAGAGAAGCAGTGTGCAGCGCCCGATCGCTGCATTGTGCAGCGCCCGATCGCTGCATTGTGCAGCGACCAGTCGCTGCCTTGTGCAGCGACCAAATCCCTCTCTGGAATCCTAGATTCCAGAGAGCTATTCCGAGAGACTCCAGAGACTTTCTTCCTTACCTATTCTCCACAAAACTTATCTCATTTCTAATGTCATAAATCAATGAATTAAACAAACTAAACATACGTTAAACTGTTGTAAAAACGAACTGCATGGATACGTTTAAAAGTTGTCTAATCCTCCTGTTTCAAATTCCAAGCAGTTTCAGTAAAAACTATAAAAACACGGATTATAAACAGATTTCCAAAAAAACGTTTAAAACATCAAATATGGACCTAACATCTAACCATATCCAAACATCCTAACTTGTTCGTCTATACATACGTATCATCCATTAAATCCCACAAAATACTAACACAGACATCCCCACGGGTCAGGTAAGCATCGACTGCGCCAGCACACCACTGCAACCATCCTTCGTCAACTGAACTCATGCCTCGGGAGGAGGAAGCTCTTCCTCACCTGTTTCCTCGTAAACACCTACACCATACAGACATCTATGAGATAAAAATCTCAGTAAGCTCTAGTAAATGCAAATGCATGTTGTGCATGTGACTTTACAAATAATGCTTTGTTTTCTTTACTTTGCTTTGCTTTGCTACAAACTGTATACCGAAGGGCCATTTAAACTATATACCGTAGGGTCATTTAAACTGTATACCGTAGGGACATCATTTCTTTGCATTCACTTTACTTTGCTTTTCTTTGCTTTGCTATAAACTGTATACCGAAGGGCCATTTAAACTATATACCGTAGGGTCATTTAAACTGTATACCGTAGGGATATAATTTCTTTGCATTCACTTTAAAACGTCGTTCAGAAATTCGTTTTCATGACATTTGAAATACGTGATGCATGAACAGATATGAACATAAAATAAACAATCAACATGCATACCATCAAGACTAAAATGGAATAACCTACAACAATTATAAACCTATCTACCCGACCAAAGCAATTTAAAACAAACAATCCATTGAGATCCTCGACGCTACATCGAAGTACGGTGTAGGCCAATCGGCCAGAGAAGATCACGAGAACTTACCTCGCGTCTGTTGCAGCTCAAGCTCCGTCCATGAGCGTTGTTTGTCTGAGGCAAAACACAACGATCATCAATATCACGTGTTTAAACTTCTAATCGTCCGAATTCAACAAAACCTTGACTAAGGAACTTTCCTAAAGTTCTAACTTAACTAATCGAGACGTTTAAACGACCAATTCATGCTCGATAGTTCAAAACCACAACTTACGAACTTTTCCTGAAAATCCCTAAATTCTCAAATTTAACATTTTTCCACAATTCAATTTAACTTCGTCCAATAACGTTTAATACGTTCAATACGTCCTTAAACTATAACAACCTGTCAATTTCGAACCCTAAATCTTGATTTTTAACGAAACCTAAACGAAACCCTATTTATTCCAACTCCGTAGAAATCGAAGTAAACACTCTAAGATCGTAGGTTCATACCTAGGGTAGCGAGAGGAGGAAGAATCACGAAGAAAACGAAACAAAACGGAGCGCGAATCGGAGGAGAATCGCCCACGGCCGAGAGAGAAATTGCGAGGGAGAAGGTTCTGTTTCTCACGGCCAGAGAAGAAAATGAAGAAGAAGAGAAACACTTATGATTTTATAAAATTGGTTTGGTAGATTACCAAAATGCCCTTAGCTCTTGTTTCGTCCTTTGTTTCGTTAATTAACTACCGATTCGGTTTCCTCAAACTTCCTTATTTCACCAACATGTCCAACCTATTATTTAGGACTTAACAAAACTATCCGTTCGCAGTTTGGGCTTCGTTTACTATTTTTACTAAAACGTCATTTATATTACGAGAAATGTAATTACACGGAATATAGCGTTTAATCTCCGAAATTCCCATAATTTCCTTAAAATTTCTATTAATCGTTAGGATCGAAATGACACCTTCCGTTTGCGAAACTGATTTGATTTGACATATTTACGAAAAATGACATTATATGATAAAATAATAATATAATATATTAACTCTAAAATCCGTACAAGCCGGATATTACAGAGAGAGCCGAGCGACGACTCTCCTCCTACATGCACCGTGATTCGTCGACATTTTCCGGCTAGACAACATCAGCGATTCCAGGGCTGCCATTTCCGACTGTCTTCGCACACAAATAACACGGTAAGCTTGATTTTTGGCCCTGTTCTTGCTCGGTTTGTGGCCGAGGGTGACGAACTGCGTTGAGCTCCGATCACCGGCCATTTTTGGCTGCTCTCGGCGTTGTATTGCCGAGCTTAATGCCGGCGCAGATCGCCGAGCAGCATGGTGCTCGGGTTGAGCTGGAAGCAGAGGACCCGAGTTTGAGCCTAGGGTTTTCTTAATTGGAAACTTCAATTTTTGGTTAGATTATTCTAATTGAGGGTATATGTCGTCGATTGGTGAGGAAATGAGTGAGAATTGATAGAAAATCGAAAATGGGGGAAATTCCGGGTAAAGGGCAGAATCAGGTTTTTGCCATTTTGACCTAGCTATGGTTGTTTGTTTTAAATTTCCTTTTGGCAGGTTAAAATAGATTATTAGACGAGTATGTGGCCGCTGGAATCGTTCAATTCCGACAACCGACGCAAAAGTTATGCACGTTTGAAGTTTCGGGTCGGTTTTTACCGAACCCAAATTAGTGGTCCGTTTAGTTAGGTTTTAGTTGGATTAGGCTAGAAATAGTAGTTTGAGATGTTTTCACGAAAATGAGAGTTTAGTTATGCCGAGCGAGTTCTAATGCAATGTTTTGATATTTAGGTTTTTCAGGTTCCACGGTTAAGATTTCAGATAGAGACAAATTGCTAAGGACGCCAGGTAAGTAGTGTATGTTTACGCGTTGCCATTTTGGCCTACATCACAGGACGTTAGGATTTGTTTGCATGTTTTCAGTATGTTTAGACTATGCATCATGTTTTAGAAAAAGTACAAAAATGTTTTAGCATATGTTTTCACGATTTGAACGTAGAAACTACAATGATGTAAAACAAAAATGTATAGTGTCTGAGGGAAGTGGTTCACCTCTCAGATGTAAAGTGTGGAACGTCCAGAAAATACAGAACGTCTGAGGGAAGTGGTTCACCCTTCAGATGAAGTTGTGGAACGTCTAGAGATGGAGAAACTAATCCGCCCTCCATTGGTAGAGGATTACATGTATGTACGATGGAAACGATATAAACTGAAACAAAATGATTATGTACGATGAAACTGTAGAAACTGCATATGTTAAGTAAAATGTTTTAAATTCATATTGTCACTACTTGCTAAGAATTAGGCTTATAGTTTGAGTTCTGTGATGTAGGTGGGGAAGAACATGTACGGTTAGTTTCAACGAGCACACAAAGATTACGGACGCGGTTGGAGGAGTACGACTATGGCGGCAACCCGGCAATATTGTTAGGGCGATTCCGACCGTGGTTAGTATGTGTCTGTGGTTAGTATGCGGACGTGTCTTTTTTGGGTATGTTTACGTGTCATTTTGATTAAGAAAGTGAACGGAAGTGTCTATGTATGTGGATAGATGATTTTTTTGAAAAATGTATGAAAAGTTGAGTTTGATATATATGTAGTGGAAGTAGAACGTTTAGAATGTGGAGTCTTAATTTTAGAAATATACTGGAACTGTTTGGTTATTTTAAAACAGGTAAGGATATGCTCGATTTTTAGAGCGATCCACGCAGTTCGTTTTCGTGAATTTTAATACGTTTTCAGATATGTTTTTGGACTCCGTTTTGAGTTGGGATTTTGAGGGTTGGGGTATTTTATGTTTAGAATGTTCGGGGTAAGTTTATGGAAGAAGTGTAGTTGAAAGAAAGGGAGAAAAGTAGGAAAAAAAATGAGGTGGGTCAATTGTCTATGTCCGTTTTCTTTTAAAGTGTTAAGTAAAAATGAAAAATCTTATGCAAAAATACGAGGGCTTAGGTCAAAGTTATGTCAATGTAAAGTCAAGTCTTGTGACGGCCCTACGGGGTTGGGGTCGTTACAGTTATGGTATCAGAGACACGTGGTCGCAATCATTCCGTTGATTACCTAACAATGCCACTCGCCCCATGGAAGTGCTTCGCCAACTATAAGTGTTTAAGTTTAAGTAATGATCTATAGATGTTTATAGTGTTTTGTGTTTTCTAACATGTCTAGGTACAAGAAAAGGCCGTGAGTACCTAAGCAACCTCGAATGGATCCCAATAGCCAGTTTCTTGACATATTACGCCAACAGTAATAACAGATAGGGGTTTTGCTAAATCGAAATGGACAAGGTAACGATTCTCAGAACCAAGGTGGAGAAAGGTTTAGACGACTTAGGCCCCCGGCATTCGATGGACAGTCATCGGATCCCACTTGCGCCGATGAGTGGATTCGCAAGATCGAGAGCATGTTTGCTTATGCTAACGTAGAGGAAACCGACAAGGTAACATGTGCGGTATTTAACTTGGATAAGGATGCCATTTTCTGGTGGGATACAGTGATGGCCGCTACGGATACGAAGGTTATGACGTGGGAACAGTTCAAGACGACATTCTACAACAAGTATTTTAGTCGCACTCACCGAGCCAACAAGAGAGCAGAGTTTTCCAAACTACGCCAAACGGGAACAGTGGCCGAGTATGTACAAAGGTTTGAGTCTTTATCTCGCTATGCAGGTCCTTTGGTTGGCAACAATCAGGACAAAGTTTTTCAGTTTGTGGAAGGTTTAAAGTTGGAGATTCTGAAAGGAGTAAAGACTGCAGGCATCGACGACATGCCGTACCATTTGGTTGTGGCCAAGGCGTTAGAACTGGATGATATTGAAATGAAACTACAACGACAAAGAGAAATGTCGAGAAGGCCCTTCAGAGAATCTATGACTCAACAAAGTGACGAAGAACAACAACCACCGAGGGGCACAAAAATGACGAGTGATGAAGAAATTAGTCAAGGAAATGGAAAACGTGCCTCGGGATATTCGCAGTTCCCTCAATGCCCAACGTGTAAGAAGTTCCATGATGGGGTGTGCAAGGCAGGTTCGGGCCGATGTTTTATCTGTAATGAGCAAGGTCATATTTCTACGGGCTGTCCAAAGAAGAATCTAGGAAGGTGTTTCAAGTGTCAAGAGGTAGGTCATCTTTCCAGGAACTGTCCTAAGAAAGGTAAAGGGCAGTGCTTTGTTTGCAATAGGAAGGGCCATCTTGCTCGAGACTGCCCGACACAGAACAAAGGACTCACAAGAGTATCGCCAAGAATCTTCTCCCTCAATAGTGCAGACAACGAAGAGCAGCCTACCGTAGTTGCAGGTATGTTTCATTTTAATTAATTATAGAAGATTCTAAAGTAGAAATGTTAGGATAAGTCGTATAGAAGTTATGTAGCATGTTTGAACTAGACTCAAGAACTAGGGAGGTAAGGAGATTTGGATTTAAGGCGTTAAATTATCTGTAATAAGTTTGCTAACAAGATAGCCGTTTGAGGAAATTGATGTAAAGGATTGAGGAGAATACTTAGGACCTGAGTTTTGAGAAAGCAGAAGTTGATAGATTAATTAGTGAATTTTAGAGAAAACCCTGAGAGGAAATAAATATTTGTTTATGTGTTGAGAAACTTAGGGAAATGATTAGAATTGGTATTATGTAGTTTATGAAGTAGGAAAAAAGGAAGGTTGAAAGTTGAGGTTTAATTCATTAGAATCTAGTGGTGTGCAAATTGGGAAAATATAGGAAATTTTTAATGAGGAAAATAGGAACTATGCGATGTAAGGTAAAAAGGATGATATGATAGATTTAGAATTGTGTATAGATTTATAAGGGTAAGTGTAAAGGCCTTTAGGTTTAATTGAGAGTTAAAATAAGAATGTTAGTATTTAGGTGTTTAGTGTTTCATGTGAGATAAGTCAAAAGGTTTAGGTAAATTGCGACTCATAAGTTACGTCGAAGTGTCTTTGCACCGTTGAAGTATTGAAAGAATGGTTTAAGGAATTAGTAGACCTAAGAATTTGATAGTGTTTGGTGACAACCAAGGTGAAAGTGGGATAAATCGAGCATAGTGGACACAAGTATAGCAACTTAGAGAATACTTTGAAAGAAAAGGGGTAAATTTAAGTATTCAGAGCCCCGAGTACTAGGATTGTGTTAGAGTGACTAATGGAACGTCATGTTTGCCCAATGTATATGGGTGTATGGGTGCGAGTGATGGATTAGAAATTTGATGGTAAGGTATAGGAGGACTTGGAAGTGGAAGAATTAGGATAAGAAGGCTATGTATTAGGTCCTTCGTATTAAGTAATAGAAGAAGCTTCGAGGAATTATGATGGCTATAGATGCATTAGATTGATGTGGTATGAGAAAAGTAGGGAAAAGATTGAATTTAATTCGAGGAAAACTAGAGTGGAGGTTGAGTTGGGGGAGATTTGAGAGATTAAGTGATGATGGATTAGGTTGAAAGCAATGGACGTATGAGTGATTGAGTTACAAATGCATAGTTAGGAGAATCACAACTTTGAAAATCTAAGAATTGTCATTTCCCGATAGGTGATTAAGGCTATAGTGTAATCAAGATTTAGTATTGCAACAGTAATTACGGTGGTAGAATTGGAGTGAGAAATAAGAGGATTGACTAAGCAACAATTTTGCAGACAAAATTTCATTTAAGGAGGGAAGGATGTAACGCCCAGGTTTTCGGATCTTAGGGTTTTCTAATTTCTTAGGTTATTTTTGTAAAATAGTAAATTAAAGTATTTTCTTGAGCGGGATGTTTCTTTAGAGCCCTAGGAATTTATGGGAATTTTTAGAGGAATAAATGAAATTTTAGAAATCCAAATCGAAAGAGTAATGCTAGATTTCCCGTTATAGCCTTTTAGTATGTTAATTCGTAAAAATAGCAAAATAAGTCCGTTTTGTGAACGGTTTGGAATATTTGGAGAAATAAAGAAATTGCAGAGAAACCGAATCGATAGACTAATTAAAGAATTAAGCATAGAATTGAGGGAAGGGCATTTAAGTAATTTGGTAAGTAAAAATTATAATTTTTATTTAAAACAGAATGGCTTCACGAAGAAGCCATTCTGCTGCCGAGCTCCCGACGACAAAGAGAGCCGAGCGACGACTCTCCTCCGACGTCCACCGCGATTCCTCGACGTTTTCCAGCCAGACAACGTCAGCGATTCCAGGGCTGCCATTTCCGCCCGTCTTCAGCAAAAAAAAAAAAAAAAAAATCTTTTCACGGTTAACTGTGGTTAGGTCTTATTCCAATTTTTTATTCGGAAAGAATTTTGAACTCTGATACCATAATAGAATGAGAGGTAGAAGTCATTCTAAGAATTAATTCGAGAATTGAGGAAATCTCATTGTATACTAACAGTTACAGTTTCCTTGCACTCTTTACGTATGCAACACAAAAACAAAGGCAGAAATTTTGAAAAGTCTTTTGCGTGGGAGACGGACAACTTGTTGACCATAGCTTTCAAAAATGGCAGCTTCGAGCCAATCCTTCCTGTATAATGCGCACCCTTTTGAATATAAAACGAGAGTCTGATTACAGAATTCAAGCTCAACAAGTATGGATGACTTAATTTTCTTTTCTTCAACACTCTGTGTTTTGCTTCTGCTCTTTTTTGGGTTCGCAAGAGTTTTTACGCGATTTGGTGGAAACCCAAATCGCTGGAGAGGCGTTTAAATCTGCAGGGATAAAGGGAAATGGTTACAAGCCAGTGATTGGAGATATAAAAGAGTTCATGAGTTTGAGCACAGAAGCATCGTCCAAACCCATCAATCTTGACCACCGGATTGTTCCTCGCGTCGATCCTTTCACCATAAACAGAGTGCAGAAGTACGGTACGAGTTTTTAAACTCA